>OY821741.1:21688710-22119023 GCA_963682055.1 Primula veris
CTATGGGCCTCATCAAGCTTGGATACCTTGTCATCATAATGCTCCTGAGTAGTAACAAGTGTCCCTTCAACAGTCTCTTTTTCATTCACCAGTCTCGCATTGTTGGCCTCCAAAATCTACTTTTCGCCAACCAAGCTCAACTTATCAACCACTAGTGCCATAACCTGCGCCTTTAAAAGGGCGAGTTCATCGTCTTTGGCGGCCACAATGGACTCAAGTTGGGAAACACTATAGGCAATTTCACCATGACCAAGAGCAGTCTTTAAACGGTTCCACAAATCAATTGAAGAGAGGAAGGCCTACAATAAAACAATATTGTAAAATCAACCAAGGAAAACAGAAATAAAAGAAGAAAAAAAACAAAAACAAAATATACCTCAAGAAGCAAGCTACTGGTTTCCATAACAGCCCTCTTATCAGAGCGACGAGCTAACTCGTACATGTCCCTATGAGCAAGGGGAAGAAGAGCGGAGTAAGCCATAGAAGTTGGGCGGACAGTTTGTAGCATGTTCCCACCATATCGGGTAATATATCGGTTCATCCGAAGTTGATCCACGTCCTCAATATCAACCCCCTCATCAGAAGAAACCTCGACAAGAGTAGAAGGGGCATCTAACTTGCGATACCCTTCACATGCACCCTCTTCGGTTAAAACCATATCTTTTGTTTCAAGGTCCAATGGCTCAGCAGTTCGTTCCTCAAAATGAGGAGGAGAGATAACATGAAGATCCAGAGTCTCAACAGCCATTGGTTGGTAGTTTACATGATCATATATATATCATAAAACGACCCCTGAAACAAAAGAACGCCCATAGACCGAGCAAAGGCAAGAGTAACCAATAAGGCATGAGAATGTTGATGAATGCATAAGCCAAGTATCAAAAAAAAAATAAAAAAAATAAATAAATAAAAAAAAAAAAAATTACTTGAGACTTAGAATTATCCCCACCCTCATCAGGATTTGGGAGGATAGAAGAATCTCCTAAAGGAGAGTGCAGATCCATGGGCAGCTCTAGGCCTAGCAACCCCTACAGCATCGGGTCTAGATCTGGAACGGGATGTGGCTCTCTTCCCATCGAGCGCAAAAACCCTAGAATTGATGGCGTCCAAGAATTCCTGATCGGTCTCCGAAGGGATGACGGGTGTACGGGTGCATCGGTTTCCCGAGTCAGCCACATACCCGAGAAGCTTGGGAGAAGCATGGTTTTCAACTCTCTCATTCGGACCCCAGCACTTCCAAAAAGTAAGAAGTTTGGTAACATCAGGAGTCCCAATAGCAGGAGTAGAGGGAGCAACAAGGCCAGGACTAGGCATAAGGTACCCAGATGGGCACCAGTTCCTTGACACTATCAAAGTGTCAAGATTGTGCTCCTTATTCGTTTATGGAATATCCAGAACAAACCAGGCGAAGCTCCTCAACGACTTTAGATAACAGCTCCGAGTATCAAAATGAAGGCTATAAACTCCAAGAATATCCTTCATCTCCACTCTGGAAAGATTGGATAATTTCTTCACCCCGTTCAGAATCCGATAGCTATTCAGAGTTAACTGACAAGGATCAATTTGAAAGGCTTCAAAAAATGAATCCACCCAATCCGAGAACGGAAGGTTTAGACCTCCTGTCAAGAGGGTAGAGGCCCGAACAGCAACCTCCCCCTCT
Organism: Primula veris; assembly: GCA_963682055.1. Taxonomy (NCBI): domain Eukaryota; kingdom Viridiplantae; phylum Streptophyta; class Magnoliopsida; order Ericales; family Primulaceae; genus Primula; species Primula veris. The sequence goes on from OY821741.1 coordinate 21,690,371, forward strand.
CCAACATTGCCCAAAATCTCCTCATCCGAAGAAGGCTTCCGAAAATGTATATCATCAGGGATATTAGCACGTACACGAAAATCATCCTCGGTAAAGTGAGCCAGTTGGGCCAAACATTGTTGCAAGTATTCCTGCCAACAACAAAAAATATATACCATAACTAAAAGAGTAGAGAAAATCAAAACCAACTAAAGAACAGCAAAAACACAAATCATCAATTCTGCTACAAACATAGCTTAAACACCTAAAAAACCTAATGTCCAAACAAATTAAAGTAAAAAATCTAACAACAAACAAAAAAATCAAAGATAAGCAACAAAACAAAGGCAATCCTACTCAAATAATAAATGGGAAAGTAGTTTTAACACAAGAAGGATACAAAAGAAGCATATAAAACAAACCAAAAGTCACCACAAATAAAAAAGAGATATGTATATATCAAAAAGGGACATAACCCAGTAAATAAGCCAAAAAAAACAAAGAATAATAACACCCTCAACGTATAAAAATCACCAAAGCCAATGAAGTTCATAATGGAAGAACGCATGCTAAAGAAGTTGTGAAAATACTTACCCCCATTATGATTGCTGAGAGAATATAGAACAAGATACGACAGCGGTGAAAAGTTAAAAGAGAGGAAAAGAAATCCTAGAGAGAAAAACAAAAAGGAGGTAATGAAGGGTAAAAGAAAATAATAAGATGGTAAAAGAAACAAATGGATAGTAAAAGAATATAAAAGAAAGAAAGAGAATAAAAAATAACTGTTCTTTCGTATGATAGAGGTTGTCGTTTTTCACCCACAAATAAAGTCAACAACTGCCGCATATTTTTAAAAGCAACGCTCAAGATCATGCCACGTAGAAGGGCATGTCCTAGAACCAAAATAAACGGCCGGTAGACCCCACTTAAAAGAGCGTGGGTACTTACATTATCAATGGCAAAGCAAAGAGGACGAGCAATAATCTACTGACAACAATGGTCACCGAGTAAAGTTAGTCATAGACCGTCATTATGATGACCACGAAACAAACAATGCCTTCAGGAACGGTCTATGGGGGGATACCCCCGGTGACCCGTGTTGAGCAACAAACTCGTTGACCAAGGATAAAAATCAATAATCAAAACAATGTCAAGAAGAGGCAAATTCAACATTCAAAGGTCACAACACCCGATATTAGCATACTTATTACATCAAGAAGAACAAGAAATAAAACGAAAAGCATCAAACGAATAATTAAAGATAAATAAGGAAACAAGCAATTATATTATTCATCCACTGGGAAACAACAAAAGATATTACAAACTGCTAAACCTTCGCAAGAAATAACAAAATTACAAAAACAACCCCATCAATTGGAAACATTATAACTACCCCACCCATCCGTATTTTTCTTAGCCAGCAGCTCTTCAAGATGTTCATTTTCCTCAGTAGGCAGGAAATTTCTTGGTCCCAATATTTCTTCAACGCTTTGCACTCAGTCTGAGAACATCAAAGTTTCACCTTCAATATTGTAATGCCAATCTCATCTAACTCGTCATGAGTCAATTCCTCCTCGCCAGCAAAGGGATCTCGAACGGGCAATCTAAAAGTGGGGTCACGTTCAAGAGAATATTTCGCTTTGGTAGTAGATCTAGTAAGGGGAGCCATCTCACAATAAGGTTAGAAAAAGAAAGGAAACAATAGATGCAGAAAGGGGATTATTTTAAAAATAACAGAAACACAACATAAGGGAGCATTTATAGAAAATCAAAGGGCACAAGAAACCAAACAACACAATGGTCAAAATTCAAAAGAAAGCACAAATAAAAATGGTACACGTGTACCTCTTCGAAAAATAAATAAGAACACGAAGAGACGCCAATAATAATAACAAAAGAAATACAAATAAATAATAAAAGCAAAACAACCCAAAATATAGTCAGAGATTATTGGGGGGAGAGCCGAGCCCCCAACATGGGGGCAAGATTCTTGACGACTGCAAGAACTGCTGCCGATAAGCCTAGCTCGGTAGGAGGCATTTTCATCAGCGAGGGCATCGTTAGTCGACCTAAGAACATCAATATCGTCTTTAAACCGATCATTTTTAGCCAATAGACTTACGGATCCCCGAGGACCCCGATCAAACTCCTCCTGGGCATGATCTCATATTCCATCCGCCTCATACCAAAGATCCATCTGATGATCTCTCTCGAATAATAGCTCGTCCAACCGACAAGCCAAACTATCACATTCTGCCTTTTTGGTCAGCTAGAGAGTATTTATCGAGGAAACCGAATGTCTAAGTGTCAGAGCACCGAACTCCCTCATCCGAGTATGAAGCCCCATCCGTGGAGCAGCCATCTATGGATCAACAATTACTTCTAAGAAGTTCCTTCCGCATGAAGAAAAGATTATGCAATGAAGAGAGAGATGAGAAATGGGAAACCAAAGCAGGGTATTTATAGGACTTGAAAAGTAAAAAACGACTAAGGCGTACGAGGATGCACAAACAGTGGTACAAACAGCTTTAATTATAGTGTCAGTACGAATACGAACAGAAATCACGTGGCCATACACAAATATATGGAAAAGCAAGGAAAAGATTCAGACGCTAACGCCATATAGTAAAAAAGAAGGCAACAACGAATATAACAAAATGAAAAGTTAAATTTATTATTCCATTGAAATAAGAAAGATTATAGAAAGGTTACATCATTCGAAAGAAAAAGCAAAAAAAAAACAAAAAAAAAAATTAAAAAGTGCCAGATGAAGAACTGGGCCCACGGGATGTACCAACCACATCCTCTGCGCCCACTCCACCCCTCAAAGCATTGGCCCTCCTGTGAAGGACATCATTCTCATCGACCAGGGCCATGCGTGCTTTCCTGGTATACTCCAATTCTGACCTTAACCAGGTCAACTCTCTCACCATCTCGCTATGATGATGCTACATTATTTTAAACTCACCATCCGCTTCGAAAAGTAAGCATTTGACATTGTTAAAGGAAGCCTCGTAGGCTTCCACCTGTAGAGCCAGCACGCTCTTGGAAGAAGAAGCCATTGTTTTCAGGATATTAGAGATGTATGTAGATAGAAGAGATAAATAACAGAAAGGGGGGGGGGGTGAGAATTACTAAAGAAAGCAATGAAGAGAAAGTATGTTACTAAGGTCACTTATATAGGGATACAAATAAATATGAACGCATGAGGCAGTTACCATATGGATACGTGTCAATTGAGGAAGTGTAACCGTCTAAAGAAACCCAAGGGACATCACTTGGGAAAAATCAAACAAGAGACTTTTGAAATTCAAAATGTTACAGGCACATGGGTGATAAAACATACCTTATCATCACAAGACACGTGACAGAAAGAAAGAATGCGAAAAGACAACACAAAAAGCGGGAAAATATTCTGAAAATAAAACACGATGAAAAAACATTAAAGAAAACATTGAAATTAAAAAGTCATTATAGATGAGAGTTCTTATTTCAAAATAAAGAGAACAAGATTACAATAGGTAATTTAAATATTGGAAGCGCATGCATCACCAACATCCCGCCCCTCTTCAACCAAGCATACATCTCATTCATGGCACGCTTGTAAACCCTTTTAGATTCTTTATGCGTGTCACGAGACGATTTAAACCTCGGGATCTGGCTAGCCACCCAATCTAAATCAGATTGGGTTAGGCATATGGCAGCCTCTAAGAAAGCCACCATCCTCTCCAGATCAGAACCTTCCTGGCCTCGCTTTCTAAGTAATCCTGGTGCTCGTGCAGATTATCTCCACTAGACTCATTCTGATGGGCCAATGTTGGCAATACGAATAAAAAAATAAAATAAAAAATAATAATACTTGAGATGTGAAAGAGAAGGTGAGGAAGAATGAGAAAGTGACAAGGAGTTCGTTTTATAACAAACGGGTAAAGGGGGATTCCGAGAAATTATCAATAAATGAAAGAACGATTGAATTTCCCAAGACAAGCAATAATGATAATAAAGAAAATGGAGGAGAAGAACCAGGTAAATTGACAATGCAGCTAGCCTAGCGAAAATTGCCAAAAAGTCAACAGAGAACTCATCTATCGAGAAAAGGTTTGGAAATCCAATATCGAGGAAAAACCTATGAAAACCGAACAGGGCGACTCTCTCATCATGGAGACCACAACGAGAAAGTTAGGGAGCACTTGATATGACATGAAAAAAATACCAGATACATTATATTCGGTATAGATCCGAACGTATAATAAAGTGGGTATCCAACGCACAAAAGACAAGTAACCGTCGCAGGATAAGGTTATGATGGTCTTTTCCTTTGTAAAAGAAGAGAGGCATTAATCCATTGAATTAATCCTAAATGATAGAAGTCCACTAAACTAAAAATACATGATCAAAATATGTATAGTGCCACATGTCAACATCCTACGGTGCACGTACCACTATAAATAAGGTCAAGTAGCAGTACAATAGATCATCTGATTTCTTGGAGAAAAAGGCAGATTAGTACAAAGTCTTTTCAGAGGTTATCTCTCTAGAAAGTACATGAGTACATCAAGTCAATCCGAGCCCCCGAGGACAAATACTGGAAAAGAAGACACCTATGTCATACTGAGCATTAGATAGTTGAGATTATATTGTAAACAGAATGATCTGTAATCAATAATTGTTTAATCAATCAAGTATATCTGTTCGTCTATATTGTTATCTATAATCGCTTAAATAATCATTGTTGAGAAGCACGACTTAACCGATCAAAGTCTATGCTTTATCAATACGGGAATTGCATGCATAAGTTAATTACATATGTGTATCCTTGACAAACTTGTCTGACTGGTTTGTTGTAGAAATTTATCTCTGATTGACCATGGATTATGTAATTGAAGATTATATTACAAACTGCATATAAATTTGCTACTACCATAAAAATAATATTGGTATATCATACGACTATGTATATGCTTTGCTACCTTGTTTATATTATTGGTAATGTAATCGTTATATCAATTGCAAGATTATATATGATGTATCTTATAAATTACCATATAGGGTAATAAAATATTGACTAAATCTTGGTAGTGTAAACTGGCAATTATTAATAAATTCTATATTGGTGATAACCTTGATTAATTTGATTTATACACTGCAATATATATACTATTTATTTACTATCATGTACACATATATACAATATGATAATTTGCGAAATCATATATTTTCATATTTAATTTGGAAAAAATTATGAACCGTCCCCAAATAGCGTAACCTATTTGGATACAAATTGTCGAAATCATATATTTTCATATTTAATTTGGAAAAAATTATGAATCATCCCCTAATAGTCTAACCTATTTGGATACAATGTCTAGGAAAGATCTCAGCGGATAGTTGCTATCTTAATGAGTTGGGTAATTAAGTGGCATTCGTCCCCACCGCTCTCACCCTCTCTTTCCTGGTCGTGTTTATGTAGAGCTACCGAAAAGGGTTGACTAAATAATAATTTTCCCGAGTGTGTTAATATAGTGACGTATGTTTCACCGAATTGGTGTCTTGATATCGACCCGTCGATCGATCAACGAGTACCTATTCACTTGTAAAGCAAAACTACTATTTTTTAACCTGTCATTTCGAAACAAAGTTTGTGCTTATGCAAACCATAAATGTATAAACCAGTCGTTTTATATGATAACTAATCCTGACTTCCAACATTAGTTGGATGCCATCTATGATGAGAAAATTCGCAAAGTATACTTGCAAAAAAATTGTTTAGATTAGAATGTTATTTTGTCACCACATGTTAGTCACCCTTATGTGTGAAAATGTGATGCCCAAACTTTTTGGATGCCATCTTTGATGAGTAAAACATGACTTTGTTGTTACTCGCAAGATGAAAGCTAAGGCGTTGATGTTATTCTGCCGCCAGATGTCAGACGTGATGGCATCTATAGTGAAAAAATGTCTGAAATTGACATATTGGAGAGATCCTTCACCATTATTACTAGCTTGGAAATCTTATTTCATAAGTAGTATCGTGAATCTTTATTCACCATGTTCCTTTAGCTCATTGCCCATTTGTTATTGGATAAGAAAATTGGCTCATTTGATGAGCAGTTTTTAATCCTATTGGGTCAATAGCAATGTGTTTATGGACATTTTTCCTCGAATGGAGAACCGAGACAACATTTATTTGTCTTGAAATATGACAAGCCTGACGCTCGCCTAGCCAAGCGAGGTTTAGACAATCGTCAAAACGGAAGACCTGTGGCTCAAAGAAATTGGAAGGAACAATTGGGCCCGTTGTCCCAAAGCAAGAGACATTCCTCAAGAATCCGATTCTCTGCAATAAATGACAAAGGTCATATATGACTACTTATTAAACAGTTCAAAACTATCTTAAGGGTGAAAAAGCCGAATCTAAAGTGGTTAAAGCAAATTGAAAGTAAACTCTTGAGACCCCCGATTTTGTGGCTCAAATGAAATTTGATAACTTTCTATATTGATTTTGATAAATCAATGAGCCAATTTATTCCTCATCTAGATTATATTTTTGCCATTTGGATTATGTATTTTTCCATCTGTACCATTCTTTTCGATTATGGTTTGTCTGTTTTTGAAATTTCTCGATATAATTTATAAAGTATTTTTTAGCAGATTACTTTTGTAAATGTGACCAAAATTTAAACTATGAAACTTTAGGCAGTACCGGTGGGAGTTGGTTGTCTGAAAATAGTGGGTAGCACTGTACCACATAATTTCACCAACTACTTGCCTAAAGAATCCTCAGTGACAACAATACTGGACATGTCATTCCAAAATCAAAATCTTTGGTAAACCAAATTGACTTGTCAAATATGAGGCCTTATACTCTTGTAGGTCCTGTCATACCTTGTTTAATAATAAGATATTCGAGAAATCAGTGTTATCTGGAAATATCTCATGAAAGAATTGAATTTTTTTTACATAACCTCCACTCAATATGACCAAAAGCGTATTTATGAGGAGTTGATACGTCTTTTAGTGGTTGTTATCATGTTTTTAAGCATTTGAATGTTAACTTATCATTTGCATTTCGTCGATTGATAAGAAGTCTTAGATGCTCAGACATGATTGTCTATACTATCATTCGTCTGTCGTCGATTGATATGAGCACTTTGATATTGTGGTATTGACCGGGTGAGATATTCCTGGGTCGAAAGACGATGCTTGATTTGCAATCGCATGGCATTTGGATTCTCTTTGAGGAGATAATTTCACGATTGATCTGAAATCCATTCCACTAATACTCTCTTTGAAAGACTAGTATGTGTAAAGATCACAAAAATGGATCGTAGAATTCTTGTAAATAATTGAAAGAGTTATTGTGGACTTATCCAACCATAAGACAGACCATATATGGTTATGGTTGATGCATCGACAATATGGTCACATTTTATTATTGTCCACAGAAATACAGCACTTTCCAAACTCTTAGCCTTATCGTTAAGTTGATGGCTCATGATCTGGATTATCCTGAAAAGTCTAGTCGACTTGATAATACCGAAGAGTAAACATAAAAAATTAGATATACTTGACTTTTGGAATTGAAATTGAACATCATATCGATTATGTTCAGACCCAAATGGACTCATGAAAATTTTGATGAGGCGAATACAAATGATTTCAAGTTTTTCTTGGTCTTGCACACCAAGATTTCTATTCCCGTGTGGGTTATTGTATAATGATGCATTGGTCCGTTATAAGGCCCATAGTCACTCAAACATTTTATGCGTACTAGCTGGTTACTGGTTATGAGGCAGATATCTCATATGAACGCGTGTTTGAGTGCTTAATTATTTTTTTGAGTGAGCCGCTAAAGCGTTCAAAATATATACCTCTAAAAATCGGGACATACGTCGATTATGGAATTGCTGCCTCTCATTTGATAGAGTAACATTGGCAAGCAATCTCTTTACGTTATGATATGCGAAAGTGACATCGCTAATATTATCCTCCCCGTTACCATTGATAAGGAACGATGTGAAGTAATGTTGCATAACCCACTCAGTCTTAGTCTGATCCCTAAAATTGCACTAAGTGATAAGTAAGTGCATAGACCCTCCCAAGTATACTCAAATGCCGGTTGCATTTAAATCACTATGAAATGTCACAAGATCATTTATTCCTGCTGCAAATATGCTTGCAAGGAAAGACGTCCCTGTTGGATGTCGTATTCCTGTAGAAATAGGTTGCTTTTGGCTGAACACGCAAAGCAAATGACGATGTTGTCGGCTGTCTAGACTGTCGTTCTTTCCAAGATACAAGGAAGTTGACAAGTTCTTAATTCGTTCAGCCCTTAGAGAGGTGGACTAAACTCGTTTATCGCACGAGATTATAAAGGATCAAGGAGATGTGTGATTCCTCCTCATCTCGAGAATCTCGAAATATCTTTCGAGATGATATCTTAGATGATATTGAAGTGAAACGAGACTGTCATTGATTACTTGTTCATATGTTCGGTGACGACTGATAATATGTGGAAATTATGACAGGGAACCATGCACTATTGCTTGAAGTCAACAAAGATCTGACTGGCATAATGGAAACTTGCAATCCAAGTAGACTTCCTTAGCAAAAGAAGTGTTCAGACATGTAGCTCCATGTTAAACGTGTTTGTTTATTTGGTTATTCGTAAGGATGCATGATGAGAATAATGAGATTGTACAATGCTCGCCTAGTAGAATAAAGTTTCTCTCATACCTTGAAATTGATTATGAGATGACTTATTTCCTCGTAATGGACGTTATAAATGCTCCACTACTTATTCAGTTTAGTAGTTTCCAGAAAACTGAGCATGTAGCTTCTGATTGTGGTTATGTTCTATCTCTGTGGAGATTTAGACAAGAGATGTAGAAGAAGGTCCATGTGTGACTTCATGTGCTTGAATCAAGTTGTTCCTGACCACGGAACATGTTCTCAATTAACTGAGACATTCACTGTATGGATTATAAAATATGAGCGGAGATGGTATACCACTTAAGTGAGTACTTGATCAGCTTGGGATACGTAGAGACATGTTGTATGCCCGTGTTTATTAAGTAATCCACTTTTGGATTTGCCTTCGAGATGAAATATCTTTGAAAGACACGGTTGTGAATCGGCCTGAAGATCGAGTCTTGTAAAGATAGAATCTAAGTCCATGATTCAGAATATACCCCAAAGGTGTTTATGACGCTTTTGTCATCATGATATTAAGCCGTCAGATTCTCCCATAATAATTTGATCAATAGACATTGATATAGACCCGTTCCATCCCCGATATGATGATGAAAAGATATCGAACCATGATGTTCATATCTAAGTAAAATAAGCACATAATTGTACTTGGTCTAATGTTCTAGTACGAACATCTCGTCTGCTGTGAATGGTATGGTTCGACACAGTATCGTGCTAACATGATGTCACAGGAATGCAACTAAAGACATATTCCATTACCGTAAGGTAATTTTAGAAGTTGGAATGTTTATCCCATTTACATTATCGAGCATACCTACCCCTTTTGGTACTCGAATGAATGCAACCCTTTTTTGGTTATACCAATGTCGATTACTTATCAGACCCGCATAAGGGATATTCCTTTTATGGTTATGTATTTACCATTGGGAATAGGTGATATCTTGGAGGCCTTGGTAAGATTCCAAATGAATCACTCAAATCTACTCGTGCTCTATGAAACGACTAAAGAGTGTATATGACTTTGAGCTGTTATTAGCCATATATGAAGTACATGTGTACTGTCTCACGATCTAGATAAAACACTTGTCATATTTGAGGACAACTTGCTATTATTGATTAAGAGAGACACATGAAGTACAAGAGCATCCTGTCAAATTTATATTCCATGTTTAGATTTTACTACACTCAGACGTGTGCATGTAAAATGAAGCATCCAGATGCATGCTCATACACATTATTGGAATAGAAATCATTGCACCAGTTGTCTGCAAGTTAGGGAGAGCATCCCAAGGAATGCTTATTTATCTTGTATGACTACTTAGCCAAAATCATTACATCCTGTTGTATGCTAGTGAGATGGAGCATCTCGATAAATGCTCGTGGTTATTAACACTTGTGAGGAGTGTACTCTTTTGTCCTTAGACCAAGGGTTTGTCCCACTAAGTTTACCTTGGCCATATTTTAATGAGGCCACAATCAATCACAACTATCGTAGGCTATCTGAGTTATCTTGAGATATTTAATGTCGATGAATTCTCACACCATGTTGTGTGCAAGTAAGTGAGAGCATCCTAGTGAATGCTTATTTCTTACTTCTTAATACTTTGTTGAAATTCTTGCACCATGTCGTGTGCAAGTGAGGAGGAGCATCCTGCCGAATGCTTGTGTACTCTTTTTGTCCTTAGTTAAAAGGTTTGTCCAATTGGGTTTACATTAACAAGGTTTTTAGGGAGACACATTTCTTATCCCGTTCTCACTATGGATTGCCGAAATCAGAGGGAGTATCATGTCGTATACTTCTTACCACTGTGTACTCTTTTGTCCTTTGACCAGAAGTTTTTCGTATTGGGTTTACTCTAGTAAGGTTCTGATGAGGCACTTGTTTTGTGATTGATCCCCTACTACCACTGTTGCACTCTTTTTTCTTCGATTAGAGATTTTCCCATTGGGTTTTTTCTGGCAAGGTTTTGACGATGCACACTATTTTTGTGGTTAGTGACTTACATGGTATTTCAGCCTATATCATTCGGCTACACAATTTCACCTAGGTACCGGTTTTCTCTCATACTGGGTTTTTTGGCCCTAAGATTTTTATGTGTTTAGCACTGCAAATGAACTCGACTCAGATCGGTTTCATGAAGACGAAGAACTCAAGACGTCCAATGGAGACTGTTGTAGAACATTTTAGCTGGACTTGCTCCATAGTTCTAGGGATGTTGCTTAGGCCCTAAGTTGGGCCTGGTAGCTTATGTAACCTTAAACTCTACTATATAAAAAAGGTTATGGGGTCTTGTATCATTCATTCATTTACATGGATCATATGAATAAAGTGTACATTTGTTGTCTTTCTATACTATTCTCGATACCTTATTTTGGTTATTCATTTTTTTTCCAATTATTTGATTTATTTTGATCTGTGAATATTGGATTCAGTTTTGATTTGATCCTAATTAGCCGCACTCTCATGATACTCTATCTCTCGTCTCTCTACACAAACTCCAAACCCACTAACACTCTCTTATTCTCTCTCATTCTAACTACACTCACATATACATACACACACATATAGATATATATAGAAAGATGAATGGATAGGGGATCCAGTTGATGCTTAAAGAGAGTCACAAACACTTAACCAAATTTCCCAATACTTCAATGGGGATTATTCACGGAGCTGGTATGGGTCATATGGTGGCGCCCTCACCGAGGCGCCTCGCCATAAATGTGAACCCCTTTCCCTTTACTTCTATGGTGCTCGACCTTTCCCTGACTCTGGATGTCAACGACCAAAATATTATGGTGAGGACCCATGGGGCTGACCTCAACATGTTTACTACCCTATGTCGCATCGATCTGGATTTCGAGCTGCATGGGTGCAAGAGCACCGACGAAGTGCATAGGGTGGTGGAGAATCCTCAAAAAATGGTGACTCTCTCCATGTCCACTTTGTTGTACGGGGGCACTAAGCTTCTGATCCCACAGCTGTTGGCCAAGCTATGCATCAGTATGAAAGCTCTCAATGAGCTGATGGGCTCGACTCTCCCGGAGCCTTTAGGATTGAGGGAATTCCTCATATGCTATGAGTTCTTGTTGAGCGAGTCGGGGTCCCAGGCCAAGAGCAGGTAGCCATATCTCCGGTACCAATCCAATAACTAATTAATCAATGGGAACTTTGACTCAAATCGGTGTTATACCAAGGATATGATTGTCGTAGAGGGCAAGTGGCTGGAGAGGGATGATCTTACCCTCCTGACAAGGCTGGGTAAAGTCCTTAGCACCAAGAAGTATAAGGCTTTGGTAAACTCCAAGATCTGGGGCCTTGGCTCTGCCAATGAAAAATCAATCGAGGTTGCCATGAATTGGTGGGGCCCGGAGGAAACGGATATGGGTGCGCGAGATGCCGATAGATTGCTGAGATGTGAGTTTCCTACAACCTATACGGGGAACAACTTTTTTTGTCCTCGAAGGATGTTCTACCCCATTGGGTATTCCCGGAAAAGGTGGGAAAGGGAGAACAAGCTTGAGTCCACTCTTCCCCCGAAGGTGGTCAAGGGGGACAATCCCAGGGAGGTTGAGCCTGTGACGGAGACTGTTGAGAAGTACGTTAGGCCGAAGCATAAGAAAAAAGTGACCTCAAAAAAAAAAGATCGTCGATGGCTTCCCCTCCGCCGAGCTTGCGGGGGTTTGGTATGACAAACGTGAGGACAACACCATGGCTCTGAATAGATGATCATGGGAATCCCTTGCATGTGGTTCAGTTGTTGTGCTCGAAAGAAGTCAGACCCACAGCTGGCTCGGGAGAGGATCTGGAGGACAGTATGTCCGAGGTGTCAAGATCTAAGAGGCCGGTAAATCAGGAACTCCTCGTATCAGGGTAATTTTCTTAAGCTTTTTTCTTAGTTAGTTTTTCTTTCAATTTGTCACTTAGTCGATTTGGTGTTTTTCTTACGTAGGTGGTTTATTCTGACCAAGAGGAGGATGAGGAAGAGGACGGTGATGAAGAGGATGATAAGGATGAAGAAGAGGTGCGGCGTTCTCCTCAGTTTCATGACGTGGATATGGGGGCGGCACATCTCGTTTTCTTGAGGTGGAAAGGCTCGAGAAGGAGGTTGAGGAAGAGAGGTTGGAGGCTCGGACAGAGTCTCCAGTCGAGAGGGCTTAGAGATGCGACGTGTGTTTGGGCTGAGGAAGAGCGCAAGAGGAAAGCGGAAGAGGCTAAGGCGCTTCGTGCTGCGAAGAGGGCTAGGGTGATGGCGAGCAGGCCAGCTGACGCTATGACTATGGTGATCGAGGACATGCCTAATGGGGACGGCGTTCTGATCGAAAGCGAGCCTGAGGTGGGGCCTAAATGTTTAGATGGTGGCCCGGATAAGGTTGTTGAGGGCAGGGGTGATCATATCGCCAAAGAGAAATCCGGAACGGATTCTCTAAGCGAGGCTCCCTCCCATCGGGCTTCTGGCTCCACTCCTCCGACCTCCACCATATATAGGATGCCTTTTCAGGCACGGAAGGAGGTGATGGCTTCCACCGAGGTGAAGAGAATAATGGAGTTTCACCCTTCTTCCGGGATGCTTGCTTTGGCTGCTTTTCAGCAACAAACCACCGAGACGGATCGAAAAGGGCGTGACCTCGCGACCTCCATGTCAGCGACTATGGCCATGATCCCTCAGGTATTTTCTCTCTCGCTCTTCTATTTTATTTATTTTTGTGTGTTTTTGGTGAGTGTTGGGGTTTTTACAGGGCTATTTTATGCTGAATCAGTGTATGGACCATCAAGCCTAGCTGGCGAGGTATTGGTCTATTCAGGGCGAGAGTAGTGGCAAGCTGGTCAAAGAGAATAGGCTGAGGGTGGAGGAGGCGGTGGCTCGGGCAGACCATGTTGAGAGTCTGAATGTGAGAATAGAGGCGGCTCGGGTTGAGGCCGTGAAGGCCATGGCTCAAGTCGAGGAGGAGATGGGGATGCTCCGGGCTCAGATTGAGAGTCTAGAGGCCGCCAAGGTGACGGAAGAGGGTAAAACTAGGGAGGCTCGGGCAGAGTTAGAGGCGCTTAGGGCCGAGGTCGACGAGAAGGTGCATGTCGCTACTTTGGTTGCTAAGGCGGAGGTCAAGGTGGAAGTTTTGGGTGAGAACCAGAAGAACTTCAGCTTCTTCTATATTGAAGGTTGGACAGAGGTGGCGTCGTATATGATAGCGGGTCCTGAGCATTCAGTGTGGAAATTAGAGAACATTATTGTTCCTGCTCCCGAGGCTCCTATTCCCAAGGTGGTTCCTCTTTCTCCCTAGGTTTCTTCTGACAATGAGATCGACGAAGAGGGTGAATATTAGGTTGTATGTAGCTTTTCTTCTTTCTTTGATATAATAGTTTAGTTTCTAGACTTGTATTTTTCTTGTAATCTCGTTGTATATTTTTCTTTGTTGAATGATAGGCCTGCTTTTGCCTTTATCCTTATTTTTGTCTTTCTTTTTCTTGCTTTATGTTGTGCTTGTATGTATAAGCTCCCAGTGGGTTGGTGCTTATGCTGGGGCTTAGTGCCACATGCTTAACTAATTTGAAATACTTGTAAAAATAATATTGTTTGATATTAAAATGGTGCTCCCAAAGGGTCGACACCCTGTTGGGGCATAATGTGGCCGCATTGGCTTATTTCATGTAAGGAACTGAACGGATGCTCCCAGTGAGTCGATGTCCGTGCTGGGGCATAGTGGCAACGCACTTAAGTAGTTTGAAACACTTGTAAAAATAATGTTTGAAATAAAAACTTGGTGCTCCCAGAGTGTCGACACCCTGCTAGGGCATGCTATGACCACATAGGCTTATTTCATGTAAGGAACTGAACGGGTGCTCCCAGTGGGTCGATGCCCGTGCTGGGGCATAATGCCAACACACTTAAGTAATTTTATGAACATCAAACTACGATCGTTCATTACTAAAGCCCATGGGCGAAATTACATCAACCCGTAGGCGAAGTTACACCGGCCCTTGGCCTTGTATGACTAATGTTTAACAAAATACGGGTATTCTGTACTCTTCTACTGATAGTACTTTCTGATATTGTTTGCATTCCAACGTCGGTCTTCCGAGGTGTCAGTTGGGAGGCGACCCAATTGATAGGCTCCGTTACCAATCACTTTGATGACACGGTATGGGCTTTTCCAGTTGGAGCTTAGCTTTCCATCAGACTTGATTCTCGAATTGCCGTTCAATTTTCTTAGTACGAGCTCTCTGTCTTTGAAGCGACAGGCCCTGACCCTCTTGTTGTAGGATCGTTCTATCTCATTTTTGTATTCAGCGTTACGGATTGCTGCTATCTCCCTTCTCTCCTCTGCGTAATTCAGTTCGAACTCCATCATCTTCTCGTTCAGTCCGTTCTCCGCCATATCGGTTCTCATTGTAGACAGGCCGATTTCTAATAGAATGACGGCCTCCATCCCGTAAGTCAAGTTGTACGGCGTCTATTGGGTTCCTCATCTTTTTGTAGTACGGTATGTTCATAACACATGTTGTAGCTCTTCGTCCCATAGTCCTTTGGCGGTGTCCACTATTTTCTTCATTCCATCAAGCACAGTTTTGTTGGATACCTCAACTTGTCCGTTGCATTGGGGGTAAGATGGTGCTGAGTAGTAGTTTTTGATTTTGTACTTTGCATACATCTCCTTTAGATTCGCTCCGATAAATTAGCCACCGTTATTGATGACTATTGAGTATGGTATCACGAACCTTGTTAGCACGTCTCTACATAGGAACTTGATCACCTCTGCTTCCGTTATCCTAGCCGATGCCACCCCTTCTACCCATTTGGAGAAGTATTCTGTAACCAAGAAGAGAAACTTCTTTCCTCCTGGGACCCTTGGGAACGGACCGACGATGTCCATCCCCCATTGGGCAAAGGGCCATGGGGAGGTTACACTGCTCATGTTCTCGGCTGGAGCCTAGGGTATGGGGGCGCTTTTCTAGCACTTCGCGCATTTGAGTACAAGGGTTTTGGAGTCTTTCTGCATGCGGGGCCACCAGTAGCCATAGTTTAAGGCCCGATTGGCCAGTGATCTTCCTCCGTGTGGCTGCCACATACCCCTTTGGGTATTTCCTCCATGACCTTGATGACTGTGTCGGGGTGGATACAGAACAGGTACGGTCCTGAGCAGGACCTCTTGTAAAGCTTCAGGTTTGGTGCTAGCCAGAATCTGATGGCCTTTCTCTTGATCTTGACGGCTTCTTTCTTGTCTTTGGGTAGGTCTCCGGTGTCGTGGTATGCGATGATAGTATCCATCCAGCTCGGGCAGGGGGGACGTCAGTTATGACATTGATCTTAGATTTGAGGTTGTTGCTGGAGCTAGGTACATGCTCTACACTCACTGTTCGTTCTCCTTGGCCGCTTATAGCCGATGCGAGGGTTGCAAGGGTGTCAGCGTGAGAGTTTTCACTCTGGTTGATGGTTTATTATAGTTTTACACCATAAATGTATTCGCTTTTGTATCATGAACTACCACTTTTTTTGTTTCAGCAGCATAAAGTTTGCATTCCGTTAGCATTTTATACCAATCTTAGATTGTTAAATGACCTTATGGAAAAGAGGTCACGTAAAATAGTAATTGCGTAAATACACAATTTCTCAGGAAATAAAACACAATTTCTCAATCATCTCGTTCCCCAGTTCATATAACAGAAAATAGAAATTAGTTATTTCTCTCTCTTCGATTGCTGCATTAATTGGTTCTTGTTCTAACATAATCTCACTGCAAAAGGGAAAGAGGGAGTGAAATAGAGTAATTATGGGTTGGGTTGACCTGGATATAAGACCCCGCTATCTATATTAAGTTTTCTCCATTTGTCTTCTATTTCTTATATATTTCTTTTTCTTTTTTTTTAAATAAACAAACCTGGAATTGTTAAAATGTTAGTATATTAGTATATGTAATTTATTTAGATATTTGCAACTGTGTTGGAATGTTTTTTCACATTGTAATTTTTAAAAGAAACAAACCTAGTCTGTTAAAATATTAGTGTATATGTAATTTTTGAGATATTTGTAATTGGATTAGGATGTTGTGTCACATTGTAATACTATATTTCTCTTTACCTATTTGCATCTTTGAATCCTGATGTGTTCTCTATTGAGTTACACCATGGAGGCACCTTTAGATGGGGTAGGGAAATAAGTTATGTGGGTAGTAAAATAAATTTTATAGACAATTGTAAAGCTGCTGAAATGTCTTAACTTAGATTTGATTGAAATGGCTGCTAATGTGGGTCGTTGATAACTCTCTCCATAATTTGTAGTATTTAAGTATTGTTTATATTGTATTTATTAGGATAATTTTAACTTATAGTTGTATTTTATATAATTTTATCGCTATTCATAGTTTTGTGCTAGTTTATTTGTAGATTTTTGTGGATTGACCGATGAAACTATGACATGGGCTCAGTAGGAGACGTAAAAAAAAACTACACCGGACAAGTCGAACGTATGTGTACAAAAATAAAGAATTAAACTGACAGACCCGAGACGATTAAATTAGAATTTGGGTGACTAAAAGTGGAAAGAGAAATGATCAAACGGGTTGAATCTATAAAAAAAAATGGTGGTGAATAATGGAGCAAAGGAATAACTTATTATATAAGAAGAAAATAAAAAAGAGAACAGAAGTCTAGAAAAATTCAAAAGACAGTCAGCGCCTTCATCTCCCCAACTCTTTATCCAAACACGCGAGAGATTTAATTCAAACACGTCTCGGTGAAAATTTCAAAAAAGCTATGACTGTAAGACGTACAACTACAGTGGCTAAAAAGAGAAATTTGTTGGTGTCTTTTTTGTATATATATATGGGCAACGGCAGAGGCAAGAGGGTGTGTCACCAAATAGAGAGAAAACAGTGGCCAATAGGGGTAGAAAAATCAGTGTGTTACTTTCCTAATTTCTAAATATCAGCTTGTTCTTTCGTTTTATATACCCATATAATCACCATAAGTTACAAACAGAAATAAGCTTTTATGTTAGGTTCTAATCGGCTCCGGGCTACAGTTCTAAGGAGTTAATTTCTGAAGCATCGGGTGTTTTGCGTTATTTCATCATAGCTGCAATTTGTTACTGCTTCCGCTCGCTAAACGTCTACTGGTGTTGTAATTTCTTTTCCCTTATATAATTTTATTTCATAGTTTAAGACTATTGTGTAATTCGTAGCAGCTTTATTGCATATTATGTACTTTGTTAAGTTTATTAGTAGTAAAATAATGAAATTTGGGTTTTCATCACTTAAGTTTTTCATCTAATTTACTTACTGCGTTGTGTATCAGTGTATGACTAACAGTTTTTAGCATCAGTTTTTGCCTATTTTCAGAATGAATATTTACAAATACATGGCCACTTTAAATACCATAACTAAATCAGTTGAGTTAATGTAGCTTTTGTTTGGAACTTAAATTAGTTTTGTGTAGAAACTAAACTTGTAGCAACTGTTTCAGATCAGCTTTTCCAAAGTAAGCGTTGGCGTAGATTAAGTAAAACTACCCTCTTATTTTAATTTAGTTTTAGGACCAAAGCGTGTTATAAAATATGTAACTTTGTTCCCGAATAAGTTTTTATAATGAATTAGCTTAAAATTGATACTAGTTAATAAATGTACTGTTACTTTACTGTTATCCATTGAGTTACGCTTATCTAAGTATTTTAGTTGTTAAACTAATTAGTTACAGTTATGGAGGTAATTCTCGTGTCGATAGCTTTATTTTGTAAGACAAACATGCCATATAATTTTGTAATCTGAACATAGTCCTTTCATAATGTGACCATTGTCCTTCATATTTAAGTGCAAGCTAGTTGTTTTCTTCTTTTAGTTATTACTCTGCACTGCCATGTTAGATTGTTAGTCCTCGGATCTTGACAGCTTCGGTTGATTTCTACATTCAGTTATCTATATAGGTTTAGTTGCAAGTAGTTGTTAGTTTTTCATGTTGCAGTTTTTGATTTTTGTATCAAATTATTCAGTTTGCAAATTCGGTTTGCTGTAGGGCTAGCTATGCTTCATCAAGTTTACTGATAGGAGTGCCTGCATTTTGTAGTTTTTATGGAACTGAATTTTCTATTCACGTTAGTATGATGGTAAGTAAGGAAGTAATGACCATTGTCATACTCGCGGCTAGTAACAGTTTCGGATTTTACTCCCGCTTGTCTAAATAGGTTTCATTATAATAAGTTGTTAGTCCTTGTTTGAGTATTCACTTATTTTCTCACACATAAGGCTACTAGTAAGTTGGTGAAATTTAATATTGTAGTCTGTAGGTCGACAAAATAGTTGCTGCTAGTATGAACTTGTATATTTTTATGTTACAAAGTTGAATTCTAGTACTTTTATAACAATGTCGTTACTACTTTTGCCCAGGTTTGTATTTTGATTATAGATTTTAGTTATAAAATTTAGTTTAAAATAGGTTCTCTTACAGCTTGTTAGTTATTCTTGTTGGGTAATTTATTTCTTTTTCTCTCATGTTTATCATAAGGTTCTACTGGGTTGTTTGAACTTGTTAATTAAGTAATTGCTGTTCTGAATCTTAAGCTTATTGAACCATAAACACTGTTTAGCTAACTGTTTTTGTTCTACATCTGATTTTTTCTTCAACTACTAGTTTTAAAACCAGTTACTTATTACTTTGCATAATCTAGCAAACATTGTCTTAAAAACAACATAATTATGTAGCTTAGTGAGTTCAAACTTCGGTTAGCGTATTCAGTAGTTACTTTAATTTCCTGAACTTATTAGTTAAATAATTAGTTCCCATCTTACTTGTAGTTAGTATAATCACTTTATCGCACTCTCTTCCCACTTTATAAATTCAAATTCAAAACAACTTATCTATTTTTCGCATCCTTAAAACCAAAAATAAAATACAAAAATAATAGAAAACCCCAAAAAGCCTATTTTCCCAGATAAGTCTTGAGATTAAAGTTGCTTAGTAGCTTCCTGTGGATCGACTCTGGTCTTACCGGGACATTATTACTACACCGCATCCTCTTGCGCTTGCGAGGCATTAACTGCACAGTTTTTGAGCGGTCAGTTGTCAGGGGGTTAAAAAGTTGTTTTATAAGAGATGTCATTCTGAATTTAAAACTGATATGCTTGACTTAAAATACGACAAAGATGCAGTAGGTCTAGCTCAGTTCTTAACTCCATGGAGACTTGTAGAAGTCTATTGTGATAATGTAGGGGAAACTTTTGGAGATGAGGGTTTATTAAGTAGTGGTGATGGAGATGATGACTACACATATGAGAGTGAGGATTTAGAGTCTTTTGATGGGAGTGCTGAGGAAATGGGTAGAGAGGATGATGGTTTATATACAGAACTGGATGATATAGTTGCTCAAAATGCGGAAATAGATGGAGAGGTTGGTAGTAGCAAGGGTAAAGGCAAGGGTAAGGACAAGGGTAAAGGCAAGAAAATTGAAAAGAGTGAGGGCAGATAAAATAACAAGGGTAAGGGCAAAGAAACTAACAAGGGTAAGGGCAAAGGAATTGAAAAGGGTAAGGAAAAATTACCATCACAAGATAGGGTTAATGATGAGTTTCAAACACTCAATGAAGGGTATGCTTCTGACTGTGATTTGTTAAATTCCGACTGTAATTCTGATGAGGAAATAGAGCTTGAAAAGAACAAAGTGTTTGAGAAGGTGGACATCAAAGAAGTTAAGTTTGAATTAGGCATGAAGTGCAAATAAAAACATTTTTTGATAAGCATAAGTGTAATAGGGCTTTTAAAATCTCAAGTTGCAAACCTAAATTTATAGAAAACTATTTTCTTGAGAGAATTAGGAGAAATCCAAAGTGGGATGTGGTAGCTTTTAGGGATGAAGTAGCTAAAGAATTTGAGTGTGAGGTAAGTTATGGTACAGCTTGGAGGGCTTTTAAGAAAGCTGAAAAAATAATTAAGGGTTCTTCAGAGGACCAATATAAGATGCTTTGGGACTACAAGGGTGAGATAGAGAGGACCAATCCAGGGACTATTGTGGTAATAAATGAACTACCTAAAGATGGGGATAATGGAGAGCCCAGATTTGATAGATTTTATATATGCTGGGGGGCATTAAGAAGAGGTTTTGTGGAAGGGTGTAGGCCATTGAAAGGGGTAGATGGCTGTCATTTGACAGGGCCACATAGAGCAGTGCTTCTCACAGCAGTAGTAATTGATCCTAACAATTGTTTGTACCCTTTTGCATATGCAGTTGTGGATATTGAGAAGTACTCTACTTGGAAGTGGTATCTTAAATTATTCAGGTCAGATTTGAACATTCAAGATTTTGGTGAGTATATTGTCATTTCTGATAAGCAAAAGGGTTTAATTAAAGCTATGGAGAAAGTGTTTCCAGGGGTTGAACATAGATTTTGTGTTAGACACTTCTACAATAACTTTAAAGAAGAACATAAAGGGATTGCACTTAAAGAATTATTATGGAAAGCTGCTAGAGCTCCCATAATGCAGTATTATAAGCTTGTTTTAGAGGAAATGAAAGAATTAGATGGTGTTGCTTATGATTGGCTTTCTGGTAAGCCTGGTGAGAATTGGAACAGGTCACATTTTGGTACACATTCAAAATGTGATTTGCTCTTAAATAATTTGTGTGAAAGCTTTAATGCTGCCATTAAAGTAACTAGAGGACAGCGTATACTCACTATGCTTGAGGCCATCCGACTGTACTTAATGGATTTGGTGATGAGAAACAGAGAAACAATGATAAAGAAAGTTGATTTGGTTTTATGTCCAAAGATAGACAGTAAGCTAGAAGAAGTAAGAAAATTGTCTCACCAATATTTACTTAAGGGTAATGGAAAGAGGTTGTAAGAAATTTCTGGTCGATTAGACATTAAGTATGTTGTTATTATTGCCACAAGAACTTGTGGATGTAGGAAGTGGCAACTATCAGGCATTGTTTACATTATTATATATAAATTATGTATTATTTACATTGGCAACTATTTTTATTTTTGTTATTTTTGCATTAACTAACATTATATATAAACTATGTATTGTTCACATTGGCAACTTTTAGGTATTCCATGCGCACATGCTATATGTGCAATTCATCATATGGGTCATAATCCTATGGATTATGTGCATGAGTGTTACTTGAGAGAGACATACATGAGGACCTATAATCATGTGTTAAGGCCATTAAATGGTAAGGATATGTGGGAAAATACGAAAAAGCCAGACTTATTACCTCCTAAAGTAGCAGTGAGTTGGCAAGCCTCAAAAAGCAAGGAGAAGAGACATAGATGAGCCACAACCTACACGGAAAATATCAAAAAAAAGGTATTGTGATTAAGTGCAGCAACTGTGGTAAAGAGGGACTTAATATTAAAACATGTGAAAAGCCAGAATCGACAAAGGGGAAGAAAAGAAAGAGAGCTGCAAATGCAGTTCAAACAAATTTGGTTGATGAAAGTAGCAGTGATGAAGAGTTTGAAACTGAAAATGTAGTGGTAAATGAGGATGTGAGAGAAGAACAAGAAATCATATATGAATTTGTGGTTAATAACGAGCAGGGGACTCAATTTGATAATAATTTTGGGGTCAATAATGAGCAAGTGACTCAATTTGGTAATCATTTTGTGGTTAATAATGGATTTGAAAATGATATTGGGGTGCAAAGTGATTATGTGGTTAATGAGAGAGGCTCTGAGTTGCAAAGTAATGGTGTGGTTAATGAGAAAGGGGATGAGTTTCAAAATGATGATTTTGATTTTAATGCTAGTGATATATGGGTTAATGCAATGAGAGGTGATGGGTTTGGACTTCCAAATGTTTTCTGGAACAATAATCAAGAAGATTGGACCACTGAGCAAGTAAGTTTTGTGAATTAAATCTTATTATATTTTGCTATTTTATTCATTATATGTGACTAATATTTTTTTTTTTAATTTATTGCAGATGAGACAACCACTTGAGAACATGGAAAGAAATACACAAGCGAGTGGGAGTATTGGGGAAGTGAGTTTGTGAATTAAATCTTATTATATGCTGCTATTTTATTAATTATATATAACTAATGTATTTTTTTACAATTTATTGTAGGTGAGAAAACCACATGAGCACATGGAAAGCAATACACAAGCTAGTGGGAACAATGATGCAGTAACTTTTCTTGTTTTTAACTTAATGATGTATAATTTTTGCTATTTTTTCATTATATATAACTTATGTATTGTTTTACGTTAATATTTTTTTCAGGTGAAAACTAGTGGGAGTAAAAATAAAGGCACCACCACAAAAAGATCCAAACTAACAGCTAGAAAATTTGTAGCACCAGTAAGTTATTAATGTGTATTCTCATCTTAACAACTTATTTTTTTACTTCATATGTTATTAACTATTTAATTTCAGGTTAGAAAAAGCAATAGAGTACTTAACCAAGTTAGACGGAATTCTATCCCTACAGTTTCTTTCATGGACTTGACTGATGAAGAAGAGCTGCCTACATAGGTTTGTTATTACAAAAAAAATAAAAATAAAAATTAATTACATAATGTTAATGTATAGGTACAGTTAATTTACTGTAACTTGTTATTATAGGAGAGTGTAAATACAGCAAGGCATTGTGGTACTCTAAACAAAGTGGTAGGAGTTGCAAATGAGTATAATGATCCTCCATAAAGCAGCTCATTGCATGCAGGGATAATTAAAAAAAGTGAGCAATTTCCTAGTAGTCACTTCCAAAAAAATGGTGTAAGGTATGTTGGTTTTAATGCTATGAAAGTGACTTTGCAAGCTCAATTGAAGAACAATCAGAAGTGATTAAATGGTGTAAGAGTTGTTATTTTGGGTATTTTAGTGACTGAAATAGTGTTAGTAGTTTGGGTGTTATTTTGGATAATATTAGTGACTGAAATGGTGTTAGTATTTTGGGTGTTAGTTTGGGTAATTTTGGTGACTGAAATGGTTTTAGACATGGTGTAATTTATTTTGCTAATTTGGGTGAAAGTTGCAAAAATATAATTGCAAATGTTGTTATTTTGGAATTATGGATATGTTAGTATGGATTATGGTGAAAGTGGTGTATGTAAAGTGGTCTAGTGTTTGGAACAATTATGAATGAAATCGTGAGCTGTTGGTGCTATGAATTTGCTTTGTGTGGTGGTTTTAATAAATTTATGTGATTTTAATCTTACTTTTGTTATTTGATCTTACTTTTAGTTATGTGTTGATTGTTTCTCAGTTAGTGGTGATCTCAGAATGAGTAATGGATTGGTATTTTATTTTATGTTCATTTAACATGTTTTATTGTACTCAGTTTGTTCGTTTACCAAGTTTTACTGATTTCATTTAGTGGTGATCAGACGTTCAGTAAGTAGTGAACTGAAATGATACAAGTTAACAGAATTTATTTGTACAAGTTATTAGAATTTAGTTGCATCTCTTTTAAGCACCAAACACACAAAAAACATATTAGTCCATACAAATTCATCACATAACAGAAATTCATAACATTACAATCCAGAAAATCCCCCACATCACATTGTTAGCTCAAGTACATTGCATTCTTAGCTTACATTTTAGACTTGTTCATGTTCATAACTCATCAACATCACAGCTACAATTGTCCAACAAATAACAAATAGGGTATACAGCAGGGTAGGACTGTTCTTTCCCTTAAATGCTTCACTTTCTAAATTTTTAATTTTAGCTTCAAATTCCTTGTTATTCAGCTGCAATTCCTCGTTCTTCATCTCCAATCCCATGTTTCTCAGCTCCAATTCCTCGTTTCTCAGCTCCAATTTGTTGATCAATTGTTCATGAGTTTTAATTTTCTCATCTTTTTTGTTTATATTCTTGAGCAACCAGGAATTGTTTGCTCTGCTCTCTCACACATGGGTGGATCAATCCAACTAAAGTAGTTGCAAATGTCATAATTTTTGTATCTTCGGCCTGGATTGATGTTGGTCCAAGAAGTGAATTTTCAACTCATTGTTGCAAACACATAAATTCATGGATGTGTGTGTGTGTGAGAGAGAGAGGATGATGCATGTATTTTATGTATATGTGAGAGAGCGCTTCACTTATGGCATATATATGTATGTATTAGGGTTGTGTATGTAACCAGTCTATTTGGTGCCAAGTTTGGAGAAGATGGGTTCACTTTTGGAGGGAAAGGGGTAATAACGTAACTTATCCTCTCAAAATGAGGGTAAATAAGTAAATTAGGCAGAAATAACGTACATGGCAGTCACGTGACCTCTTTTTCATCCAGTCAGTTAACAGATTGGTATAAAATGGTAACGGAATGCAAACTTTATGGTGCTAAAACAAAAAAAGTGGTAGTTCATGGTAGAAAAGCGAAAACACACAATAGTTCATGGTGCAAAACTATAATAAACCTCTCTCGTTAATGTTCATGATCTATTGTTCATCGAAGGTCTTTAGTATCTCTGTTGTTATTGTTACATACTTCGCCATCCTTTCGTCTTTTGCTTGGAATTCTTCGCTTATCTGGCTGCTCACCAGTTGGGAGTCAGTGTTTACCAATATTTTCTTGATCCCGAGGCTCTGTGCAAGTCTTAGCCCAGCTATGACTACTTCGTACTCCGCTTTGTTGTTGGTAGCTCGGAACCCTAGCTGAATTGATTTTTCAATTATTTCTCCATGGAAGGACTTGAGCACCGATCTGAGCCCTGATCCCCTTTTGTTGGCTGCTCCATCTGCATGCATCGTCAACGTCTCCTCCGTTTATTTAACGGGCTCGGACCCCTTGGTGATGCGTTTTTTATCGATCCCGGTGAATTCTACAACAAAATCGGTGAGGGCCTTACCCTTGACCGATATTCGTGGTACGTACCGGATGTCGTATGTGTTTAGCTGGCAGGACCACTTCGCAATCCGACGTGACATGTCTCATTTTTACAGGACCTCCCGAATGGGTTGGTCAGTGTAAAAGACGATGCTATGAGCTGAAAAATAGTGGGCCAGTTTTTGTGAAGCAGTGACAAGAGCCAAGACAAGTATTTCAAGGGACAAGTATCGAGTCTCGGCATCAAGCAAGGTTTTGCTGACATAGTAAACTGGTTTTTGTTCTCGACCCATCTCCTTTACTAAAACAGCACTGACCGCTATGTCCGACACAGCCATGTACAGTGTAAGCATGTCCCCATGGTCAGATTTTGCCAAAAATGGCGCGCTTCCTAAGTAGTTTACGAGCTTGAAAAAAGCATTTTTGCATTGGTCATTCCACTCAAAAAAAATTTGGGCCCTGAAGGCCGTAAAAAACGATTTGCACCGATCCCCGAATCGGGCTATAAAATGATATAAAGCGGTAGCCATACCGGCTAATTTTTGGATATATTTCCTTTTGACCGGTATTTTCAAGTTTTGTAAAGCTTGTTGGCCCGTAAGTGTCTAAACCTTAGAGGGGGGTGAATAAGGTTTACGTACGATTTTCACGGAATAAAATGTTTGAGCTATTAACAACGCTAATTAGTAGAATTTTATAACTAAACACTTGTGTTAACTATTTAATGCTATTTTAAGCTATCCAAGCAAACAAAATAAGCAATAAATAAGTGCGGAAAGTAAAAGTTCAAGTGAAAAGAAATAACACAAGATGTATAGAGGTTCGACAAAACGCGCCTACTCCTCTCCTCGGTATTCACACTACCGAGTATTTCACTAGAATCTTCTTCCCAAGATTACACCCTAACGAGCTAATCGACCGATTAAGCTCCCCCTCACTCTATGAGTATCCCGAATGAAAAGACCTAGAGCTTTTAAGCTACACTTGCTTACAAAGCCTCTACCCGATCACTCGCTCATAAATGAGTTTATAATTTACTCTACAATTTGAATCGAAAGAGTATCGCTCACTAACAAATAATATCTTGGTGTTTTTATAATTACAATAATAATACACTCAAGAATTTATATGAATACAAGTGAGAAATATGTAGTATAAGCTTGATGAATTTCTTTTAGGAATAGCCTGAATTTGTGTGTGAATTGGGGTAATTTCAACCAATGAATTTGGGGGCTATTTGAAGGATTATTGGTCTTGTTACCGTTGTATGAAGTGTTATGCTTTTATCCAATGGTTTTCAGCAGTTACCCAATTTTAAAACGATCGGTCGTTTTTCAGACGACCTCACTGGAAGAATTTGGACCAAAAACGATCGGTCGTTTGTCCAAAACGATCGGTCGTTTTTTCTGGAAGTCTCTCGGTTTTCTCGTTATACTTCGAAAGTTTGTAACTTCTTCGTTTTAAGTCCGATTATGGTTCCGCTTGAACCGTTGACTTCGTATTTAAGCATTCTATCATTTCGAACCTTTTAACAAGCTAGATAAGTGATTAGTACGCAAAACGAGCTTTTATCATGTTTTACAAATTTTGTTATCATTAAAACAATCGATTAGAAGAACATCGTTCAACAATCTCTCCATTTTTTATGATGACAAAATATTGACTTTAAACATACTATAGGGTCTTTTTGCTTAAACATAAGTATAACCGAGATGTGTAGGTGACGTTTTACTAGGGTAAAAAGTTTTAGTGAAAAACAAGTAAATGTCACAACATCCGATAAAACAAAGTTTTTCAAAGCTAAAGGTTTAAGAATAAAGAACGAACAAATGCAAGCGAAAAATTGGCCATAGTTTTGCCTAAAAACGTTCAATTGCCACAAATGAAAAAGTAACAAATACAACCCAAACATCAATATATTATTCGCACAAGTTTCAATAACTTCAAATATGATGAACACGCATTTTTCTAGAATTATAAACGTCAATCTCACAAAGTCATAGAATTTAACAACCAATGATAAAGAGCAACATAAAAAACGCTTCATAACAAAAATGTAAAAACGTTTGCTACTTATTACATCAAAACAACTTTGTTCGAAGAAAATGAAACTCAAAAGAAATACAACGCAAAAACGAAGAGGGTATTTCTCCCCCTTTGACATCATCAAAAACATAAAAAAAAAATAACCGCCTAGTCGCGGTGGGAGGTTGCGTCGTCGTCCTCGTCTTCGTCTTCGTCGTCGCCATTGGGACCGGCAAGGTCGGGAAAATACCCGTTGAACTGTGCCCTTTGCTCGGCGCTTAAACGATCGAGTTCGTCGAGCTCTACTTGTCCCGTGTTTAAGAAATGAAACATGCGCCGGGTCACTTGCGCATTTCGGTAGGTGTTGACGTAGAGATCGTTATAGAATTGTTCGGTGCGCGGGAGAGGGGTGGAGGATCCTACTTTGGCTTTTCCTCGACTTCGAGAGGGACGAGAAGAGGAATGGATGTTGGGTGGAGGAAAGGACTCGGAGGAGATTTGCACATCCTCACGAGAAGCAACTCGCGGTGTGGCCTTGGGGCCGACATACTCTTTCTCTTCACGGGAAAGAGGGGTGTAGTCGGGGCCCGACACCTTTCTACCCGACCAAGTTATGGTCTTCTTGGTAGTATCGAATCGTTTATACATTTGGGCGAGATAAGCGGTGTCCCAAATGTGTTTTTCCTTATTCTTGAAAGGAGTTCCACCGGGATCGAGGTGGAGGTCCTTTAAGATTGCGGAAATTAAGGCACCGTAAGTTAGCCCATTTTTAGACTTGGTTTTGAGCGAATCCATCTTAAAAAATATAAGCATCGCAAAGTCAATTTTGACTTGACGATGGATGCACCCTAAAAGGAAGATGTACTCGTTGGTAACATCTGTGAAATTTGAGGAGTGAGGGAGGACAATGTGGGAAAGGATATGATAGGCCAATTTATTTTGAAAAAGAAGGCCGTGAGCCTTGTTTGAGCGGTTGCGATGGTCGGGATGAAAAAGCTCGTCTTTGAGATCGTTAAAGCTATCGATCTCGAGCATTTCTCAAAGTTCTTCACTTTGCTCGTACACCCCGTCGTCATCGAGGTGTAGAAGTGTTTGTAAACGGTCTATACCGTAAACAAAGGGTTGACCATGGAAAAAGGAACGCAAACGGAGTGCGTCACCTTGACCCTTATCAACGACTAGGTTCGCATAAAATTCATAAACGTTTTCAATGAAAAATGGCTCTTTCAGGGTAAGAATGGTTTCGAGTTTTTGAAATTGAAGATGTTGCATAAGAATTGGAAAACGTTCAAGGAAGAGAGGCATGTCGATTGTAAAGTTTGACAATATACCTCGTTTGGCGATGGTGGATGGATAAGGAGGAGGGAGTGAGCT
Source organism: Primula veris (assembly GCA_963682055.1). NCBI lineage: Eukaryota > Viridiplantae > Streptophyta > Magnoliopsida > Ericales > Primulaceae > Primula > Primula veris. Next base: position 21,719,233 of record OY821741.1, read on the forward strand.
GGAAGAAGGAAGCGAGGCCGAAGGGCCACCGGAACCCGATCGTGGAGCGCTTGAGGAGCTGGTTCGAGGAGCGCAGGGAACACGCGGTTACCGAGGAGATGGAGGCATGCACTCGTCCTCAGGTTCGTCAACTAGTGATGGTTGGGCTTTCTTTGAACGAACCATTATTGGATTAAAAGGAATTTGGAAGAAGAAAAAATTAGGGTTTTTTTAAGAAAAATGGGTGTTTTAAGAAATTAGGGTGTTTTGAAGAAAAAAATTGATGGATTGGTGATTATTAAGGATAATAATGGAATTGGGTTATATATATATAGATATTTGGGATTTTTTGGAAGAATTTAGGAGAAAGTGGCGAAATTTTTGATATAAAGAGAGAGAGAGGGTTTTGAAATTATGAAAAGGAAATTAGGGTTTGAAAGAAATAAAAGGCTGAAAAACAGAAAAACGATCGGTCGTTTTGGTGTTTCGACCGGTTATTTTTGGAAGAAATTGTTCTAGAGATCACAGTAAAAAAACGATCGGTCGTTTTTCAGAACGATCGGTCGTCTGAAACAAAACGACCGGTCGACTGTTAAAAGTTCACAGAACAAGAATTTTTTGCACTTTTCGACACTGATTTGGCAAAAAAATATATAAAATCAATTAAATATATATAAAATTAATCAAATATATATATATATATATATATATATATATATGAACAAGACACACATCAAACATGCCTAATTCTCGTCGAATAAAACAAAATTGTTCCTCGTTAAGGGGTTTTGTAAAAATATCGGCTAATTGCCTATCGGTACTTATATATTCAAGTATAATATCCCCTTTTTGAACATGATCCCTTAGAAAATGATGTCATAAATTTATATCTTTAGTACGAGAGTGTTGGATCGGATTTTTCGAAAGATTTATAGCACTAGTATTATCACACAAAATAGGCACACTATCAAAAGATAATTCAAAGTCATTCAATTGTTGACGCATCCAAAGGATTTGCGCGCAACAACTACCCGCGGCAACGTATTCCGCCTCCGCCGTAGAAAGTGCAACCGAGTTTTGTTTCTTGCTATGCCAAGAAACTAAGGCGTTTCCTAAAAAATGGCAAGTGCCACTAGTACTTTTTCTATTTAAGCGACAACCGGCAAAGTCGGCGTCGGAATAGCCAAGCAAGTCAAAAGTAGTATCATGTGGATAAAACAATCCTAAATTACATGTACCTACAAGATATCTAAATATGCGCTTAACGGCTATCACATGCGATTCCTTAGGACAAGATTGATACCTAGCACACAAGCACACACTAAACATGATATCGGGTCTACTTGCGGTTAAATATAAGAGAGATCCAATCATACTTCCATATAGCTTTTGGTCCACGCTTTTACCCGATTCATCCTTGTCTAGTTTTGTTGCCGGACTCATTGGAGTTCCTAGTGACTTTGCATCGCTCATGTTGAACCGTTTGAGCAAGTCGCCTGTGTATTTGGCTTGATTGACGAAAATTCCGTCCTTAGTTTGTTTGATTTGCAATCCAAGGAAGTAGGTAAGTTCACCTATCATGCTCATCTCGAATTCACCTTGCATACACTTAGAAAACTCCTCGCACATGCGAGCATTAGTAGCACCGAAAATGATATCATCAACATAAATTTGAATTAAAAGCATGTCTTTTCCCTCCTTTTTAATAAAAAGAGTAGTATCCAAAGTACCACGAGAAAAACCTTTTTCAATCAAAAACTTACTAAGTCTTTCATACCAAGTCCGGGGTGCTTGTTTTAAACCATAAAGAGCTTTTTGAAGTTTGTAAACATGATTGGGAAACTCATGTTTTTCAAAACCGGGTGGTTGTTTTACATAAACTTCCTCATTTATAAAATCGTTTAAAAATGCACTTTTAACATCCATCTGAAATAATTTAAAGCGTTTAAAAGAAGCATAAGCAAGCAACATCCTAATGGCTTCTAGTCTAGCTACGGGTGCGTAAGTTTCATCGAAATCGATGCCTTCTTCTTGGTTATACCTTTGAGCCACTAGTCTAGCCTTATTTCTAATGACTACCCCGGATTCATCCATCTTATTACGAAATATCCATTTCGTACCTATGATGGTTTTCTCACGCGGTCTAGGAACTAAAGTCCATACGTTACTACGCTCGAATTGATTTAATTCGTCATGCATAGCTAATACCCAACCCTCATCGAGTTCCGCTTCATGAATGTTCTTAGGCTCTAATTGAGACAAGAATGCAAGATGATTAACTAAATTTCTCAAAGAAGAACGTGTATGTACTCTTTCTCCCTGGTTACCCAAGATTAATTCTTGCGGATGGTGATTGGCAAACCTCCATTCTTGAGGCAAATCGTCATGAATATGTACACTAGATTCTAAGTCTGTTTGAAGTCTCTCTATAGTGACTTATTCATCAATGGGTTCAACCTCTATACTAGGCGTAATCTCTAAGCTAGATGTAACATGATTAGAAGAAGATGCATTATGAAAAATATCATCATTAATATTATGAACAATTAATGGCTTATCAATCGTCGGTAAATTCTCATCAAAGGAAACATGTACCGATTCTTCCACCAATAAAGTTCTTTTATTAAAAATTCTATACGCTTTACTCGATATAGCATATCCGATGAAAATTCCTTCATCGGACTTAGCATCGAATTTTCCTAAATTATCCTTACCTTTATTATGATCATAGCATTTACAACCAAATGCACGTAAATGAGAAATATTGGGCTTTCGCTCATTCCATAATTCGTAAGGTGTCTTTTTCAATATGGGCCTAATTAACGCTCTATTTAAAATATAACAAGCGGAATTTACGGCTTCGGCCCAAAAATACTTTGGCAAATTATTTTCACAAAGCATGGTCCGTGCCATTGCCTCTAGGGTTCTATTCTTCCTCTCTACTACCCCATTTTGTTGGGGCGTACGAGGGGCCGAAAAATTATGATCAATACCATTTTCATCACAATAAGTTTGAAATGGAGTATTTTCAAATTCCTTACCATGATCGGTTCGGATACTTTTGATCATATAACTCTTTCGTGTTTGGAGCTTTTTGCAAATAATAGAGAATTCTCTAAATGCTTCATGCTTATGAGTTAAAAACAAAACCCAAGTAAAACGACTAAAATCGTCAACCATGACGAATGCATATGCACGCCTTTCAAGACTAAGTGTCCGGGAGGGACCAACTAAGTCCATATGAATGAGCTCCAAACAACGAGTAGTAAAAATAATATTTTTAGACTTAAAAGAAATCTTCGTTTGTTTGCCTAATTGGCAAGCGTGACAAAGTTTATCCTTTTTATAAGGAGCATTTGGTAAACCTATTACCAAATCTTTTCTAGAAAGTTTAGCAAGTAAATCAAGACTTGCATGACCAAATCGTCTATGCCACAACCAACCATTGTCGTTGATAGTAACAAGACACTTAACCTCATTATCCACCAAACTATTCAAATCAATCATATAGACATTATTTTGTCTTTGACCCATGAGAATAGTTTTATTTTCCGAAATACAATGAATGATGCAATGCGATTTTTCAAAAATGACTTTGTGACCCAAATCGCAAAGTTGACTTATACTAAGCAAGTTATGTTTAAGACCATCAACAAGCAATACATTATCAATAATAACATTTGATGGTTTAGAAATACTACCAATGCCGATGATTTTACCCTTGCTATTATCCCCGAAGGTCACAAAGCCTCCGTCTTTAGGTGCAAGAGTAGTAAATTTTGTTTTGTCTCCCGTCATATGTCTTGAGCATCCACTATCCAAGAACCACTTGTCCTCGTTAATTTTTGACCTCAAGCATACCTACAAAACAAAACGATCATTGGTACCCTTATCCACTTTTGGGTCCTTGAGGGTTAGTGTCTCGACCCTTTAAAATCCAAACCAAGTCATTTCTATTTAATTTATATTTATAAGGGCAATAGACATAATCCTCAAAGTGATCACTACGGTTACAAGTAAGACATTTAACATGCATTCTTGGTTTAACAAAACAATTATAAACTGTCATTTTTATGCAAGTTGTTTTTACGAGAGTAACTTGGTCGTCTATTTTCATTTTTAGTCATTTGTTTGGTGAATAGATTTTTATGCTTAGCCGTTAGAAGTGGGTTGTACCCTACACCGGTTTTATCATACGCGGCTTGTTGAGAACCTAATATAGTACTTAACATTTTACTTCCCTTAGTGAACTTAGCGAGAGTAAGTTCGGCGCTATCCGCCTTAATTTTACATGAACTAAGGTCATTAACTAACTTATCATTTTCTATGGTAAGTTCGGTATTTTTAGAGGTGAGTGAGTTATTTTTTATAGCTAAGTTCTCAAGTTCGTCTTGTAAGGTAATTAACATTTTTCTAAAGGATTTGTTTTTACCTCTAGCTTTTTCTAAAGAAGCTAATACATCATTTATGTCAAGACAATCATCACTAGAAAGAGAAGAGTTAGAGGAGTGAAAGCTTACATCCTCGGTTTCGTCGTCTCTAGCCATGAGACATAGGTTTGCGACTTCTTCATTGTCGCTATCGGAGCTATCATCATCGCTCTCCCATGCGGCCATGAATGCCTTCTTGTATTCCTTTTTCTTTTCGAACTTGTCCTTTTTCTTCAAGGGACATTCATTTTGCATATGGCCGGGTTTGTGACACTTATAGCAAATGATTTCGTCCTTCTTGTTCGATTTGTCGGATGGCTCTCCCTTATATTCCTTTTTCCGAAATCGTTGTCCGCCCTTCTTTTTCCAACTTAGGAACTTTTTGTAGCGTTTGGCGAAGAGTGCCATTTCATCATCCTCACTAGAGGAATCGTTGTCGCTATCGTTGTTCGTTGTTCTTTTGAAGGCGATGCCTTTCTTCTTTTTCGAGTCATCCTCATGTTTTCGAGTTGTCATGTCGAGTTCATGAGTGCTTAAGGATCCTATGAGGTTGTCGAGAGAGAGAGAGTGTTCATGTCATTGGCTTCTTGTATAGCCGTCACTTTTGATTCCCATTTTCTCGGAAGACTTCTTAGGATCTTCGTCACCATCTCCTTGCTAGAATACACTTTTTCCAGTCTTTTAAGATCGTTAGTAATTTTAGTAAAACGAGTGTATATAGAAGCAATAGACTCGTCATCATCAACTTTAAAAAGTTCATAATCATGAATAAGCATGCTAATTTTAGAGTCCTTAACTTGACTAGTTCTCTCGTGCATAGTTGCTAGCTTATCCCACATTTGCTTAGCGGTATCACAGCCGGAAATCTTATCATACTTACTAGGCGAGAGCGCACAAGTTATAGAATTCATAGCCCTACAATTAAGAGAAAAAGCAAGGCGTTCATCCGTGTCGAGTTCTTTTACAAGTTTATCTAAGCCATTTCTCCTAGGCGTTTTATAGCCTTTACTAATACTAATTAATCCATTGGTCTATTTCATAACCACAAAGAAATTTTTTCATGAGATCTCTCCAATAGGGATAGTTTGTACCGTCAAAGAACGGGGGCCTAGTTATGGATTTTGAGTCGGCGTACGAAGACATATCGGATCTTTAAACTAAAAAATCGTTAGATTTTGTAAATAAAAGAGTTAGGCCCTGATACCAATTGTTGGCCCGTAAGTGTCTAAACCTTAGAGAGGGGGGGGGGGGGGGGGGGGGGGGGGGGGAGGTGAATAAGGTTTACGTATGATTTTCGTGGAATAAAATGTTTGAGCTATTAACAACGCTAATTAGTAGAATTTTATAACTAAACACTTGTGTTAACTATTTAATGCTATTTTAAGCTATCCAAGCAAACAAAATAAGCAATAAATAACTGCGGAAAATAAAAGTTCAAGGGAAAAGAAATAACACAAGATGTATAGAGGTTCGACAAAACGCGCCTACTCCTCTCCTCGGTATTCACACTACCGAGTATTTCACTAGAATCTTCTTCCCAAGATTACACCCTAACGAGCTAATCGACCGATTAAGCTCCCCCTCACTCTATGAGTATCCCGAATGAAAAGACCTAGAGCTTTTAAGCTACACTTGCTTACAAAGCCTCTACCCGATCACTCGCTCACAAATGAGTTTATAATTTACTCTAAAATTTGAATCGAAAGAGTATCGCTCACTAACAAATAATATCTTGGTGTTTTTATAATTACAATAATAATACACTCAAGAATTTATATGAATACAAGTGAGAAATATGTAGTATAAGCTTGATGAATTTCTTGTAGGAATAGCTTGAATTTGTGTGTGAATTGGGGTAATTTCAACCAATGAATTTGGGGGCTATTTGAAGGATTATTGGTCTTGTTACCGTTGTATGAAGTGTTATGTTTTTATCCAATGGTTTTCAGCAGTTACCCAATTTTCCAGAATAAGTCAAAAAGCACTTTTTAAATTTCACAGAAAACGATCGGTCGTTTTCTGAAAAAACGATCGGTCGTTTTTATCATGAACTCACTGGAAGAATTTTGACCAAAAACGGTCGGTCGTTTTGGCCATTTCGATCGGTCCTTTTTCAGACGACCTCACTAGAATAATTTGGACCAAAAACGATCGGTCGTTTGTCCAAAACGATCGGTCGTTTTTTCTGGCAGTTTTCTCGGTTTTCTCGTTTTCTGGCAGTTTGTCCAAAACGAGCTTTTATCATGTTTTACAAATTTTGTTATCATTAAAACAATCGATTAGAAGAACATCGTTCAACAAAGCTGTTATCTGGTTCGGATTGGCCTCTATGCCACGGTTTGTCACCATAAACCCTAAAAAAATTCCAAAGCCGACCACGAAGGCATACTTCGAGGCATTCAGTTTTAGGTGGTGTTTTCTGATCGTTTCAAAAACCACTTTAGGTCGGACATATGGTTTTCTTTCTGGTCAATTTTTACTACCATGTCGTTATGTAAACTTCCATGGTCCGACCTATATTTTTAGAAAAGATTTTTTTGACCATCCTTTAGTAAGTTGATCCCGCATTCTTGAGCCTGAATGTCATTACCTTGCAACAAAAGTTGCCTCTTGGTGTTAGAAAAACCGTTTTCTCTTGATCCTCCTCAGACATAGGTATTTGATGGTAGCCGGAGCAGGCATCCAACAAGCTCATTCTGGCTGCTCCGGCTTTGGAGTCCACAATTTGGTAGATTTTAGGCAGAGGAAACGGTTTTTTAGGACAGGCTCAGTTTAGGTTTGTGTAGTCGATGTAGACACGCAATTTCCAATTTTTCTTGGGGACCACCACGGGGTTGGCTAACCATTTTGGGTAGTAAATTTCTCTGATGACTCCGACGGCCAACAAATTTTCCACCTCTTCGTTGATAGCCATAGTGTGCTCGGGGCAGGTGCAGCGACTCTTCTGTACCACGGACCTACTTTCTGAGTTCACGTTTAGTTGGTGGCATGCGAGGTCAGGGCTAAGGCCAGACATTTTGCTTGGGGTCCAAGCAAAATTACCAAGCCGGAGCAAGCTTGGTAAGGTCCGCAGCCTTGGTTTCAGCCAGCTCAGCTCCTATCATGAAGAAGTGGTCTTCGTCCTATCCCGGGATCTGAACCTTTGTAAGTCCCCTGTTTACTTTTTCTTCGGCTTCAGGCCCAACCTTCTTGTTCAGTTCCTTCAACATTTTAGGGTTGTCGGTTTTGATATTCAAGGCGTCTAGCGTCAGCTCGGATTTTTTGCCATTAAACATAGCCATCGCGCAATTACTCGATGATTTTTGGTTTCCCTGGATGGTCTCTACTCTGATATTGGTTGGATACTTTACTTTTTGGTGCAGGGTGGAGGAAACGCCACCGGTCTGGTGGAGTCAAGCTCTCCCAAATATCACGTTGTATATGGACGGCACATCTACCACGGTAAATTACACTTTTACCACCTTGGTGCCGGTTCTCACGGGCAGCGTTATGTTTCCTAGTGGATGAACAGCCTCGGAGTTAAACCCATACCTGGGAGCGACATTGGTTTCTAGTTGTTCTTTTTTCAGTCCCATTTTTTTAAGAGGTCCCCAAATAGTATGTTGACCGATGCTCCCTGATCGACCAAAATTTGGCCTACAGCGCAGTGGTCGATCTGTGCCGAGATTACTAGGGTAACGCAGTGGGGCATATCCATTCCCACTAAGTCGAAGTCGGTAAAGGACAGGTCAGGGGTCGTTTCGTACTTGATTTTTTTTTCCAGGGGGTTTGAGCTTTAGAAAGTACACGAGTACACCAAGTCAATCCGAGCTCCCGAGGATAAATACCGGAAAAGAAGACATAAATGTCATACCGAGCATTAGATAGTTGAGATTATATTGTAAGCATAGTGATGTTCCATGACTCCTGTCTCCTTGTGTGGTTATTTGAATGTTTCAACGAGGTCGGATCTGTCACTTTTGAGCAGAAAACTCAATTACTTATGCATAGTGAATTTTAGAAACTGGAGGTTATAATAGTGAATTTTATGATCGGAGTCGGTGATTTTATGATAAATGGAGGTTATAATAGTGAATTTTTCGAGAAAACATACTTTTGAAATAAAAGCAATTTAATCATTTTATCCAGAATCACACTTTCTGTTAACAAAGTCGGTGAAAGGTACTATGAGAATATTTAACCAACTTAATTCCATATAATAGACCAAAAACTCAATATTTTAAAATTTTGGTAGAGTAAATGCAAAAAAAGTGAGAAATAATGTCACAATGTCCCACCTTTCAAAAAAAAAAAAAAAGTCCCAATGTCCGTTAATTGTCCTCATGCCTCGTTTGCTTAAACGATTAAAAGGACGGGATTGGACTAGCAATGCACTAAGTCCACAAATATGTTTTATATACACTTTTGTCATAAGACTCTAGTACAGACCGAATTTCAAATCACACTAAATCTCATCATTTGAAATAGTATGGGGTGTGGTATTGAGTTTTAATCTCAACCCAATTTTGAAAAGTGACTAAAATAACCTTATGTGCACATTTATATACATATTAATATGTGAAAGGTTTTTTAACAGTTATTCGGTGAAGCCGGATGAAACTTTCAATTTTAAACAAACACTCATTTTATTTTCATGTAATTACCTTTTAACACAAGCTCATACGTGTATATATACTTATGTATTAAATTTTTTATTTTTATATTAAGCTTTTTATTAGTAATTTTGACATTAAATGTAAAAATAATACTTTCATAGATATTTAAATTTATTTTTAGATTTACATTAATGTGTATATACGTACGTACATACATAAATACATATATATATATATATATATATATATATATATATATATATATAATATCATACTATTAATATAAGCAAACTCAATAAAAGTTGATATTGTCAAATTTTACCAATTTTTTTCAAAAATACTCTCACTCCATTTTAATAATTATCAATGTATATAATCTAATTAATTAACAATTTGTCCTCACTATATTTTACTAATTACGGATGTAATCTAAATTAATTAACAATTCGTTTTAACCTGCATAACTACAATAAATGATACCAAATATGAATATATGTTCAAAATAAAATATATTACGAGATTTATGGTATTACGTGTGTCATACGCAACGCGTGGGAATGGAAATCATGACTCAAACCAATTTTACAAAATTAGTGAAATTATCATTTTATAGTACATCATTAACCGCATCATGACTAAATAGTCCCGACAATTAAACAAGAATCCATTTTTACTGCCCCACTTTTTTTAGCCTAGGCTACCATAGTTTTTTGTGTGGGTCATTAGATAAAAAATAATACAATCTAATGGTAAACAAAAAGTATGAAAAAAAGGTTAGGTAGAAAAAGCGTTGACACGATTAAATATCCGATACTTTTCGGTATGCTTAATAAATTTGATTTTTATTTTTTACTTAACGTAATTGAAATGCATCCGATACTTTTCCGGTACGGTTAATAAATTTGATTATTACTTTTTTCTTCGTACAATGTACTATATAATTTAGAATGTGTCGATCAGTAAAATATCTTAGTTTTAATTTTAAATTAATTCTAGGATAGTAGTTATTTCAGTTTTATTAATAAATGTTGTATTTTCGGTGGGTAAGTTTACACTAAAACAATGTTGAAATTGGGAATTTAATATATTTTTTTTTAACTAGGGGTGTTACTAAGAGCGTAAGCAAGAGAATAGTAAATAATTAGATTTCCATAATTATTTGTAAGGGCAGAGAAAATGAAAGTATAAAATCAAAATTAGCGCCACGTCAGCAGCAGCTCTTCACCATAATTCTTCTATATTTAGGGCTTCTCTCCCCTCCCGCCTTTACATTCAGATCAAAGCCGCACTCTCCTTTACACACACACACTCTCTCTCCCTCTCTCTCTCTCTCTCTATATATATATATATATATATCTATATCTATAATTCATTTTCACAAACCCTAACACACACTAAACACACACATACATATATATATATATATATATATATATAATATAAGGATGAGTGGATATGGTATTCAATCGATGCTTAAAGAAGGTCACAAACACTTATCAGGTCTGGACGAAGCAGTTATTAAGAACATCGATGCTTGTAAACAGCTCTCTAACATCACTCGCACCTCTCTCGGCCCCAACGGTACCCATCTCTCTCTCTCTCTATATATATATATATACATTAATCTTATTAGGAAAAATAAAATTAGTACCCTCTACTATTGGCTTTTACCAATTTGGTACCCGACCTTTAAGGCCAATTAAGGGTCCGACAACATAAATCGATGAAATTGCACTCACTATATCTTATTTATTTATTTATATATATATATATATGTATGTATGTATGTATAGATCTCATTTCTTGTCTTTTTAAAACTAGTTTTATGTTTCCTTTACTTGCTTACTGTTAGGGTTTAGGATCTGATTGGTTGCAGCTTTTAAGCTTATAATTTTGATATTTTTATCGTAAGAACTAGTTAGGGAAAAAAGCTGTTTAGTATTCTATAATATTTTAAGATCTAGTTAGGCTTTTACCAATTTGGTACCCCAACCTTATAATTTATGTAGGAGTTTTTCTCTCTATTGATTTGATCTTCTCAAGTTTTAAGGCTTGATTGTTTGCATCTTTTAAGCTTAACTATTCTTTATTTATATACAGTGTAAAGATCTTAAAGAGTCTTTATGCCTTTTCATAACTCCGTTAACTATTGTTCATTTCCTGTCTTTTTTTTTTAAAACTAATTGTTTGTTTTCTGTTTACTGGCTATCTTAAACTGGTACAGTTAGGGTTTAGAGTTGCAGCTTTTAAGCTTATAATTATTGTTTTTTTTTGTCATAAGATCTAATTAGGGAAAAAAGCTGTTTAGTACCCTCTTACTATTGTTTTCTTTTTTTTACCAATTTGGTACCCAAACTTTATGTTTTACCAATTTTGGCCCCAATCTATTAATTTGTGCCTCAATTTGGTACCCACCCGCACTTCTCTCGTCCCCAATGGTATCTATCTTATCTCTCTCTATATATATGTATGTGTGTGTGTATGTGTATGTGTATGTATGTTTGTATAGATCTTGTTTCCTTTCTTTTTTAAAGTAAATGTCTGTTTCCTTTATTTGTTTACTGTTAGTGTGTACGGTTTGATTGGTTGCAGCTTTTAAGCTTAGATTTTGTTATTTGTCATAAGATCTAATTAGGTAAAAAAGCTACCCTCTACTATTGGTTTTTATCCATATGGAACCCAACCTTTTTAAGTTTTACAGATTTTGGTGCCAATCTGTCAAATTGCATTCACTATATCTCACGTTTGGAGATCTAGTTTTGATGGATGCTAACGTAATTGCACTCATTATAGGATAGATGAGAGAACATGACTACAATTTCGTCGTATTGTTATACATCAGGGTACTAAATTGGTAAGTTGGGGTTCAAATTGGTAGAAGTTAAAGGTTGGGTACTAAATTGGTGAAAGCCAATAGTACAGGATACTAAACAGCTTTCTTCCCGATCTAATTACATTATATGGGTCCTCCCTTCTCTCTCGCTATATTGATATGTAATATTATTTATGTCTATATAGTTCTAGATCTCACTGTATTTATGCTTACAGTACCCTTGAATAGTAGTTTATGTGGGAGTTTTTTCTTTCTATTTATTTAATATTTTCGAGTTTTATGGCTTGATTGTTTGCATCTCTTAAGCTTAACAATTCTTTATTTGCATATAATATAAATATCTTAAGTGTCTTTATACCTTTTTATAACTGTGTTAACTGATTGTTCATATTCATTACTCCTGAAGAATTAATTGGATGTTAAGCATGTCCAAATAAACTAGTCTTTTGAGTTTTAGGGTTTAACTGATTGCAGCTTATTAGATTAATAGAATATTTTTGGCTTGTATGTAGTCTTTCAACTGTCTTTATGCCTTGGTATAACGATGTTGACTAATATTTCATTTCCATTACTAATGAAGTTTAATTGGGTGCATAGCTTGCACACTTCTTTGATTAGTATCTATTGTGGGTAATTTTTTCCCCTTATTTAACGAGTCTTTTCACTTTTATGGCTTGTTTGGTTTTGCTTGTTAGCTTAATGTTTTTTTTGGTTTATATTACATAAGCTGTTTGTTTGATTTCTGGCATGTCCTGAAGACCTAATTTGCTTTAGAAACCAATGTAACTGATGTGCAGCTGACATAATACTCTGATAAGTAGCTATTGTGAGAGATCTTTTTGTACCTTGCTATCATTTACTGGTATTTCCAGTTTTAGGGTTTGAACAATTGCATCATTTTCCTTTTTGGTCATATGTTGTAGTTGTAGTGTCTTTGAGTGTTGAAATACTGACTGAACCTAGTTTTTATCTTTATTAAAACTTAAAAGCAGCAGTCTGTAAGCAATTGTTAGAGTTGTTTTTTTGTTGCAGATTTTACTTCTAATTCTTTTTTTTTTGAATGATTTGATATGAATTTGGTTGGCGATCTTATGGATTTAACTTCTCTCATTGTAGCCGAGAAAGGAAGAAGTCTTAAGTCGATTGGACCTATCTTTTATATCCAAATGGCAATTCATTTGCTTAGAAAAGGCAGACAAATATTACCTCAAGTTAAAGAAAATGATAGCGCATTTAAGAATTATAACTTTGATATTGCTTAAGTTGGTAGAGTACCCAGAAAGAATTTATAAAAAGGTAATATAAGTCATTGGAGAAAATTTACAAACTTGTGATTATGATCATTTCCATTGTTTCTGAAGAGTTATCCCGATGTCTAGCTTATGAACAATGCTTTGATTTGTAGCTACTGCGTTAGCTTTGTATTCTTTAGCTGGTATTTTGAGTATCAGGCCTTGATCTATTTGTTGCTTTTAGGCTAAGCATTTAATTTCTTGATCAAAAGCTGTAGTGTGTTTGATTAACATGTAGAAATTTTTATCTTTTGGATTAAAAATATCATCTGTTTATACCTGATTGAACCTAGTTTCTTATAGTGACTTGAAACCTGCAGCCAGTTGGCAACTGTTAGTGCTGTTTCCTTGCATTGTTAAAGCTTCCACTTCTCTATTTTTGTACACAAGGATTTGCAGTGCATTTGCTTGACTATCTAATGAATTTGACTTCATTAGTGTAACGAATAAACCAAGTTTAAACCCAACACAACACAAACCAACGATAACAGCAATAACACAATCTTTTTGCCACAATTTTTTATATATTTCAGAGTTCCGAAGTCACAAACATAAACAAACTAGAAATCAGAAATGCAGAGAAGTAAAGAAAATTAAAGATAAAAGTAAAACCAAAGATAAAGATTCATCATTTTTCCTCCTCCTAATGAGATCATTCCAGTAACACTTATACTAAGAAGTGTTTTCTGAAGAATTACAGAATGGACCCTCAAACTTCAAAAATTAGCATTGAACTCCTATGATTTCTAAATCTATCAAACTTGAACCCTTCTCTTGTTTTCTTTGCCAAACCATTTACCCCTCTCCTTTCTATCTTTTGTCCTGTATCTGGGTTCATTACAATTAGTTATGGTCAATAAAGAAGTCTTTAGTCCGGTGAACCGTATTTTATATCGAAACTCTTAACTTGTTTGCCTGGAAATTGTTGCCAAAATTTAAAACGAAATTGATAGGTGCAGTTCAGAAGTATGAGTTTGGAATTGCTGAAGTTGTTTTTATCCCCGGAAAGACTATCTTAATCAAGTTAGGTTTGTTGATGCAGAACATTTAGAAAGTTTAGATCATTGTTATTATTGCATATCTTTATTTGCGTTGAAGGTTAAAAATCTCATTTTGTTTTTGGTTGAGGTATAATGTATAATTGTATATGCAAATAATTGGTACGTTGTTAAAGCAGACTTGTCCATACCCATGGGAAGATTATATATTTTTCCTAATTTGTAGATTTTATATTTTCCTTAGTTGATAATTTGTTGGTCAACTCACATGTAAAAATTAGTTCGGAAATGAAATACGGATTGAGTTTAGTGTTCAATCAATAACTAAAAACAATCCTATGCCGTAATTTATTTTGACTAATTATGAATATGATATAATATTCAGGGATGAACAAGATGGTTATAAATCACCTGGACAAGCTTTTCGTCACCAATGATGCTGCTACAATTGTGAATGAACTTGAGGTTCAACACCCAGCAGCCAAACTTTTGGTTTTGGCTGGTAAGGCTCAGCAAGAGGAAATTGGAGATGGAGCTAATTTAACAGTTTCTTTCTCTGGTGAGCTTTTACAACACGCCGCGGAGCTTATAAGGATGGGACTCCACCCGAGTGAGATTATAATTGGATACACAAAAGCTATCATTAAGGTCTGTATATCTTATGGAGTAAACGTCAAATAATCGCCATGTACTTCGGGTGTATTGCAAACTAACCTCCATGAATTCTCAGGACTTGCATTTATTCCACATGTACTTCATAAATTTGATCAAAATATGAAGGTTGTGGATAATCGTGCACAGAAACTAGCAAGAGAAGCAAAAGCCTATGACAGTGCTGTAGGCTATAGATTTAGATTTCCACTCCTTTACCCTCATTTTGTTTTTGCTATAAATTTTGAAACAGTTTGAGATTTGATTCAACTTTTGATATCTTTACATTGGAAGGATCAAATACGGGTTGTCACCAATTTATTGAAGAGAGTAAACATTTTCTAATTGACATGACTTTTTCTTAAATAATTGCTCTAAATAGCTTCTTACTTGGTAGCTGCTATCTTGCTTGTATAGATATTAGCAACATGTATCGAAACAATTTTCCTGAAAGTGAGATAATTTGTAGTATATTTTACTTTTATTGAAATTACTTTGATAGTATCTCGTAAACGTAAAATCAAAATTTGGAATTTATTAACCTTTTTTTTTATCATCAGTTATACTGGTTGGACCTTGTATAATATTCCATAAATATTTTGGAGCAGTAATTTTTACATATACGTCAGAACATAAAGGAAAGGGATGGCAATAAGTATATCGAAGATGAGCATCAACCAACTGTCAATTGTAAAGCCAGA
This sequence comes from Primula veris, assembly GCA_963682055.1. Taxonomy (NCBI): domain Eukaryota; kingdom Viridiplantae; phylum Streptophyta; class Magnoliopsida; order Ericales; family Primulaceae; genus Primula; species Primula veris. Next base: position 21,734,712 of record OY821741.1, read on the forward strand.
AAATAAATAATTGCAAATTGTTTAGCCACTCATATTAAGCTCTTGTAAGATTAAATCGGTGTCCACTATTACTCTCCTTATCTGACTTTTGCGCACTCGCACTACGCATTAAAATATGCATTGGGTTTAACCGATAGTAATTGAAATACATGTTGAGTTATTTGTAAAAAAAACACATACTAGATGGGGGTTATATGCAATTTCATTTTATCTTATACTCATGGCATCATTGTATTTTTGATGCGTTTATATCTGATTCTCTTGTGCTATTCTGCTTAGACTCTTGAGATATTAGAAGAGTTGGTTGAAGAAGGTTCTGAAAAGATGGATGTCAAGGTTAAGGATGAAGTTATTAAACGAATGAAAGCTGCTGTTGCTAGTAAACAATTTGGTCAGGAGGATATCTTGTGCCCCCTTATTGCCGAGGTGAGTCTTCTTTACATTACTTATTTATTAGAGCTTATTATATTATATTCAATTTTAGATTCACTTTCTTTAATACTTTTGCAATGTAGGCGTGCATACAAGTATGCCCAAAAAATCCTGCAAACTTTAATGTGGATAATATCCGGGTAGCAAAGCTTTTGGGAGGTGGTTTGCATAATTCTGCTATTGTTCAAGGTATGGTTCTGAAGAATGATGCTGTTGGAACTATAAAGCGAATGGAGAAAGCTAAGGTACTCTTTAGTTTCTTTCTAGCATGTTAAATCCTCTTTTTCATTATAATTTTAAGTGGATTACAAACAAGAATATTATGGTAAGACTCATATTGGTGACTCTCTAATGCTGTTTAAAGAGGGATCACATCTTGTGGAATATTTAGAGGCTGTGGATAATTATTTGCATTCTAACTAGTTAGGGAAGTATAAAAGGGCAATAAACGCCACACCCAATTGTAATAGTCAGTGGAGGATTGGGGGAAGGGCCTGAATTCGTATATCAAAAGATTTCTTAATGTGCATGGAGCCAAAATGCTAATAGTAAATTTCTAATTAAAATATATTCTCAAGTATAATTTTTTTTTACCTTTTTGACACTACATAGTTCCTCCCTTGGTAGATGTAATAGGTGTAACCAAAATTTGAATACTACAATAAGTGAACATAATTACTGCCCAAGTATGAGAGTATTACCCACCGTCATCACAACCTTTTACCATAATTCTGGTGACTGTAAGCTTCCAGTTTCTTTTTCCAATTAGCATTTATCTGACGCTTCTGGAATTATCAGCTGATTGCTCTTAACCTTTTATCAAATATTTCGTGTGACCACATGCAATTGATTACCATTTACTCCAGTAGTATTTTATCAGTAAAATCTTGGTAATTTTCCACAACTGATGATAAATGCCAGAGTTATAATAGACCCTTGTAATCATAGTTGTAGGTAGTTTGTATTTTATTTTTTCACAGGTGGAACTTGCCACCAAACTAATATTTATTAGATTTCATTGTGCTTTTACCTAATATAGATAATGTTACACCTTGCTAGGTTGCTGTGTTTGTTAGTGGTGTTGATACAACTGCCACTGAAACAAAGGGAACGGTTCTCATTCATAGTGCAGAGCAGGTAAATTATTTAGAAAGCTCTTGTAAGATTGTCCCTACTTTTGCAAATGTATGCTTTTTGTACCCGCTTAACCTTAACTCTAGGGATTTCCTTTATTTTTTGTATCTTAAACTAGGTTGACATTAATATTGTAACAAATCATGAATTCATGTCTATGGTCTACCCCACATCAGCAAGACCTTTTTAAGCACAAATTTGTATTAGAGGCTACAAAATTTCTCGGCATTTTGCATTGATTATAGCCTGCAGAGGTGATAATTATTAGAACGATCTTTAAGATGCCTTTAGGTCCACAAAAAGGTTAAAGTATGTTTTGTAATACAATGTTACTTTTTCATTAATCTGATTCACATGACAATATCCCGATTATTCGATATATTACTTGTAAAGATTGTGTATGTTGCTATTGAGCCATTTTTAGCAGTTTAGAGAGACATTATTTTGGTTAAGTGGCAATCAAGTTGTGTGTTGTTCCATTCATCACTCTTTCATGTACTCTATTTAAATGCTAGACTTGGGTCCCCTATGTGTTTTGGTCTCTATCCACTAGAGTTGGGTATTGTTCCATTCCTCACTCTTTCATGTGTATTAAAATTGAGCAAATGGTCTGTGCTAAAGGGATGCACTATCTTGTAAAATCCTGGAACATAAGAGAACTGTTTGCCCAATCATTGAACATGTGTTTGTAACATTTCTCATTTAGCGGACCCACTGCTAAAGACATTGCGATATGATTGATTGGGCAGACTTTTTCTTAGAATATTACTGGAATGCTCAATACTCTCTCTCTTTCATCTATACACTTGGCCTTGTAAATGCCAATGCATGCTTAACCTAATTATTTGTGACTACTCCAATATAAAGCTAGTGTTTGCTATAGAGATTTTTGCAAGACGTAAGTATATGTTGCTGAGCTTTTCTTTTTTTTGATTTTAATACTTTGGTAATCTTTATGTCGGTCTTCCCTATACTTGCCAGCTTGAGAATTATGCAAAAACTGAAGAAGCCAGAGTCGAGGAGCTTGTCAAAGCAGTTGCAGAGTCTGGTGCCCAGGTTATTGTTAGCGGAGGAGCAGTTGGAGAGATGGCACTGCATTTCTGTGAACGTTACAAGTACGTAACTCTGATTTTCCTTTTTATAGGCATTATTTTGTTGTTTGATTAACTGGTATACTTATGTCTTGTACTGGACAAAAAACTTCCTTCAAAATTCCTTGACTTCGGTTTAGGACTTCAGTATGTCTTCCATTTTTTCACTGAACCGTAGGGATAAAACTGATTAAAGATGAAATTTTTGGGACTAAATCGACTAAAGGTGTAACCTAGCGGATGTTTTAATAATTTGCCATTATTATATTGCTAAGAGTTACTAGAATTGCCTATGCACTTCGGTGCATTGTGCTTCCTTTATTTGGACGAAATACTCATTTTTCTGTATGACTAACTACCCATAATCCTTCACAGGCTCATGGTCCTAAAAATCAGCTCAAAGTTTGAATTGCGACGATTTTGCCGTACTACTGGAGCAGTAGCTCTTGTAAGCATAATAGCATAAGTGGAATCATGATAAATGTTTGAATTATAATAATTAGTTTCTCATAATCTTATTTTTCTGATACAGCTGAAGCTTGGCCGACCTAAGCCAGATGATTTGGGATATGTCGATTCCGTTTCAGTTGAGGAAGTTGGTGGTGCTCGGGTATGTTCTTGCATCTTATCTTCTTATTTCCTTGCTCAATATTTGCCTTTTCTAGGCAGCAGCTTTTAAGCTGAGCTTATTTGTGTTTTTGCTTCTAAGCAACGTTTCAGTTGGATGCCATTCTTGAAAAAGCGTAGCTTATTACTTTTTTAGTCGAAAAAAGCTTTAAGCCGTATTTTTTTAGCTTTACAAACTTATAAAAATTTATATGAATATGGTTTTGAAAGAAAGTCAAATTTTCAAATAATAAATGTTTTTAAATGGGCTTTTTTCAATAAGAAGTCAGGCTTTTTAAAAAGAAAAGTTGATATATAATTTGGCTATTTTGACCTTTCTTAGCTTTTTAAAAAAAAAAATTAACATAGGTTGATGCAGCCATGTGTATCAACAAAGCCTGTAAGCAGTCAAGAGAAGGTAGCTGTCTTGTGGTGTTAAGAATAGCTAGTTTTTTGCTTAAAAGCTGCAACCAAATAAATGAACCCTCTTTTATTTCTTTCCTGCTTAACAAACCTACTCTGATAGGTTACCATTGTGAAAAATGAAAGTGGTGGAAATTCTGTTTCCACTTTGGTTCTACGAGGAAGTACCGACAGCATATTGGATGACCTTGAGAGAGCAGTTGATGATGGTGTAAACACGTATAAGGTAATTATGTGGAAAACTTCCATGTGGCTATTTTGTAAAATGATTCATATTTACATTGATCAATATTCATTACTCTTGGATATTTTTGTGCACTTTTATAGTCAGATTTTAAGTATTCTTATACGTGGTATTTATTTCTATAGCAAGCGAATTTGAATGGTGATTTGTGCAGGCAATGTGCAGGGATAGTCGTATAGTACCTGGAGCGGCAGCAACTGAAATTGAGTTGGCTAGAAGGCTGAAGGAATTCTCCTTTAAAGAAACAGGGTACTTAGTCTCTCCTCTCTCTCTCCCTCTCTCTCTACTTTATCTTCTTGGGTGATAATTTGCAAATTTGGTGACTCTACAGTGAAATATTCTTATTGAAGGAAATATTTGCTAAATATGCAGATTGGATCAGTATGCTATTGCAAAATTTGCTGAAAGTTTTGAAATGGTACCTAAAACCTTGGCCGAGAATGCCGGTTTAGATGCTATGGAAATAATATCATCTCTCTATGCTGAGCATGCATCTGGTAATACAAAGGTAGGAATCGACTTGGAGGAAGGCGCATGTAAGGATGCCTCCACCATGGATATCTGGGACCTACATGTTACCAAGTAAGAATTGCCTTCTTTACTCAATAGATTTGATACACATACACACACGCAAACATTGATATATATATAGATCTGCCAAAAGCAAAAGACCTCCCAACATAATTCGAATGGGGACTGACTGCTGAGCCCGCTCTGGCCTCGCAGGATGGGCCCCTGTGGTTGCTAGACGGAGCTGCAATAGCTTATGACTAGAGCAATGAGAGGAGGCTTATATATATAGTGCACGTCTAGGTTGTACAGGTGGTTTAACATGAAAATTACACTAACAGTAACACTACACTAAACATAACAACCACATTTTGTTAAATTCGGTGTTAAAGCATTTGGTTCCACCATGTTTTGCAACCAGAGTATTGTTATGATTGTACTCTGCGTTCTAAGAGTAAGGTTTATATTTGGAAGATTGTGGATTGTAGTCACGCTTTTAAGTTGCATGTAATTAGCTCGTGTATTCATTGTTGATATACCTGTCAACATCATACAAATATATAAATCTCAGATAGGTTCATAAATGTGATATAAATTGGACTTCCTCTTATTCCTCCTATCGTTTCACCCAGTATAATACCTCTTATGTACATGTCGTAACATGCAGATTCCCTAATAAAGTCACTAAGATGTTTCCGTTTGCAGGTTTTTTGCATTAAAATATGCTGCTGATGCTGCTTGTACTGTTCTGCGAGTGGACCAGGTAATACTTCCTTCCCTTAGGCCTCAACTTTGAGTCTTTGAATATATTCCCTTTTTTATATCTTAATGGGCAAAGGTCCTTCACTAAGGGCTACCTCTTGAATTTCTAGTATGCGATTGTCAATTTTATTTTTTTTTGCATCGACAATTCTAAGACAGAATATTTTTTTGTATTGCAGATTATTATGGCCAAACCAGCCGGGGGTCCTAAGCCTCAGCAGCCTGGTGCGATGGATGAGGATTAAATATTATAAGGCAGAGGCTGGCTATGCTTGCATCACCACTTCAATTTTTTTTCCTGTTGCATTTGAAACATCAATCAGAAAAGTTTTGTTTGTATATTTTCTTTTTATATTTAAATTTATCTTTTATTTTGTGGATTTTTAGTGGTCATTTAGGCAGGAGTTCGATGTCAGTTGTGATGGATTTTTGTTGGATGAATCATTTACTTACCAGCTTAGAGGCATGCTTTTCTCAAGTTTTGTTATTTTCTTACAGTTTTGATACTCTTCGTATTGTGTGCTCTTTTCATTTCTTATATATTATGTATTGTTTGTGAATCTCTTAAAAGGTTGGCGTATTTGTTATTTTATTTTCTTTCCAGCGTTCTCTTGGTATCAATTTAAATTAGTTATCAAACAGTGATTTTGGTAAATGAAAAGTTGCAATGACATGTCTGTCTCTCTATCTTTACATTTAGCAAGGATCTTTAGGTATTGCTCAGATATAATGCTTGTCATATGTGACGTAATGTTTGTCATTTACGTAAAACTCGTGCAAACTGATGAATCAATCTATTACTGGTTTATCTAACCGTGGGGTCTTCAGATTTCATAGATATTACAGACTGAAAATAATAATTCTCTAGTCTGTAGAAGAAATGACAGATTACCACTTTACCAGTCCATATATCTTAGGATTAAACCCTATAAATCAGGAATCAGCTACCAAACTTCACACCGCATCGATTCTCAATCCTTTTTTCTCTTCACATTCAATCACCATTTGCTCTCACAAAAATGGTCATAAATTCTGGGTAATTATTGGATCTTTTTTTTTTGGATATAGGGAAATTATTGGATCTTGTGTGTTGAAAAATCATACTCTCTGTTATTAAATAATTGTCATTTGTTCTATTTTGGGACGTTTTCAAATAATTGTCCAATTTTCAAAAATAGCAAGTCACTTTATTGATTACCTTTATAAACTTTGATTTCACTATCGAAAATTATTAAATTTAACTTTTAATTATGATTTGGTATAAAGTGGGGATATTTTGGTAAATGTTATACGCCGTAAATACTCTCGTTAATATTTGTGTAAAATCTAAAGAGGCACGGAAGGAATAATAATATTGAGAGAAATCATGTTGCATATGACTAGGATTTCACATGGAAGAAATTTTCTCACTTTCTAAAAAAGGAAAGAAATAATAGGACAACAAGGTAACTAAATAACTGAAAAAAAACTAGTCACGGTAGATTTATTATGGGAGAAATTATTATAAACCAAAATATATTTAATAAAAAGTGCTACCCTCAGAGGTCTATTCTCAAAAAAATGTTAATTTTCTCTTCTCTTATCTTAAACCCATCCTAATCTTCCTCAACTCACCCAGACCACAAAATATAAGCACTTTGAGGCTATATGATCAGTCGAGTTTTGCCCCCATGCCTAAGTTAAAAAAAATATATACAGTTCAAAATGATTAGGTATACACTTTGAAATGGGTAATGAACTATCGCACTTTATGAGTATGCACTTCAACGGTTTTCTAATGATGACCACAAAAGTTAGGGTAAATTAGTCTTTAGTGACCTGGGTTTTGACCTATTTTAGGATAAGTGACCTAAGTTTTTTTAATTTCGGTTTTGTGACATAAGGTTAACTTTGTTAGCATTTAGTGACCTGCCATCATATTTTTCAAAAAAAAAAAACATATTTCTTGCTAAAAAGACTAAAATACCCTCAGATTTTGGAGGAAAATTTCAGTTTAATGAGGGTATTTTAGTCATTTTAGCAAGAAATATGTTTTTTTTTTTGAAAAATAGGATGGCAGGTCATTAAATGCTAACAAAGTTAAACTTAGGTTACAAAACCGAAATTAAAAAAACTTAGGTCACTTATCCTAAAATAGGCCAAAACACTGATCACTAAAAACTAATTTACTCAAAAAGTTATGTACATCTAGAAAGATCATATAATAAACCAGTATTGTTTTCATCCTTGACATATCTACATTATTAGACCCCCATAGTTAAAAGGAAAAAAAAACCTTAACGATGCTCTAAAACTAGTATACAATTCTACCATGTGAAGAAATAAATTTGCACTAAAAAAATGCTAGTAGTAGAAATGTCGCCAAACTCATAGCAATAGGTTGATGGTGGACTCTAAACAAAGAATAAGCTAACTATATGATGTAATTGCAAATCTCCCTGTATTACATTTTCTGTAATTTATAGTATTTAAAATAAAAAAAAAGTGATACATTTTCTGTAGTCACCATAGCTAGACCTTGGAATAGCAGAGCTCATGTGACGTTGACTTGAAAAAACATATTGAACTCATATGAAGCAGGGTTAATTATGGTTTAATAACATGTGTTTTGATTAATTTTAGAATAAGTGATCCAAGTTTTCATAATTCCGTTTTTGTGACCTAAGTTTAACTTTTTTCTTGATTTAGTGACCTTGCATCAATTCAGTGGGCGGAATACGTTACACGTGTCATCACGTGCCTCACGTCTGTTAACTAAAAGAGTAAAATAGTCTTTTTCCTATTAAGTTACACAAAACGACCAATACTCAAATATACTCACATTAGGGTTTATACAAACTACACACACACACATATATATATAGATATAGAGAGAGGTAAAAAAGCGATAAATTGATCATAATTCAAATTAGGGTTTTTTTTTAAGCAAAGAAAACATCAATTGAAGATTGAGTGAAAGCACCTCACTCGTGGTATATACAAAGTGAATCGGAAATATTTAGAGAACATAATGCGAACAACTACTACATGTGAATAAAAACAAAAATTTATAGCAAAATCACTTATAGCTTTGTCCATGCAGCGAGAATCAGCTCGCAGTAAATGACTTCAGAAAACCAGCTTCTAATTCATCTGCATTTATACCAGAAGTTGGGAGTTTTAAGGAATAAATACACATGAAACACTACACAAAACCTACCATTTGGTTTTCACTCTATGCCCCCTAGTAACCATAGATTGTTTTTGAGTTCTCATCTTGCATTTATCTTTATTCATAGCTCCGAAATCCGAATGAATTCCGTACTCATCCGAAGAGGAATAATCATTGTTGAGAAAACACGAGGAGTCGAGATTATAATCTCCCATCAAGTCCTCTAATGTATTGTTAAAAGGCATATAGTTTTGGCTACTTGAACTAACTGTAATGGCTTCTTCATTAGCTTTTTTTTTCTTTTTTTCTTTTTTTCTTTCTTTCTGTTTTTCCTTTTTCTTTCTATTTTTTTCCATTCTTAACTCATCAATGGGGAAACATTTTCATTTTCTGTAACTTTTGAAGAACTGGTGATATAACTTGGATTAAATGCCTTGGCATTTAGAGAGAGAGCAGAATGTCCCCCATGTTCTTCATTCAAATTTGCTTCTGCAGATGAGCATTTCATTTTTGTCTATCATGGAAGAAAACTCACCAATTCCTCCCCCAACAATTGAAATGTTTCTTTGCCCAACTTCTCTACACATCTTCATTTCTAAATTCATGGTCAGGAGTGATGTCTGTAACAACAGCGGTGACTTGAGGTAGCTCGCTTTCAATTAAAACATAACTATTCACCCCAATACTTTCACTTTCCAAGTCATTTAAAATCTGAAAATTGTTCATCAAACTAGGAGAACTCTTCTGGTCCAAATTTTCAGTAAATATTTGGATATCATCTGAAGCTAAAGGAATTTGCTTTTTATCACTTCCAATAGTTTCCCATTCATTACTCTTTGGTACAGAGCTAGAACTCCCTATTTCTTTTTTTTATTTTTCCACTGTGTCCTCATGAGACTGTGGTAATTCTTTAGCTCTATATTCCGTTTTGGTCTTCATATTTTTCCTTTGCTCTAGCTGAGCTATTTGTGTTTGTTTATGATGTTGTTGTTGTGGGTTAACTCTACCATTCCCTTTATCAGAACAAGGGGGCAGCCGATTATCCTCGCTAAGAGTTCTATCCTCATCATTTACCTCGGCTTCACCTTTGTTATCGGCATTATTATTGTATCTCTTACATTCGTAATATTCATGGCCTTGTAGATTACACCTATCGCAATATTTAGGTGCTTTCTCATATTCTACCCTTTGCCAAAAGCCACAACTATCCTCTAAAGAGCTGCCAATCCAAATCCTATCAACTCTAGGCCTTATAAGATCCATTTCTACACAAACTCTTGCGTAATTGGGTCTAACATGAGTAAGTGTAGCAATGTCTGTATCTAAAAAAACTGCCAAGAGAGACTGAGTAATAGCTCTTAAATAGGATAACACAGAAATTTAATGGTGGTAGAAGAGGTAGCCGCAGCCAAACAGGTGCAAATGGTGACTCTTTAGATAAAGAAAATTCAGCGGTCCATTTAAACAATCTGAATAAAGCCCCTTCCATCTCATGTGAAGTCCTAGTCCATATCCTGTTATAATCTACAGCTTATTTAAAGCTTTAGTAAGCACATGTCTATGGTCAATTAGACCTACAACTGGCATACTCTGTAAACCCCAATTTTTTGTAACATGATCCCTAATGACTTCAATTTTTGGTCTACCTTCACTAAATTTAGCAATTAAAGCTAACTGAAGAGGAATTTCAGATCTCTGTAATTCAATTTGTGAGAAAACTACCGCTGGTTCAGACCCCTTACTCAAAATTTGTCTTAAAAGGCAATGGAATATCAGTAATTTCTAACTTACTAATTGAATCCATATCAGAAACTGATTTCTTACCTGTTACGGTGTTGGCGTAGCTGGTTTTTGAATTGGCTTCCTCTGTAATCAATTTTTACCCAAATGTAATCCATGTTTACCTGTATCCATGCTATGAAGATAAAACCCCCTAATTATTTGTACTATAATCCTTTGAAAGAAGAGAAACCCTAGCTTTCTAAGGATAAGGAAAGGAGAAAATCTTATGCTAAAACTATCTATGGGCTTGTATATGTATTTAGAGTGATGTAAGGCAGAGAGAAGAGGGATAAAGATAGGAGGAAAAGGTTAAGAGGGAGGCTAGGTTCGTCTCGGCCCGCCTCATTTCTCTCTCTAATTTAAATTGGGGTTTATACAGATGAGCAATTTATTGATGGGTTGGTGTGTTCCTGAAAATATTCACTCCTCCCAATATTGTGACTGTTCTATATCTCTCTCCCTTATTATTATTGTATTTTGGATAAATTATGAATTTTTTTGGATAAATTGTGAAAAAAATGACTAGTTATTATTTAATGTTCGACAATAATTTTTCATAAATTATGTTTTGTCTGTTTGACTATAAAATACTAATTTTGTTTATGTTTTTTGTTAAATTTTGCTTGTTAGTTACCCCATTTTCATTGTTTTTTAAAATTCTATTTTATATTTCTACTTTTTTGTGCTAATGTTTAAGTTTTTGAAGATTTAAAAATTCAAAAGCACGCTTCAATTTACAAAAACAGAATTGGGAAATACTACAGTGAGTAAAAAAAATATTTATATATTTTTATTGGGGTGTAATATTTAGTTGGATTATCATCTTATTTAAAATTATTCCTTGTATTTTTATATTTAAAGGGATTGATGCATTTTAGGGTGTATTGTAGGGTTAAAATCATTTTATTTATCTTGTTGCAGCTCCATATACCAATTTGTTTACAATTGAACTACATTATGGAGGCTTTCTAATTGGGAATAAAAACCTTTCTTATGAGGATGGTAGAGTTAACTATATCGATTTTTGTGACCCTAATGATATAACATGTGTTATTATTGTTGAGATGGCTGCAGAAGTAGGGTGTTATGATATAAGTAAGTTGTACTATAAAAGGGTAGGGTCATCATTTGACACTGTCCAACTGGTTCATGATAGAGAAGCCTATGAAATAGACAAGTTTGTTGATTAGAATAGAGTTGTTGAGCTGTACACTGAAGCAGATCATGGAGATTATAGTTCAAGTAGCAGTGATGAAGAAAATGAGCTTGATGATGATAAGGATTCTGATTTAGAAAGATTTAGTGGTAGTAATGAGGAAAAAGGCAGAAATGATGATGGTGATATTATGTCTCATGATGAATCTAGTATTTTAGGTGTATTTAAAACTAAAATCAATGATTCTGGTAAGCCTAATGCTAAGTTTAAAGGTCCCTCCTTGGACAATACTGCTAATGTTGATATAGATGATGGCTATGTAACAGTAAGTGAGCTAATTAGTGAGAGTGAATCAGATGAAGATGAGGGTGGAAAGAAAAACAAATTTAAATATTATTCTCAATCAAACAAAAATCATGTTCAGTTCAAAGTTGGTACGAAGTTTGCAACAACAAAAGAGTTTAGAGATGTCGTACACAACTATGGTATACAACAAGCTAAAGATGTATATTTATGGAGGAATACTGCATAAAAAATGATTGGAGAATGCATGTTTCAAGGGTGTGTATGGTATATATATTCATCTAAATCTAAGGATGAGTCAACAATTTAAATTAAAACCTATAGGGACATTCATTCTTGCCCTAGAGCCCTGAAAAACAACAATGCTAAGCCTAAATTTATAGCTCAAAAATATGCAAGAACACTTAAGAACAATCCTAAGTGGGATGCTTACAAGTTTCAGCAACAAATATTTGAAGATATGGAATGTGAAGTGAGTATTGAGTCTTGTTATAGAGCTATGGGTATTGTAAAAAAGCTGAATGAGGCGTATTCTGCTAAGCAATATGCAGTTTTATGGGATTTTATTGGGGAAATTAAAAGATCAAATCCTAACACCACTGTGGTGATGAAAGTTAGAGAAAAAACATGGTTGTTAGGTGAGTACAGATTTAAGAGATTATATATATGTTGTGGTGCATTAAATAAAGGGTTTTTACAAGGATGCATGCCACTATTTGGGATAGATGGGTGCTACTTGACAGGACAAGAGGGTGGTGCTCACTGCAATGGTAATAGATGCAAATAACTGTTTGTATTCATTTGCCTATGTAGTGGTGGATATTGAAAATTATAAAACTGGAAGTGGTTTCTAAATTTGTTCAAAGTTGTTTTGTAGCTTGATATTGTGGCTGGCTATACATTGATGTCTGATAAACAAAACGTATACTCCACTTTATAATTTATTTATCATTTTTGTTTTGTTCAGTAATGATTTTGTTAATATTTTGTATTTTTATATCTTTTTTAAATAATTTGTAGGGATTGATAAAAGCTGCGGACAAAATTGTGCCTAGCATAAAGCATAGGTTTTGTGTTAGGCACTTGTATAACAATTTCAAGCTAAATTTCAAAGGTCAAGTGCTAAAAGATCTACTTTGAAAAGCTGCTAGAGCTTCCACCATTCAACACTCTGTGAAAGCTTTATTGGAGATGAAAGTATAAATGAAGAAGATTATAAGTGGGCGTCTTCCAAGTCAGGTAATAAATAGTGGTTTTTACTGTAAAAATATACAGTTAAATGTGCTTTTTCAGTAGGATTTAATGTAGTTTTAATTTTGTTACATGTCATAATTGGAGCAGATCATATTTTTCAACTCACCTAAGAAGTGATTTGTTGCTAAACAATCTTTGTGAGAGTTTTAATGCATGCATTAAGACTGCTAGAGATATGCCAATTCTCTCTATGCTTGAAAAGATAAGAGTTTATCTTATGGATGTAATTATGAGAAAAAAACGAAGCTATGAAAAGAAAAAATTGTATGCTTACCCCAAAAGTATATGCTAAACTTGAAGATTTGAGAAAGAAAAGTCATAAGTGGGCTTGTAAGTATAATGAAAATAATTTACATGAGGTAGATAATTTTCTTGATCAATATGTTGTTAGTCTGCCTTTGAGAGAGTGTTCTTATAGAGTGTGGCAGTTGACTGGGATAACTTGTAAGCATGGTATTGTTGATTTGCACCGTATGTAAAATGACTCACATCAATTTGTTCATATTTGTTATTCAAGAGAGACTTACATGAGAATATACTTTAACACTCTAAATCCAATTAATGGCCAAGACATATGACTGAAAACAAATAAGGCTATAGCTGACCTCCATTTGTAGCAAAAAAAGTGGGTAAGGCAAGGAAGGCTAGAAGAAGAGATCCAGATGAGATTAAAAAGGTAAAACAGGAACTAGCAGCTAAGAATAGTGACCCTAACAAAATATCAAGAAAGGGCTATAAAATTAAGTGTAGTAAGTGTGGCAATCTTGGTCATAAATCTAAGGGCTGTGATAAACTTACTATAAAGAGAAAATTTAATGATATTGTGAATGAGCAAGTGAGGGTTGAGCCACATCTTGTGGATGAGAGTGATACTAGTACTGATGATGATGTTGTGAATGAAAATGTGACAGAAAATATGAGGCGTGATGTGACTGTAAATGAGCCAGAACAAGTGGATGTTAATGTAAATGTTGGAGATAATGTGAAAGAGAATGAAACTGAAATTGGGTTTGATTATGAGGCTGAATATGAGAATCAAAGAGATGAAAGAGCAATTGGTTTTGAGCAATGGACATGTTATGTAGAGAATGGTGGTAATAAAGTATCTTTGCAAATTGATGAAGGTGGAGAGAGTTTTTGGGTTGAGATTGGTGCATATGCAGATGTGGTGACTAGGCAAAACACCCAGTCAACACAAGGTGTTGAACAAACATATGGGAGTCTACCCTTTTCACAAAAAGAGACAAGTGGAAGTGCGCCAAAAGTTCAATAAATTGCAGGTCAAAAGAGGCACCACCCTTGGGGTAAGTAATTTTTATTACAATATTTGTACCCACATTACTTGTTTTTTATAAATAGCTATTTACAAGTATATTTTATTTAATCTTACAAGTATTTTATCTATGTAGGTAAGAAAAAGCACCACGTTAATGATTGCAACTAGCCAAAAAGAACCAAGTGCACCACGACCACTAATCCACTTGTCTGGTGATGAAGTGGAGCCACCAACAGGAGAAAGTGTTGCATTTCATGGAAGAGTGTACACACTAGAGAGATCAGCTGTTATTGAGCCAAGCAACAAAGAGGCAAGTGATGATAGGCTCCATTATGGGATAATGACTCCACATAAAAAATAAATGTCATCCGGCCACTTAAAAAGAAATGGAAACATGTACCTTACCCTGGCAGCCATGAAAAAACTATGTAGAAAGAGAAAAAAAAAAATCTGAAATGCAACACTTTTGGGTGAAGAGTATGTGAGTATTAGGTTTTGTGTAATTTATTAGCTTTTGGGTGACATCAGCTTTTTTTGGGGTGATTTTTTGGTGAAATATGTTTGGTTAAATATATGTATGAAGTGTGTAATGGAAGTATGTAGTATAACCTCTTGAAAACATGTATCTTTTGTAGTTTTGTAGTTTTGTGTTGTGGTGTATTTGAATGAATTAATGTACTTGAATCATGTTTTTTATGAAATTATGATGTTATCAGTAGATATTGTTGTGTTTTTTTTGTTTAATGTGTCTTTTATTTGATTGTTAATGAGCTTAATAATGACTTGTTATGTCTGATATGAGCCATAAAGTAATCTGATATAATGACTTTGATCACACTTTGTGTGTCAAGTTTGATCAGAATATGGTCCTTCTTGCTCACAATTGTGATTTGCTTGATCACAATCTGATATGAGCCATGGATTTGTCCCTTGATCACATTTGCTTGGTCACAATTGTGTTATTTTATTGTTGTGTGATCATATTGCTTCATCAAATTTCTTGGTATCATTAGAACTCTTACGTTGTTTTTTATCAGATTTCTTGTGTTGTTTTAATCAGAAATTTGTTCTTATAAAAAATATTGTGTTTCTATAATCAGAATCTTGCTTGGCTTGGTCGTAATTCTTTATGTGATTGTGATGAGATTTTTTGGTCGTAATTTTTTCTCAACACAATTCTTACTCACACATTTTTCATACAATTATCAGCAATTAAAAATCAAATACATTTGGGTTTCACATACATTTAGAGCAAGAAATCATCACATTTTTCATTAAAACACATAAACACACAAACACAACATTTGAGCTTGCTTACACACCAAATTACAAAGTCACTTTTTTCTAGCAATGTTACTCAAAATAACTTATTAAGGTCATTTCCTTCGTTACCATTTGTAAGCAACACAAATACAAGGGCAACCATGAAAATTAAGAAACTCCATTTTTCTGCTCCACAATAAGTTGCGATGGCAGTTTTTGGTTTAACTTGGCTTTTTTCCTCCATCTCACTTACTTTCATAGTTAAGTAGCTTTTTTCTGCCTCCAATGTGCTAATTTCATCATTCATATTTTTGATGCTTTCAAGTAATACTATGATTATTTCCTTTGCCCTAAATCACATTGGTGGGTCAACCTATTGCCAAAATTTGCATACACCATCTTTACACTGATCATATCTTCGACCTAAATTTTTCTTTGTCCAAGAAGTGATAATGACTGTATTGATCCTGCAATTACAATACATTTTAGTGAGAGAATGATGAGTTAGTGAGAGAGAGGGGGGAGGTGTGTGAGAGAGATATATATAGATACAGGGGTGATATATATATATATATATATGGTTGTATATACAATTGGAGGGAAAACAAATTGAATTTTCCCTTCAAAATCTAAGGGTATTTTAGTTCTTTTAGAAAGAAATAGGTCACGTGAGGCACGTGTGATCTTTTTCTTCGAAAAATAAGATGGCAGGTCAATAAATTGCTAACATTGTTAAACATAGGTCACAAAAACATAATTGTAAAAACTTGGGTCAGTTATCCTAAAATTGGCCAAACCCAGGTCATTAAAACATAATTAACCCGGAAAGCATTCCCATTTGCATTCAATCCAATACGAGAAGAGCCATATCCAAGGGCGGTACAATATGGAATTTTTTTTTTGACTATTATATAAACCCCTTTAATTCTAATTCGGATTAGATCATCAAAGTTGTTTCTCTCTCTAGAACTTAGTAGCACAACTCTGTCGTCTCCTCTCTCAATGGTGGCACTGTCTCCGATGACCTGCAGCCAAGGCGCTGCCGTTGTGCCTCTCTCCGAATCTTAGACGACCAAGTCATAGCCTTCTCTACTCTCTCCCCTTCCTTTGTCGGTCTGATCAGTCACGTTTCTCTCTCACTCTTCCGGCGGCTGTGCTGGTGATTCATACCAGTCGACGACGAGCATACCAGCTCGGGATAATCCTGGATATATGGGGATACAGATCCTTGTATGCGTTTCGAATGGTCCCTTCTGCAACTCCAGTTGCTAAATATATATCTGCAGCAGCATAAGCACATGTGAAGTACACATGTTAAAACCAGATTCCAGAAAAGGGATGGCATTGCAACTTAAGTAAAATAGTTCCTACTTTAAATAAGTAATATTATCAAGCATTTCAATCAGGACAACATAACACAAAACTGATTAATTAATCAAAGGTGCAAAAAATTCCTAGCAGACACACATTTCATGCAAAAAACAATCGTAGCATGGCTATATTGCAAGAAGTAATCTGACCATTGAAATATTCCAAACAAAAAAGCAACATATGATTCAACATGCAGATATGATGTTAAGGTAATCCTTAACAGAGCTTATCTCAGTGATGAAGAAAATGAGAAGAAACTAGTAGGTTAATAAATATTCTGGATCTCAAAATCTTCATAAATATATCTTTTGGCTCTTGTTTGTGCACACAGTAGTATAAATGATCACTATTGTAAGAAGTAATCTAACCATTGAAATATTCCAACCAAAAAGCAACATATGATTCAACATGCATATATGATGTTAAGGTAATCCTTAACAGAACTTATCTCAGTGATGAGGAAAATGAGAAGAAACTAGTAGGTTAATAAATATTCTGGATCTCAAAATCTTCATAAATATATCTTTTGGCTCTTGTTTGTGCACACAGTAGTATAAATGATCACTTCAAAACTGTATCTTGCCTTTAAGCGCCTTTTTGTCATTTGACCGTTGAGTGATATGTGCAGATAACAGCAGCTGCACTAGATTTAGGGATCTTCCTACACATGACAAGATAATAAACATATTAAAATATCTAGCCAAGGAATTCTTAGCAACGGAAAAATACATTTTTTAAAATACATGCAGGTAAAATGATGTAAAACATAGGTATGTACATCAATTTTAAAGAAATATTACAAGTTTTTTATGATATGTGCAGATAACTTGATCACATGGGTGACTGAGGTATCTACCAAAAGCAAAAAAAAAAAGGACTTCATTATTAGTCTCTTAAAAAGAAGCTACATACATGAAAGCAATATGTGATATCATTTCAAAAAAAAAAATATCATCTAATTATGATATGCTAACATTTAACAAGTGATAACATAATGTTAGAACTTAAAGTGACTTGTTAAAGTTACTTAATTTGTTGTCGTATTGGATTATGTCAAAATACTTGTTTTATGCTTGCAGGAAAGTTACTGGTTACAATTGGCAGTTACAACCACAGTTGTAACCTGATGTTATGCAGAATCTGTATTTTCTGCATTTATTTTATTGGCAGAATATTTTATCAATGCGGATTATATTCTCACGTTTTTATATAGATATGATATATATATGTTTTGAGAATATTTGAGTATTAAAGAAAGGTAATCATCTTTCCAAACTATGTGGGATTTACTTTTAAGAAGATATTACCTTATAAAAAGATTTGTTCTATTATTTAAAGTTTACTAAATAAAATATTTTCTTATTCTATCTTATACGAATGATTAGTTATTAATTTGCTGAGTATAAGTTTGAATCATGTTAAGAGCATCTATAATAGTGTTGTTATCTCTATTGTTAACTAAAAATGTTAGCTAACAATGCAATTTTGTCTACCCATTAGTTGTGTTAAAGTGTGTGTTAACTTTATAGATGTTAAAAACATTGTTAAAGATAACAATCTTTTTAATTGTTATTACTTGATGACATGGCAAAAAAGTCTATCCACACCCACAATTAACTGTTATTTCTCACGTATATCTTTTATATCTCTACCATACTGCTATTTATTTTCTCACAGCACATATTCATAGTACTATATATTGAATAATTAATTTTTAGTTAAAATAGATAACATTGTTAAAGTTAAAACTAATGTGGGTGTTTAAGTTAATATACCTATGTGTCATTTAATAGATTTTTAAATGATGATGTGTCACTAGTTAACAATAAAAAGTTAACAAAACTATTATGGATGCTCTTAGGAGATATATTGTTTCATATATAAATCTATCTAAAAGATTATATCGTGTGAATCTTTTTGAATAAATATATTATCTTCTTTCTACTTCAAGATATATACTACCTTGTACTAACATATTTGATTAGATTTGTTTGTGCTGTAATTATGTGAATTATAGATAAGATATCTTGAACATTGGAAGACATTTATCTTCTAAAAGGAATCCAACTAAAACTCCTTCTTACATATATTATCTTCTTCCTACTTCAAGATATATACTACCTTGTACTAACATATTTGATTAGATTTGTTTGTGCTGTAATTATGTGAATTATAGATAAGATATCTTGAACATTGGAAGGCGTTTATCTTCTAAAAGGAATCCAACTAAAACTCCTTGTTACAAGCAATTTCAGCCGAATTTATTAAGAAGATTTGGAGCTAAATTAGGCATGTGTTCCTAACAAGATTAATCTCTAAAGATCTTACAAAGATGGCGATCAAATCCTCATTCAATGGGCAGCGATATTCTTGAAGATTAAAAAAAAGGAATGCAAAGATTTGAAAGACTTTTATTCTTATAAATAGTCTCATACCTGCTTGTAAAAGATTACGTGTTCTAAACTTATAAATAACTTATCTTAGAGAGAATACACGTGGGCTAAAAAATACGAAAGTAACAATGACGGGATGTTATTGTTCATAAGTGATAGCTATTTAGTAATAGCAATATAGTGATAGGCAGAAAATCAAGAGGGAGTCTGTGAGTTTTCATAAGTCTCGAGTCCTATATTGTAAGCTTAAAATAGTATCATAAATCTGGGTGAGTGCCTCAGAGACGTAGCCCAAAGTTCTGGGTGAACTCTATTTAAAAATATGTGTGTGAATTTACTTTCAAGTATGTTTTTATTCTGAGTTATATCCATCTTTAAAGTTCGGTTAGAACCGTGGTTACGACTGCAGTTATAACCACAGTTCTAACTGAACAGCGTAACAACAACCAGAACAGCGAAGTCAGAATTTCAATTGGTATCAGAGCTTCACATCAGACCCTACTTGGTGTGGATCCTATGTTCTGGTCAAGATAGACATGATGAGGGAAGGAAACGCTAGCAACAGACCACCACTGCTTGAAGGAGGTGGAAACTATGGGGTATGGAAAATCCGGATGAAGTCACACATCAAACGACAAGATGAGCTGGCTTGGAAATCGATTTTGAATGGATGGAAGATCCCGATGGTATCTGATGGTGATGGAGAATTGGTACTAGTACCTGAAGAAAGTTGGAGTGATGATGAAAACCGACTTGCAAGAGCAAATTCAACAGCCAATGATCTAATCTTTGCTGGAGTCACATTAAGCGTATTCATGTATATTTCTCACTATGAAATACCTAGAGAAGCTTGGGATATTTTAAGAGTCACTTATGAAGGAACCGCTAAAGTTAAGGCCTTTAAACTTCAACAATTACAAACTAAATTTGAGAATCTTAAGATGAAAGAAGATGAAACTATTGAAAAGTTTAATGGTAGATTTTGTGAAGTGGCACATGATGCTTTAGTCTTAAGAAAAAGATATAGTGAAATAAAACTGGTTAAAAATGCTCTTAGATCTCTTCCTGATAGGTTTGAAATGAAAGTAACTGCTATTGAAGAATCCACTGATCTTGAAAGCTTAAAACTTGAGGAATTAATGGGAAACCTTATGTCTCATGAACAAAAATTTCAAAAACCTAAGAAAATTGAACAAGGTGTAGCTTTTCAAGCCAAGAAACTTAAAACTCTTATTTTTGATGACAGTAACGATGAAGAACAATTGGTCTTCTTTGCTAAGAAAATATACAAGAATTTTAAAAATAAGAAAGCTTTTGAAATTGGAAACTCTAAATCGTATGTCAAAAAGGGAACCCAGTCTGATAATTATGAGAATAAAGTGCATGAAAAATGGGGATCCAATGAGAAAGAGTTTAAAAACAAAATTAGTAATATCTAGTGTAGAGAATGTAGAGGATTTGGTCATATACAAGCTGAATGCGTTAATACTTTGAAAAAGAACAAATTTGCTCTAACGGCTACTCACAATGATAACACTAATTTTGATGATGAGGATAGTCATAGTTACTTTTTTACTGAAATTGCTTTTGTTGTTAAAATCGATAGTGATAATCAGTCAGTTACAACCACAGTTAGAACTGAACTTGAAACCGACTCTGAAAGTGATAAAGAAGAAGTTTCTAAAGAACAAATTGAAGAGCAATATATCTGTTTGTACGAAAAGTACAAGACTCTTGGTAAAAAGTCTCTCTCTATAAATAAACTGAATGAGGATTTAACTAATCAAGTAAAAGATCTTAATGAGAAACTTTCTAGGAAACAACTTGAGTTAAATGAGACCAAAAGAACGATAAAACCGTTAAATGCCTCTGCCACTGAAAAACTTGATGAAATGCTATCCTACTTTAGGGTCTCAAAAGATAATAGTGGATTAGATTATACTGGTTTCGAAGAAAAAAAAGAAAAACTTTTTTTGTTAAAGCTTTAAAAATACCCAAACTGAATATGGTTAAAAGTAAAGTTACAACCACGGTTGTAACCATTCAGAACAGGAGCTGTAAAAATAGCTTCACTAATAACAAGTCTATTTTTAAAAATTGTAATTTTTGCAATAATTCAGATCACTTTGAAAGGGAATGTTATTTGAAATTACATAAAAATTCTATTGCCCATGATATCACTGCTAAATTGAGTCTTAATCAAAAATTCAAATGGATTTGGGTACCTAAAAGGAAAACTGACAAGGCTCAATGTATTTCTGCATCTATTACTGCTTTAAAAGTGTCATCATCTAATGTATGGTATTTTGATAGTGTTTGTTCTAGACACATGACAGGTAATAACAAGATTAATCTCTAAAGATCTTACAAAGATGACGATCAAATCCTCATTCAATGGGCAACGATATTCTTGAAGATTAAAGAAAAAGAATGCGAAGATTTGAAAGACTTTTATTCTTATAAATAGTCTCATACTTCCTTGTAAAAGATTACATGTTCTAAACTTATAAGAAACTTATTTTATAGAGAATACACGTGGGCTAAAAAATACGAGAGTAATAATGGCGGGATGTTATTTTTCATAAGTGATATAGTAATAGCAATATAGTGGTAGGCAGAAAATCAAGAGCGAGTCTGTGAGTTTTCATAAGTCTCGAGTCCTATATTGTAAACTTGAAATGGTATCATAAATCTGGGTAAGTGCCTCAGAGACGTAACCCAAAGTTCTGGGCGAACTCTGTTTAAAAATGTGCGTGTGAATTTACATACAGTACGTTTTTATTCTGATTTATATCCATCTTTAAAGTTCGGTTACAACCGTGGTTACGACTGCAGTTATAACCACAGTTCTAACTGAACAGCGTAACAACAACCAAAACAGCGAAGTCGAAATTTCACATAATATTGTGTTTATTAAGCATATGCACAAGATTAATGACAAGTATCAACATGGTAAATACCGAACTTAGCATGTAAATTTTGGAAAATCGCTTTCTGGCTGATAGTGTATAAGCATATTTTCCAAATTTTGAAACTTTGCACATTCCAAATTTTGCATCATTACCAATTAAAATTAACACAGAAAAAAATCCAAAAATGCAATTATGGTAATAAGGAATGCTAGCCAGTGGCAGATAAAAAGGAGGTCATTCAGAAACTTAATTCTATTATAGTCTAATGACATGCCATTCTACATTTCAAAAGAAAAGTTCAACATGAAACATGGTAATATTACAGTCTAATGACTTGCCATTCTACATTTCGAAAGAAAAGTTCAACATGAAACATGGTATAGACGAGATCTTTTTTACGTGATGTCAAATTATTCTGACAGTTTGACACATTCCTGGGCAGCTTGGTTATTCATCCCGAGATTTGAACAAAACCGCCTCTACATATTTACATAAAATAAATGTTAAAATGGAAAATATAAAACAAATCTAATCTTGCTCATTGAAAATTTCAGTCCCCAACACACTAACCATGAAATCTCCAGCATGGATGGTACCCATGTCAACAGATGGTCCCATCTCAAGCTCGAGTTGTTTCACAATGTACTTTTTTGCCCTTCCGATATTCTTATTTGTAGCTCCATTCACAACAGAACAGATTTCTAATTGAAATCCACATAGCTGTTCTTGTTCAGGGACCACTCATTCATAGAGAGAAAAAGCATGCACAAGATAAAAAAAAAAAAAAAAAAAAATATACTTCCTCTGTCCCAAATTGTTATAACTATACGAAACTATGTGCATTTTTGAACGAAAAATAACTCATTCTGACTTATCGAAATTGAATTTTTTAAAAGTTAATCACATAGTTTAAATGTTAAACTATATGAACAAATTTTAAAAAATTATATTTCAACAATTTTAAAAATTTATATTTCAACAATTTAAGCACGAGATATTACCAGTCAAATTTGCACGTAAATACATAGTGTCCCAATATTTTGAACTTTCTTGCATAAACCAATTTAAAATTTTTAAATTTAAAAAAATTTACAATCTTATTTGTTTGGAAAAATAAAATATTTATTTTCGAAATTTGATAATTTATTTTATATATAGTATCCCAATAATTGGCTTTAAAATATTTGCACTAGATTTTTTATCTTCAACTTTCTTGTATATTTCATTGGCGCGATCCTGTGAAAAGAAGATTGGTTTAGAAGACAATTGCACGGAGACCATGAGAGTAAATGTAGAAAGCCACTTGCACAAGCAATCACACTCAATACCCAAGCCCACGTGCTACTCAACAGTCAACTTCTTATAACAAACTATGGCTCCATAAAGATGGTTTACTTGGATAATATCTACATCATTTTTGGTTCTAGTGAACAACTATATAAATGTTATCATCAACTAAAACATTAGCTCTTAACTAGCAGCACCACAAAATTATGTTGTCACAAGTATTTCACAGACATAACCTGTAACCAAGATCATTAACCACAAAGACATGAAATTTCCAATGTTTTCCAATTATTAAAGTCTAAACTAAAATATCAATTAGCTTGTAGGGCATAAAACATAGTCTGTAGTACTCTTGAGTTCTAAGAAACAAATTTAAAAGCTAAAGTAAACTATAACTCCATCCGTTAAGAACCTTTATATGCATAAATTGCACCAGGAATGACAATGTACTGAATGAATCACATCCTGGATACAACTCACGTTCAACATCCTGGACCAAGAGTTTAAAAAATTTCTTGGTCTCATCATCTGGCCCAAAACTTGTACTTTCTGGTCCAATATTTTCAGAAGAACCATTATCGAAGCGAGGTCTAAATACATCGTGAACCAAATTGACTATATCATCTTCTTGGTTAGAATCTTGAGTTTCAGAAATATCAGGAGATTCGCCATGAAATATCCATCTTTGGTACTGACTTAAAAATCCATTTTGCACTAGATGTCCTTCCACAACATCTCTTACTTCATAACAAATATTTTTACATGTTCTACAAGGACAATATATCTTTGAACAGGGATCCTTGTTAGAATAAGCAAACTGAGTAAAGTTTTTCACTCCAGCAAGATAGGTGGGATCTACTCTATTCTTTATGTGAATTCATGTTTTATCCCTAACAAATGATTGTTTTGTACTCACCTAAAAAATGAAAACACTACAACAATGCAACTTAAAATCCAGACAAATACAATCAAATTTTAGTTGTGATCACCGTTATCGCATATCGATTATGCAGTATACCAACGATATGTAACTCTTAGGCGTCAATGTAAATGAATATTATCTAAGTACTCATAACCTCTGACAATAAGTGACAGAGTAGATGCATGGCCATTTATTCTTTTTACTTAAAAGAAAATCACTATGCAATTAAATAAGTAAAAGTACTGAAGCTGACCTGGAATTCACATACATATATACACAAAAAATATTTCTTTTTGCTCAATCCTGAAAAAAAATTAGTGTTTTTTTTTCTTCTAAATAAGGTAAAATAGTTCGTTTATTTTCCTCATCAATTCAATAAAAAAATTAATCTACTACCAAACAAAAATCAAGGGTAATTACCCAAAACCATACAAAGTTAAAAAAACAATAGACAAAATCCCAAAAAAGACGGTCCTATTGCTCAATTTAAAAAAAATACTATTTTTTTTTCAAAATCAGGAAAAAAAAGAAAAAGATAGAAGTAAGAGCCAAACACCCATTAAACCATTTCTTATTCTCAATTCTGAAAAAGTTGACAGATACTAGCCCAATCTTGAAAAAATACTAGTTTTTTGTGTTTTCGCAATCTAAAGGGAAAAAAAATATATAACAAGTCAGAGCTTGAGCCACAAACTGAGTTCTCACTTCTTAAAAGTTCAATCTAAAACCAAACAAGTACAAAATCAAGGTGCATGCATAAGTATACTACATGAACTATATTGATTCCAATTGCACCAAATTTAATTAGCTAACATTACCTTAATCTGTTGATTAACTTTTTAGTCTAAAACGATCCTTTGTTGTAAAAAAATATATTTGATCGGCTTGTGTGTCGGAGACCATAGGGTCGGCCTTGTCTATATACATACATAAATAAATACATGTACATACATAAATACATACACACATACATGTATATATGTACATATGTACATACATACATGTATGTTTATGTATACACACACAAAATAGATCAAACAAGGCAAAGAAGTTTTGAATAATAATCTAGTTTTTTTTTTCATTAAAAGGCCGGAACCCTGATTTTCATTGCACAAATTTGGGTCCTAACCCAGTTAGATTACAAACAGGAAATTGACTTAAAAGCCATATTACAGACGGATGTATTTACCATCCAAATAGAGCCAAAAAAAAATAAAAAAATTAGGCACAGTGCCAATACTAATTGGGAGTGGTAATTCGCTTTACAAAAAGTACTTAATTACAGACAGTTATACTAATAACACCAAACTTCAAACATGCAGAGCTAAACTAGGCAAAAAAATCTAATCTAGTTATTGATATGTATATATATATATATATATATATATATATATATATATATATAAATCAATCAGAGTGGTAAAAAAAAGATATAACCTTGAAGTTACAGAGGATTGAGAGTGACTCTAGATGAACCGAACCCTATCTGTCTAATACTGAGAGAGAGAGAGAGATGTGTGTATTCTGATTGTGAGGTAGGGAGACCTATTAGACTGGGATAGGGATTGAGATTTTGCGAAAAAATTGTATTATGCATGAGAAATATTTTTTGTTATCCTGCTTAGAGTATATACTCAGATTTAAGTTAAAATTACTTTTCGTGTTTTTTCTGACTCAATTAAGGCGGTTCTTAAAAAATCGTATCTAAATTTTTATTTTTTAAGATGGTAATCATCAAACCGGGTCTAAATTGAAGGTTTTTAACACGGTAATATTAAATCGGGTCAAAATCATTTTTTTGAAACGGTAGTAAAAATAACCGTCTCAACGGCCACTGTGTCTAGTAGAATAGAATAGTGTATTTTCTATAACTTGTGATATTCTAATCGGTTTCTATTGAAGACATCTAGCTGATTGTTTCCTTTTTCTTTCAGGTTGGGCTTGGTTGCGACCATCAAGGTATATACATCTATATTCCCTTTTGCTTTCTGGCTGATTTATTATTTATAGTTCTTATGCCAACGGTTCACTTGTAACCTGTTTCCATCTGGTGTTAAATCCAGTCTGTATAAATTAATTGAGCGGCATGCAGGGGCGAAGCCAGGATGTGTAAATAGAGGGTGCCAAAATATACCAAAAAAAAAAGCAACTTAAAATAATAATTTTTCATACTCACCCATAATCTATATACCCCATTTAAGTGTTGTTGAACAAATACCAAAGCATAAACACAAAAATTATTACAAATAACTAACATGATACCTGATAAAATCAAAATAAATGAACCCGACGGCTGCTCGCATTCGCAAATGCATCAATGATAGTTTCCGTGCTAAATTTTGAAGCAATATCTTTCTCAATATACATCATCATACAATCTTCAAGATAATCGGCTTCCATTTTATTACGAATACTAGTTTTGATGATATTCATAGCTGAAAATGATCTTTCTGCGGTGGCGGTAGAAACGGGAAGAGTAAGCACGAGAACCACAATTCTATAAACAAGCTGATATGTTGTAGACCATTTTGTTTCTACCAACCATTGACAAAACTCGGAAATCGATGATAAATTCTTGTATTCAGGAAGAGAAATAACACAATTCTCGTAATGTCGAAGTTCCAATTTCAAGTTACTTTTCTCAAACTCCGTAAAGTCCTCCGGATAAAATTTGTCAACAAGTAGACAAATATCATCAATTTTGAATATTGAAGAGTGACAATTAGGATTCAAAGTAGAAATAAGAACTAACAATTCCATTACTTGCTCATCAAAGCGACGATTTAGTTCTTGAATTTGAGAATCTATAGCACGATAGAAAATATCAACTCTATAGCGGTCAAGTACTGAAAAGTTATCACGAGTGGGATCATACCTCGAAGAATATTTTGCATTCAAGTTTGGGATATCAATGTTGCGTGATTCACAAAAGAGTTTGACGGTAGCAACCAAATCATCGAATTCATCATCTCTAAGATTTTGAAGAAGGCTTTTAGTAGATAAAACCATTGAAGTAGCCTTAAGAATGTCTTGAGTTTTAGATTGCAAAGCTAGACAAAGAGAATTCGTGATTCCTAACATTGACTTCATAAGATGAAGTATAAAGACAAATTCAAAGGAAGTTAATGCCTTATGTGTTGAACGAGCTTCTCCCTTTAGAGAAGTAGGTCCATCTTCATAAATATTAAGTAAAACCATGCAAGCAGCACTATACATTTTTATCAAGCTAGAAACAGACTTTAGGTGAGAACTCCAGCGAGTATCACCAGGTCGTTGCAGATTACCAATTTGATTTAATCCTCTTCCAGTCTTAAGCTCTTCAATGGAAATTAAGAAAGCAATATCATCGGCATGGGCAGCTTTCAACTCATCATTTCTCTTGCATGATGCACTAACAATATTCACGATCCGAAGCAATTTAGCAAAAAATCGGTCGACTGGAAGCACTTCTTTTGCTGATGCCACTAATGCTAATTGTAATCGATGTGCGAAGGAGTGAACATAATAAGCATATGGGCAATCACTTAATATCAAAGCTTGTAGTCCATGAAACTCACCCCGCATGTTACTTGCACCGTCAAATCCTTGTCCCCGAATATTCCGAATATCGAGATTGTGGTGATTGAGAACTGAGCATATGCTATCTTTTAGTGTCACTGCCATAGTGTTGGGAACATGAACAATACCAAAAAAACGCTCCCGTAAAACACCATTTTTATCAACAAATCTTATAACTACTGCCATCTGCTCCTTTTTTACGCATCTCGAACTTCGTCCACTATAATGCAGAATTTAGCATGTCCAATTTCTTCTCGAATCGCCTCTTTCACTTTTATAGAAAAGATATGTAAAATTTCTTTTTGAATATCAGATGACTTGTAAGTGGCATTCTTTGGAACATTTATCAATGCTTTGGTGGCTTCTTCATTATATGATGCTAATAAATCATAAAACTCAAGGAAATTACCACGGTTGTTTGATGTTGATTTCTCATCATGCCCTCTGAAAGGCATAGCTTGAAAGGCCAATCTTCGAACCAAGTCAATAGAAATTTTTAAGCGAATGCGATTGTTAAAAACTTGTTCGGCAGAAAATTTTACAATCACCCTTTCAATATTTTGAGTTGGGTTTTGTATTTCCTTCCATTTATGTTCAGCGGTTCGATGACAAGAATCGGAATTAACACCTTCATGCAAACGAAAAGAACAAATTTTCCCGCTATTGACCTTCCTCCAACCATCAAAACCTTCAACAACAAATGCACTATGTCCTGCAAAACTAGACCCATCCGGAGGCGCAAAAAGGAAACAAGGAAAACAGAAAGCCTTGTTCTTGGCCACTGAATATTCCAACCACGAAAATAAAGCAAACCACGGAGCTTGAAATCTTCGAGGACGAGCCTTGGCGGATGCAAGAGTATACGGATATTTTTTTCCTAAATCGGGACGATTTGGACCATGTAGAGTTATGTACGCCCTACGAACTTCGTCACGCCTATTAACAAGATACTCCCAAATTTTTCTACGTAATCCAGGATCACGCTCTAGCGAATTAATATCAAATTCTACTGTGTCGATTCTTTGAATTTTTGTTGGAGGACTAGGCGTATCGATTGTCACGTGATCAACACTACTACCAACATTCTCTTCCGTCGGAGAAACATTAGCTCTCTTAAAGAACGAATTTATTTTAGGTGTCTTTCCCATTTTATACTCGATAAAAATATTAGCGATGCCAGATCTGCAGATTAAAACTCTAAGAGTTAATAGCCTTTTTTTTTTTTTTTTTTCCTTTGAGTACTTTAATCAAACACCTATGGTGCAACATAACATTAATACATATAATAAAAAGAAGCATATTAAAGGAAAAAATAAATAGAAGAGTATACCTTGCCGAGGAAGGATAGAATTGTTGATGTTTTTTTAATTAAATCTAACACCAATCAATGCGGTGCACAGCAGCACAGAGGAGTGGAGTTTTTCTTTTTTCAACTTTATTTTTTATTTTGATACACACGCTGACACGCACGAAGAGAAGTGTTGTTGATGTTATTTTTTTTTAATTAAATCTTAAAGAGTCTAATATCAAAGAAAAATATAATTGGGTCTTTCGGCCCAAATTTAATTATTGTGTTTTGGGTTCAAACATTAGCTATAAATATATGTACAAGTAACATATTTTTATGGGGGTGCCAAATCTACACCTAAAAAGAAATTGTACTAAAAAAAAATTGCGTCACTTGGTATTTCTAAAATTATGGGAGGTGCCGTGACACCCGATCGTCCCCACTTAGTTTCCCCCTGGCGTCATGCATGTTCATGTCTTTTATCTTGGTTTCAGCATGTGTATCACTTATTCTCTGTTTAATAGAAATTCTAGTACCTAATTTTTGGCGCACAAAGTTTGAAGGATTTTATTTTACGAGAAACTTATCCAAAAACCTTACCGTTAATATGACGGTTTAAGTGTATCAATTATTTTTGTTTCGGCATTGAAATCATATTTTCATTTAATCCATAATTGGTCCAGTTAGTCCGCAACGTCAGAGGGTAAGCTTTTTGGGTAAAGTTTTAAGGTGGATATAACAATACTTTTTTTTATTTGGTAAGTTCGGATCCCCATATAATGGAAGTTGTGGTTGATGTTTGGGGACCTTGATGCCTAACTAGGTTGCCTTTAGTATGGCCGTTTGTAGTTATTGACGTCCCTTCCTTCTTTTCGTCATGAAAGTTCCTACAAGGTACCTATTAAGTAAAATCGAATGTATGGTTCTAGAAGAGTTATAAACGATGTTCTAAAGATGGTTTTGGCTGCCGTTTAGCCACCGTGTCTAGAATTCATTGTTTCGCTTTTAAAATCTTGGCTTTAAAACAAATCAGATTTGGTAAACGGCCTTGCACGATATTCAGCCTTCCCATTTTTTCTAGGTACAAACAAATAGAGTGATTAAAAAGTTTTAACTTCTAATACATCTTATTTATCATTCTTTCCAGATGACGCACTAGTTTTTACTTGGGTGACGTAACTGATATGGAGTAACTTTTTATAATGTTTTATAACTGTCCCGTCAAGTTGTACAAACTTGCCTATTTCGCTTTGATGTTCGTTCGTATCATAATTTGTCAAATGTAGCTTTCCTAACATAATTGTTTTTTAACATCTGTAGTATAGGTAAGCAATGACCAGACCACATTCTCGTTGACCTAATGGATCGATGGCTGATCAGATCCAAACTCTAGTTTCCCCCAATCAAAGCTCAAACCCAATTGAAGATAATGACATTGCAGCAGGTTTATTAAGTTCATATGTTTAGCTAGGTTTCATAACTGTCATGGATTGGAGACTATGTAAGGCTCTACTTTTGTTAAGTGAATTGTGTGAAGACTCTGTTAATTTATTTTATACTGTCACAACCCATTAATCTCTCAGTTTTATCTCGGTTTATGAGGGCTTTGAGTACTGTGTATATTCTTTATGGATTTTGTTCATTGATTTTGATTAGAAAGCCCTATAAAGCTCTGTTTTCTATTTCAATATTATACTTGGTCATTTTGCGTTTCATTTGTAAATTTTGTTAATACACTTGGTACTGCAAATCACTTTATAGTTCTAATTTTTATTTCAGTTAATAGGGCTTCTGGATATATTTTGTGTAATGTTTGTAAATTTTGTTTATAGATCTTAAATTGCAAGCCTAAAGCTTATAGTCATTTTACCTTTACGGCTTTACCTACTCTTTCTCAAATCATAGAAAATGATAATTGAACCTATCAAATAGAACCATATATTATAGAGTAATAAGACAGAAATGAACAAAATATCAAATTTATATCATTGTTTTTTTCCATGATTTTGACCATTCTAGATATTTCGCATGATTCTCCAAGCCAACCAGTAATCAAGAGGAAAAGAGGCTGGGCTAAGCCTTTAGAGGACTGGGGAATAGGAAAAAAGCTCATTGTTGAATTGAACACTTTTGATCAACCTATCGGAGAACATGTTTCCAAATTGGAGTCTCAGTTGGGTATCATTGCTCGAAATGTGGTTTTATGCCTCATAACATTTACAAGTTGGAAGTGTAAAGAACTTGACTCAAATAAGGAATGTATATGGAAAGGTGTTAAGTTAGTTAGAGTATAATTTTTTGTAGTTCAATTTTGGTTGTCTAGTTTTATAATTAGTATATTTAATTTGCAGGATAACTGCGAAGTCTTGGACTCTTACAAAAACAACTGTTTAAAGTCTGTTGGAAACAAGTGGCGAAAATGGAAATCGAGGATAAAAAACAAGCATTACTCCAAATTTGACACCGATGAGGAGAGACTTGAAAATGTACCAGAGAGTATGTGAGGCCCAATGAAAGTTGTTTGTTCAATACTAGGGTACTGAAATGGCAAAAGTAAGTTGATTTTATGCAATGCGCAATTGAAATGTGTAACAATATGATTTAGTTTGTTAGGGAGCTTTATATCAACAAATAATATAGCTATTTTTTGTCATTTCTAAGAACAGGATCGTAATGAAACGAATCGAGAAACCCAAAAACAAAGAGTTATAGCACATACTAGTGGTAGAACAGCTCACCGTGTCATAAGAGAGGAGGTAGATATTGTTATTGATCATTTACTATTAAGGTTTCATATATGCGTTTGTAATATTGGCGTTCACATATACTTGTTTTTATTGAACTTGATTGCTAAAGTTATCGTATGTCATTCAAGCTATTAGTTTTAGCAAACCAAAATAGTGTTTATATATTAAAGAAGTTTTCACTTTTTTTGTCACTTGTTTGTTGAGGTACTTCATGATGCTATTGATGACAAGTTGAAAGGAACACCAGAGAGTGAACAAACTTTAGAATTCCGAGAGAAAATATTTGTTGACATATTTAGACCTGATACACACGGTCGTGTTCATAGTTTTGGTAAAGGTCCTTCACCAACTCAAGTATTTGGAAAGAGAAACAAACAATCTCAAGAGCAGTATGCTCAAGGCATGGAAAGGATGAAGGAGTTAGGACGTAAGGAGGGACGAGAAGAGGGATTAAAGGAGCGCCAAGAAGAGGGAAGAATTGAGGGGAGAGAAGAGGGACATTACAAGTGGCGCAACGACTACGACCTGGAACATGTGGAGATTAACAATATGGATAACATAAAACACAAGTCTCCTATCGAAAACCTTATGGTACATATTCAAGTATATATTGTTTTTATACTTTATCTTTCAATAATTGCATTTGGTGACACGTTTAAATAAGGGCCTATGATTGTGATTTTTATACGGGTCATCATAACTTAAATTTTTTATTCGTTGAAGCTTAATTTTTTCCCGTGGATCTTCCTTACTGTTCAGGAATTTTCAGATGCCGAAAGCTCTCACTAACAATCTACAGATTCTTTGATTTTCCTATATGAGGTAGAAGTAACTTTTTTCTTTCTATGTTGTACTATTTTGAAAATCCAACTATTAATAATTGGGTTTATTATCCAATAGTTAGCTTTCAACTTGATGGGGGATTAATCTCATTACCAATTTTTTGTCTTGAGAGTTAAACATGACAAATTTATTAGCTTTGCCTAACAACTATTGTGGTTCACCGATATACCAAATTGACTTCATTATGATAATTAAAATCACATTGTTAAAATAAAAAATCTCATTAACAATTTTATATTCTCAATTTATTTATTATCTTTGCAAGTTTTTGTGCTTGCGACTCATTGTATTTTCTTAATGTAATAGTAGCTGGGTTTTTATAACTCGTTGGGTACATTCTTTTTGTTTTGCAGCATACGAGACGGGATATCTATGTTTTACTATTCATTTATGTAATAAAAATTAATACTTATAAATCAAAGGTTTCAATGAATTTTTTGGTATTTATGTTAAGATTGGTACGAAAGTTGAGCTTCTTAATGCTAAACTACCAAAAAAAGTTGTTGCACAAGGTATTATTATATCTAAAGATCCAGAGACTATATTGGACAATAAACCAATTGAAGATGGATTCTGGGTAGTTCAAATTACAAAAGTTGTACTACCTAACGAAAATTTAGTAAAAGGTCGTGGTAATATTCGTAAAGTTGGACATGCTACAAAACGTAAAGTGGTTTGGCGTGAAGTTGATGTAAGTACAATTTTACATTGTTTTTCTAAGCCTAGAACAATTTTTCAGAGTTCCATGATATTTTTTTACTCATTGACTCATTTATTTTATTAAATTATTTTTGTCTTTGTTTTTGTAGATCAGAATAAAGTAGATGGATCGGAAGCACTCTTGTCATCGTAGTATATGTACGTAGATGGGTCGAAGTAGTGTTTCATTTTGTTCGTATATTATTTAGCCAGTACACTTATTTAATTTTGTTTACTTGACTAGTTTTATGTTTGAAATAAGGCAATTTATTTTGATCAAACGATTTATTTCCGTGTAATTTTATTTAAATATTAATTTCATAATTTAATGGATCTAGTTTGTTAATTCGTTAAATTTATTTTGTATCGTGTAACTCTTTTGCGTTGAAATGTATTCTTTTATGAATGGGAGACTTGCTAAATTATGCATTTGAGATGTTTACAAAATAACAATATAATATTATATAATTCGCTTCATGTTGACGTTTTCGAGATGTTAGTGAACCGTCTTAAAAGATACATTTGAGACGGTTCTAACACTACCATTTTTGACCTTTAGAGACGGTAGGTAACCGCCTTCAAAGACCCATTTGAGACGCTTCCAACACTACCGCCTCAACTTTTTAACCGTCTCAAAATCCATTTGAGACGGTTGCAACACTACCGTCTCGACTATTCGAGGCGGTTGGAAAACCGTCTCCAAAGATGCATTTGATACGTTTTTAGCACTACCGTCTTTGATACAATTTAGAGACGGTTGCAAACCTTTTGGAACGCCTTTCGTTAAGACGGTTCGTTAAACCGTCCCAAAAACCTTTAGAGACGGTTTATTCGCATTTTGAGACGATTTTCTACCATCTCAATTGTTAATATTTGAAGTAGTAATGTATGATTGGAAAGTTAACAGCACAAACAAAGTATAGAAAAAAGAAAAACCATAAGATCGTCGAACGAAATAAAGCATAAGCTTTCAAGAGTTAAAATAAAACTCTGTATTTCATAGAAATATCCAATAATCAAGTATGATTTGCCACATCAGTCTAATGACTATTTCTCTAATAGTCAGAAACCCTAAAGTTCTGTTCTTAGATGTAATAGGAAAGACAATCTAATAAACATTTAGGAATTCCTTTTATTGACTAAACACTTAAAGAAATATATAAAGTTAGAAAGAAACTAAATATATTTATGCTCATGCATCAAATAGAATCTTTAAACACATGGAAATGAGGTACGCCATGTGAACCTACACATAATAAGTGTTTCACAAGCCGGTCTAGGCCGTTATTAGGTACTAGGTGGGGACCAGGCTCCTAGGCATAAGAGGACCTAGGAAAGTTCATACACAATGATAAATTTAATACACAATCTAAAAAAAGTTAATATACAATCTAGAAAGCGTACATAATCGAGCAAAAAGCAGCATGCATAGTAGAAAAAGTGCAAACACAATCAAGAAAGTACATATTCAAATCTAAAAAATTGCATATAATTTACTTGAAAGTAAAAAATATATCAAATCTGGATGAATTCGAACAACCAAACTCTTAAACTCAAGTTCAAGATCAAGCGCTCTTACCAATTTAAGCTTACGAATCTAAACAACCACTAAACAAAAGACTCAATATATTTTGTCAACACTTTATGAGCACTCAAAATTTCACATTAAAAATCATTTTTAACATGAACTAAATCAAAATATCAAATAAAACATAGAAAAAAAAAGGGTATAAACAATAATACTAAACCATTTTTCCAAATTAAATATCCATAATATAAACTTAAAATCAAATAAACAATAGGATAAAGTCTAAAAAATAACATTAAATAAATAAGAAACTCAAATAGTATATGATATATGATCGAAACACTAACATTTCAAAAAATTCTCAAATGAAAAATCATAACCCAATTATCTTTTTTAAATTAAAAAATTAAATAAACCCAAACAATTTTCCACAATAAAATAAAGCAATAAACAAAAAAGTTCAATGATTATAGGTATTAGTAACAAAAAGTCACTAATTGATTATTTAAATAAATAAAACGATATTTATCAAACAAAAACTAGATTTTTATGAACACTAATTCGGCTGAATTTCATTTTAGGCAATATACGAACCCTGATAACTTAACTAACCATACAAGTCGATTCAGAGACTCCAAAAACCACCAATTTGATATAAAATTCGACCTAATTGGTCTGGATCTCTAAATCAAAATTTTTCTTCCGCAATCACCATAGTAACAAAAATCCGAATAAACCATCACAATATCATCTATGGAGATGGGGATGGATGTGGCGAGATAGATAGATAGAGATATGTATATATAGAAAAAGTATGCATAGAGAGAGAGTGGGAGAATGTTTTGAGAGAGAGAGAGTGTGGGAGTTTGAACTTTGTATTTCCGAGGATTGTAGTTTTTGGGAACAATTGTTTTGGAATTGACTTTTTGGTAATTATAGTTAAAAAGTTGTAGTTATTGGTAATATTCTCTTTTAAATTGGAACAAACCAAATTCTAATGGTCAAAATGTTAAAATATGTTAAAATAACTTCAAGTTAGAATAAATATATACTAGTAATCGTTGTTCACGCGTTGCGTATGCAATACGTAGTGTGACATATATATGATCCCGACAAATAAACTTAATATATTTTTTTTAAAATTTAAATATCGAATGATTAAATATAATTAATTAACAATCGTATATAAAGAGTAACATAACATTTTACTCTTATAAAAAATACACAACGATTTTGTTTGCAATATAAATGTGTGAAAAATAACATTTTTTAAGTTATTTATGTATTTGAATTGAGTGATGGCATTTAAGAGTAATTACAATATTAGAGTGAGAGTATTTTTGGAAAATTTGGGTAAAATTGGGTAGGCTCAAAATGTTTGGGTTGACTTATATTAATAGTATGATAGAGCAATAAAATAAAGGAAAACATATCTTAAACATATTTTTTCTTTAATCGACGGCATGTATCTCTCTTCTCCCACCTCTGCCAGGCTTCAAAACTAATACCGATCTTTTTTTTTGATATCTTGTTGATTTTGATTATATTTGAATTTTCTTTTTAAGTGGGTGTTTGAGACATTTTCATTACATATTTTGCTTATGTTAAAATGCTCGAATATTATTATCATAATATTTATCGCTTTGCTATGGTATATCGTTAATGTAATAGATTTTAAATGCTTGATTTAACACGATAATACCATCCACAACATGTAAGCTTCATGAAAATCTAAGAAAAACATGTAAAAACGTTCAAAAGTCATTTTCCCGCCCAGGCGGTCAGGCGGTACCTCTCCGCCTCATCCCCGCCTAACGCCTTTTGAAACCTTGGACCAAAATCGACCAATTAACTACAGCAGAGTTAATCCGTAATTAACTCAGTACATTGCTACCAAACACCTTGAAACTAGAGGAAAATCTTAACTATAAGAGCTCTCAAGACTAACTAAAACATGCCTAGAATATGAACTCAGTTCCACAAGACTCAGCTATCTCATTAAAGAAAACGCACACAGACTAGGAAACCTATCACAGTTCACATGACCAAAAGGGGGAATCAGAAGATAAATCAAAGAAATACAGAAATTCATCATTAATTGTTCTTTGTCTCAGCTTTCCACAAAGCAGGGTATAAGAAGATAAATAGAAAGATTGCAGGATTGACTGTTAGCAATCTCTATGTCGGTGACCAACCAACACAAACATCTATTAACATGATTTTACTCAGAAAGTTAAAGACACGACCTACTAGTCCCTTTAAAGGATCACCCCAAATGCATTTATCTCATACCATGGAAATATACTTGCAATAGGTTAGCGAAGCAATCCAGATGTAAAACTTTTCCAACCATCATTAACTATATCCAATGCAATCAAACAACGTCAAATAAAAAGAAGAAAGTGACAATCTCTAACAGGGACAAGTTGAAAAATCTTGTTCCTATATATGCTCAGGGACACAAGAGACGAAGTTATTTCTGAAAATAGAAGCTGACCTAAAACTGATATAAACTCAGAATCAAGATGGAATGAAGATCAAACTTGCTACTAAAAAATGTGTAGTTTGCACCAAAATTATAAATCTCTAATCTAAAACCATACTCAACCATCAATATTACTCACCTGAACAGCATGAACATGTGTAAGTGTGACCTTGCTACTTTGACAATGACTAAACCCCTACTATACTCAAAATCACTATATATCCTAAAAGGTGAAGACTAAGGTTAAAGTAGAAATGGCATGTGTTGTGCAGTCTATATAGAAATATGTAACGAAAAATTTGTGCATCTGAATCCTAGCTGGTAATTGCTACTGAACTAAAAGAATAAAAAAAAATCAGAGTGAAGTTGAAGTCTTGCCCAAGGAGATCTAGAGCTCTAAACACTAACCACGTGGCTAAAATCAAGATCTCTACGTATGGTAAAATAACACATCCCAGGTCACTGACCTAAATACTGGTCTTAAAGATATACAAAAACAAATCTTACAAGAGAAAGCGACAACTGTACATGTTTAAGAGTAACAGTTAAGCTACTGAAAACAAACTGAATTCGTCCCCACCTTGCATCCTCAACCCTATTTCATACAAAAGTTCATAAATTCATAAATGTAAAGCTATAACTTTTACCCAAATCAGTATATGGGGTTTTAATTCCTAAAACTCCAACCCCGAAGTTACTCCAGTTCAATACAGAGGTATATATCAACTATAGGCATGCCTAACTCCCAAACCCCAAATCTCATCGTTACCCGAAGTCAAATTATACACATATAGACACAAGTAATTATGGCATCTTGTAAGAATGCAATTTGTATACTAAGATGACATAAATTCATAAACACGCATATAGCCGGAATAATAACTAAAAGCATTACAAAAAAAGCATTTTTTTTTTTTGAAACCAAAACCCTTTGCTAATAATACAATATAAAATACATACATAACCTTGAACAAACCTAGCAGTTGAAGATCTCTAGTTCACAAACCTTCCATCTGATTGCCACGCCAATTCAATAAATAAATACAACTACATATCTA
This sequence comes from Primula veris, assembly GCA_963682055.1. Taxonomy (NCBI): domain Eukaryota; kingdom Viridiplantae; phylum Streptophyta; class Magnoliopsida; order Ericales; family Primulaceae; genus Primula; species Primula veris. The sequence goes on from OY821741.1 coordinate 21,773,190, forward strand.
CCTAATGTAATTGTAACTACAAATCGGTGGCCTTGGTATAAAAACCAACACATGTGAACATTAAGTTCCAAGACCCCACAAACTGATGGATACAAAAACACAAACATGAACTTGTGCTTTGAAAAGCTTGTTTCAAAGCTAAAAAAGCACGTTTAGCACAAATAAATCATTTGAGGAGAATATCATAAAACATTTGCTTTACTTAAGCTGTAATGACCCGGCCCCACGGACCGAACCGCTACGCCCGTATCAACAATATTGTCCGCTTTGGCACAACTTCACAGGGGGGTCACCCATCCTGGTACTACTCCAAGCTAAGCACGCTTAACTGTGGAGTTCCGTCCTCGCTGTTGTGCCGCACGGCTTTAAAAGGCCTTGTTAATAGGAAATGAATCTTTAAGCTCATATACCACACGGGTACTCTCATATCTGGGCGATGTGGGACTGACGCACAACACCGAACCACAGAATTTCCTTCCTGGAAATCTGGGTCGTCACAATCACCCTCCCTTTAGGCACGACGTCCTCGTCGGGCACAAACCTTGAACAAACCTAGCAGTTGAAGATCTCTAGTTCACAAACCTTCCATCTGATTGCCACGCCAATTCAATAAATAAATACAACTACATATCTACCTAATGTAATTGTAACTACAAATCGGTGGCCTTGATATAAAAACCAACACATGTGATAATACAATATAAAATACATACATAACCTTGAACAAACCTAGCAGTTGAAGATCTCTAGTTCACAAACCTTCCATCTGATTGCCACGCCAATTCAATAAATAAATACAACTACATATCTACCTAATGTAATTGTAACTACAAATCGGTGGCCTTGATATAAAAACCAACACATGTGAACATTAAATTCCAAGACCCCACAAACTGATGGATACAAAAACACAAACATGAACTTGTGCTTTGAAAAGCTTGTTTCAAAGCTAAAAAAGCACGTTTAGCACAAATAAATCATTTGAGGAGAATATCATAAAACATTTGCTTTACTTAAGCTGTAACGACCCGGCCCCACGGACCGAACCGCTACGCCCGTATCAACAATATTGTCCGCTTTGGCACAACTTCACAGGGGGGTCACCCATCCTGGTACTACTCCAAGCTAAGCACGCTTAACTGTGGAGTTCCGTCCTCGCTGTTGTGCCGCACGGCTTTAAAAGGCCTTGTTAATAGGAAATGAATCTTTAAGCTCATATACCACACGGGTACTCTCATATCTGGGCGATGTGGGACTGACGCACAACACCGAACCACAGAATTTCCTTCCTGGAAATCTGGGTCGTCACAATCACCCTCCCTTTAGGCACGACGTCCTCGTCGGGCACGTCGCCCTTCTGGGGCTCACACACACGTGCTAGTCCCCACATTTCCGGCCAGATAGAGGCTCTGATACCATCTATAACGACCCGGCCCCACGGACCGAACCGCTATGCCCGTATCAACAATATTGTCCGCTTTGGCACAACTTCCCAGGGGGGTCACCCATCCTGGTACTACTCCAAGCTAAGCACGCTTAACTGTGGAGTTCCGTCCTCGCTGTTGTGCCGCACGGCTTTAAAAGGCCTTGTTAATAGGAAATGAATCTTTAAGCTCATATACCATACGGGTACTCTCATATCTGGGCGATGTGGGACTGACGCACAACACCGAACCACAGAATTTCCTTCCTGAAAATCTGGGTCGTCACATAAGCTCTATCTGAAACACTTTAGCTATGCTTTCACAATTTACACAACAGAGACATAATTAACAAACACTCGATCTGATGGCCACTCTAATCGAATATATACAAACAACCACAAATATATGTAACTGAAAAAACATAACTTTGATCAAATATCTCACTCGAGCATGTCGTATTCCAAAAAAAGCAATCCCTTATCCAACAAACAAACACACACACATGTTATAATTGGGAACCCTTTAATCTGATTATCACTACAATCCAATAGATACATAAACACACTGCACACACATATACAACAACACATGTTAAAATATCTAACTGTAAAAACATAACCTTCGACCAAAAACCCCAGCTTGATTGCTATTTCAATCCAACAAACACACACATATATTCACAAGTACATGAAACAAATATACCCATGTTCGTATATGTAACTGCACATATATACAAGAACCTTAATCAAAATCATCATCTAGACATGTTAAATGCCAAAACCCACAATCTAATTGCAATCCACAAACAAATGAACAAGCACACATACACACACATATATAAATGTTGTAACGTCTCGGAAATTTTGTAGTTTATTATTAATTTTATTAATAAGATCGTGATATTTTGTTTTATGTGTGATTACGTAGTTGGGTGAAATGTACGTGTATGTGATGTTTAATATTGTGCGTATAATAGTTGTGGGGATGATTTGTATTAGTTAATAAATAAGTGGACTAGTGTAACAGATATGCATATAAACTGTATTCATATGAATACATATGATACATACACTGCACATATACATATATAAACCAGTCCAGCAACCATTTTGGTGGTATGTCCGGCGAGTTAAGGCTAGGGTGGTGGTGGTGCTTTGCTGTTTTCGGTTAACTGCTTCGGAGGTTGTATCGGGGTCTTCGGGTATCCGATTTTTACAAATAAATGTATTTTCTTAATCTACTCTTCGAGACCTATCTACCTGTGTAAGCCTCCTTCTCTGATTTTCACTTTTATAAAATCATGTTTTTTAGGGTTTGATCCAAATCCGAATTGACAACATTAATATTGATTTGTAGCTCTTTTAAATTACGTTTACGGATTGTTGAGGAAAATTAGTGGGCTGTCCAGATCTGGCAATGTTCTTTCGGTTGGTTGTTCGGCTTGAGTTTGAGATATTTTAACAAACGAGCTCTTGTTTGTTTCGGTAAAGGGGGAGAAATTGATTTAACTATTAATGGCTAATTAGTGTAGTGTTTATTAATGCATATGCTATTATGACTGTGGTGGTGATTGTTATGTGTTTAAATGTCTCATTGAATTCTTTTGTCACGTGTTGTACCGTATATGGGGTTCCTACGGGCATTTATTTTATCATTACATTTACCGTAGATGAGGTTCCTACGAGCATTTTATTTTTATCATTATATTTACCGTACGGGCATTTTATTTTTATCTGTATATTTACCGTAGATGAGGTTCCTACGGTGAGATGTAGATGGGGTTCCTACATCGGGCTATAGATGAGGTTCCTATAGCTGTAAATTGCGCAAGATAGGCAAATCGGTGACATTGGGGTTAGTCCCTCTAAAACCGATCCCAACAAGACGCGGTGCACCGTCTAAATGAGTTTGTGATGTGTATATTTCTGATTTATTTATGTTGGCTATTTACTATGTATCATTGGTTATGTGTTGTACGAGTAGGCTCATTATTTATCGCGATATGAATCGGTATGTCAAGTTTTTTTTCTTGTGCATAGATGCTTGTGCCATTTCTGTTAAAAGTAAAATTGATTTCTTACCTCCTTTACTTGTTTTTCTGTACATTTTGTTCCGTGTCGATGTACAGGTGCTGATTTGATCCGCGTAGATGCTTAGGATTGACGGTCCGTGATTGTCCTTAGCTGCTTACACTTGTCGAGTGCACGTAAACCTTTATTTATTTTGGGAATATTTTTTTGTTAGCCGAGCCTGTTTGGCCTAATAGGCGGATGCCACATGTTTTAATGTTTAGACTTGTTTGTTTTAAACTATGTGAGTGGTGATGACTTGTCAATTGGGTTGAATACGAGTTTTATCCTTGGTGGATCGCTTTGTAAATTGTATTTGGCTGGATTTTTATACATTTATACTTGTTGTCTTGAATAGGACATATTTCGTGGAAACGAGTAAATACGCAAAGGTCATGCCGAAATTTTCTATATTTTTTCTTAAATCGTTTTGGTTGTGTGGTCACATTTGAGCACCATTGGCTACCCTTAGGCCAATAGTCGCTCCAATGTGATTTTCGGCATGTTCTTAAAAGATCTATTTAGTTTTATTTTGTGGGGTATTGTCGAATTATTTTGCATATTGTGTCATTTAAACCTTTTCTTTTAATTTATATTTACTACTCGGATTTTTCTAAATAACCGAGGCGTGACAGATGTAATTAGCAAAACTCCATCTGACAGCCACTCAAATCCAATTTATATAAATCACACATAATTGTAAAGTACATGCATGTATATGTAACTGCAAAATTACATCTTTTACCAAAAAAATGATTTGATTACCACTCTGTACGTACGCATGCACGCTAGCGGTACTTTTATTTTAAATGATGGACTAATAGGGCAATTAGAGATGATATTTAATCATCTCTAATGTTTTGGTTTGACACTATGTTTTATGATGAATAAAGGTGCTTCATTAAGGTTTCTCTCTCAATCCTCTATTTTCTCGCCTTTATGTCTACTTCCTCTTGATTTCGCATCCTTTTCTTACTTATTATATGCTACTATAGTCCTCTTTTCTCATCATAAACTCTATTAAATTACTCTATATTATATCATTATTATTGTTCCATAAAGTGGTCTCCATCATAAATAAATAAATAAACAAATAAGTACCTATCAGCCATCGTAGCGATGGTCTTAAACCCCAAAATCAGCGTCCAATCCGGATTAGACCCACAACTTTGCCATGAATTCGAAAATAAATCAGACGTAACACCATTCTGTTGTACGGAAGCACCACTTACGAACAAGTAAGTACGAAATAAATAAATAAAACGAATTTAATCCAACGTACCAATCTTTTATTCCAACTAAACAAACTCTCATATTCCAACCAAACAAACTATCATATTCCAACAAACAAACTATCTTTTCATTAACAACCAAACGAATAATCTAACAAATAAAACTCAAACGTAAACAATACTAACCTCTCGGAAAAATACGACTTTTTGGTGGGCCTCTTATTAGAGAGGCCCACCAAGCCCAAAATCTTGATGATTATTTTACTTTTAGGGTTTGGGGTTTAATGTTTAGGCAATTTTCTTGCATATGCAGGAAATATTCCTCATTTTTTTTCTTCGATCTATGGCCTCTAGTACACGGTTTTTACCGACTTTTTTGTTTTCTTACTTTTTATTTGTATTTGTAGGGTTTAGGGTTTATAGTTTAGGGTTTAGGGTTTGGGGTTTAATGTTTAGGCAATTTTCTTGCATATGTGGGAAATATTTCTCATTTTGTTTCTTGGATTTATGGCCACTAGTACACGGTTTTTACCGACTTTTTTATTTTCTGACTTTTTATTTGTATTTGTAGGGTTTAGGGTTTGGAGTTTAATGTTTAGGGTTTAGGCAATTTTCTTGTATGTGTAGGAAATATTTCTCATTTTCTTTCTTGGATTTATGGCCTCTAGTACACGGTTTTTACCGACTTTTTTGTTTTCTGACTTTTTATTTGTATTTATATGGTCTAGGGTTTATAGTTTAGGGTTTAGGTTTTGGGGTTAATGTTTCGGAAATTTTCTTGCATATGTAGGAAATATTCCTCATTTTCTTTCTTGGATTTATGGCCTCTAATATACGGTTTTTACCGACTTTTTTGTTTTTCGACTTTTTATTTGTATTTGTAGGGTTTAGGGTTTATAGTTTAGGGTTTAGGTTTTGGGGTTTAATGTTTAGGGTTTAGGCAATTTTCTTTCATATGTAGGAAATATTACTCATTTTTTTTCTTGGATTTATGGCCTGTAGTACACGATTTTTACCGACTTTTTTGTTTTCTTACTTTTTATTTGTATTTGTAGGGTTTAGGGTTTATATTTTAGGGTTTAGGGTTTGGTGTTTAATGTTTAGGCTGTTTTCTTGCATATGTAGGAAATATTCCTCATTTTCTTTCTTGGATTTATGGCCTCTAGTACACGATTTTTACCGACTTTTTTGTTTTCTTACTTTTTATTTGTATTTGTAGTGTTTAGGGTTTATAGTTTAGGGTTTAGGGTTTAGGGTTTAGGGTTTGGAGTTTAATGTTTAGGGTTTAGGAAATTTTCTTGCATATGTAGGAAATATTCCTCATTTTCTTTCTTGGATTTATTGCGTCTAGTACACAGTTTTTACGGACTTTTTTGTTTTCTGACTTTTTATTTGTATTTGTAGGGTTTAGGGTTTATAGTTTATGGTTTAGGGTTTGGTGTTTAATGTTTAGGGTTTAGGCAATTTTCTTGCTTATGTAGGAAATATTTCTCATTTTCTTTCTTGGATTTATGGCCTCTAGTACACAGTTTTTACCGACTTTTTTGTTTTCTTACTTTTTATTTGTATTTGTAGTGTTTAGGGTTTATAGTTTAGGGTTTAGGGTTTGAGGTTTAATTTTTAGTCTATTTTCTTGAATATGTAAGAAATATTTCTCATTTTCTTTTTTGGATTTATGGCCTCTATTACACGATTTTTACCGATTTTTTTTTGTTTTCTGACTTTTTATTTGTATTTGTAGTGTTTAGGGTTTATAGTTTATGGTTTAGGGTTTGAGGTTTAATGTTTAGGCAATTTTATTGCATATGTAGGAAATATTTATCATTTTTTTTCTTGGATTTATGGCCTCTATTACACGGTTTTTACCGACTTTTTTATTTTCTAACTTTTTATTTGTATTTGTAGTGATTAGGGTTTATATTTTAGGGTTTAGGGTTTGGGGTTTAATGTTTAGGGTTTAGGCAATTTTCTTGCAAATTTAGAAAATATTCCTCATTTTCTTTATGGCCTCTAGTACACGGTTTTTACCGACTTTTTTATTTTTCGACTTTTTATTTGTATTTCAACTACTCCTTCTTATTTAAGTTACAATATATGGAAGCCTAATGATCTATATATATAGACTCCAAGAGAAGCCTCATATATAATCCTAACCAGTGTGGGATAATACATAAATCGGCCACATGCAGTAAACTTGTACTAAGTAAAAATTTAAGCTTATTCTAACAAATCTCCATGTAGGCTTCAATTTTGCAAAACATCCTCGGTAAATCCCACTCGGCAGACTCAGCTCAGCAAAACCCACAAATACCAATTGCAAATAGTAATCAATTCCAATTTCCCTTCTCATCTGCAAGTGTAACTAAGACAATTCAAATACGAGAGACGATGCCCAACCTCATACATTTTCTAAACTTAACCCAAAAATAACCCAACATGTCAACGAGATTACATTCGATGCCAAAATGCAACCTTTTAAACTTTTCAATGCGTATCCCCTTAATCGAATGATGCCAAACGATATGTCACTTTATAAAATCATCTCTACCAAATGCAAACCCATAAAACAATGATATTTGACTCCACCGAAAAACAAACCATTTCGCACCAATCGATAAAACACTTGTATCTCCAAACGGAACTTTGATTCCAAGTAAAATCCTTTCGAACATACTCCACCATTCCCAGAAAACATTATCAAGTAAACATAAATGCAAGATTCTCTTCAATCAATCATATCCACAAATAGCTTTCAAACAAATTTCCATAATTAATGAGTTGGAGCCATAATTGTAGGTACTCATTTATCCAAACAATACAGTATTTTTTTTTTAAAACCTCTTTCATAACCGACCGCGATCCTCGAGTTACTTTCACAACTCCACTTGCTAAATAACCCAAAATGCTATCAAGGCCAACAACTTGCATACGTAAAACAACAAACGATTAACAAATAAAGACTAAACCTTCTCGAAATAGTTGTATCCTTCTTGTTCAATCCATTAATCAATCAAAAACCAATCTAACCAAACTTTGAATCAACTTATCAATCCAAATTTTCAATCGTCTAATCCTATCAAAATTCAATCCAACATAATCCAATCATAACATATAACCTGACTAATTTTCTTTCAATCAACAGAATTTCAACTAACAATAATTAAATTCATAACTTTGGGTTGTATCCCAAAATTGTTCAATTATTGTAGCTTCAACTTTAACAATCTGTCTTCGATTTCAATCTCACATTTATAACTAACTCTTCAGTCAAACCAAACTCCACCAGATCTGAACCATCAGCTCTGATACCAATTTGTTGTGCGGAAGCACCACTTACGAACAAGTAAGTACGGAATAAATAAATAAAATACGAATTTGGTCAAACGTACCAATATTTTATTCCAACCAAATAAACTATCATATTCCAATCAAACAAACTATATTCTGATTAACAAACAAATGAAGAATCTAACAAATAAAACTCAAACATAAACAATACTAACCTCTCAGACAAATACGACTTCTTAGTGGGCCCCTTCTTGGTGGGCCTCTTCTTAGAGAGGCCCACCAAACCCAAAATCTTGATGACTATTTTGAAGTTACAATATATGAAAGCCTAAGAATCTATGTATAGGCTCCAAGAGAAACCTCATATATAATCTCAACCAATGTGGGATAATACATAAATAGGCCATATGTAGTAAACTTGTACTAAGTACAAATTTAAGCCTATTCTAACACATTCGGCTTAGAAATCACCGTCGAGAGCCCACCATCTGCCAGCAACGGATTCATGGGCCAACCCACACAGACCAGTTCGTTATCATTGGACCCATTCGTGAAGGTGCACCATTTTGAGGTCTCGTCGACCGAGTGGGACTCGAGGATGAGGCCGCACTCGATGCAGACCGTGTCGCCCACGGAGTAGTCCGTTATACATCGGTCGCTTTTTTGCAGTCTGGGCAATACGCGTCCCCCATTATTGTTTGATATTTGTATCTGTTTCTCGCTCTAGAAAGAGATTTGTTATTGGGTATGAATGCTTGAATTAAGGTTTATTTATATTAAATTTAAGCTGACCAAGTTGTGACCAAGTAATTGATGGTTTTGATGGTCGAAAACCCTAAAAGTCTAACTAATAAATGAAAATCTCAAATAAATTACTATTAACCTATTAATTAATCAGTGTTCTAAAAGGCGCACCTATGCGCAAATTAGACGGGGGCTAAACGATAGAAAGATCCTAATATCCTAAGATATTATGCGGGATTATGTAATTAAATAAATTAAGCGATTAGGTAATTAAATAAATTAAGCGAAATCAATTTGATTTCGAAAAAGATTACTAATGTTTAACTTTTCGAGGAATCCTTCATCAGTGGTTGAATGACTTATTTTTTTAATCTTTTCAACATTGTTTCCGTAGAATTAAGTCAGAAAGATAGTCGTTTGGTAGCCAATTTGCGCCTAAAATCGGCTTTGCGCCTTCTAGAACATTGCTATTAACTATGAATCATTATTGAAAGTTATGACCTATTGCTTGTTAAATAAACAATGAATGATTGGACAGGCCGTAACCTAAAAAGACTAACTAATAGCCGCGAACTTAAATAACGCTAACTGTTGATTATGAAGTTTAGTTGACCAGATATGACGCATCATGCTTGTTTAAGAAATATCACATGGGGATAATTATGGTTTACCACTAATGTTAATGAAGTTTATTTAATTGCAAAAACACGCCAACGAACTAGCAAAAGTTAGCTCGTGTTCTATTAGGTCCGTTGATGTCTTTCCACATTTAATGAATTTTTCTAAAGTTACTATGCAAATTGTTAAAGTTTATAGTATGATATCGAAATCACTAACCGTCAAAACATTGGTATAGTAAATCGTAATCATAACAATAAAAAATAGAATACTAAAATATGATTGGTTGGGAACATTATTTCATTGTGTTGACAGTGCCCAATATTCTCTCTATTAACCGCCATAAGCTATTTAAGCAATATCACTAATACTAGTTGAGATAGGAGAAAAAAATGTCATAGCTATTTAAGCATCACTAATACTGGTTGAGATAGGGGCGAAAGAGTGCGAATAACAGGGACAGAGAGAAATTAAACTCCCGGTTCTTCGCTTGCTACTGGTTGAGGTGATTCTTAATTTTTAATTTACAGTTTTAAAAACCTTAAACAGTTGGTTGGATTTATTTAATTTCTTGGTCATTATTTGACATTGTATTTGTTTCCTTTTGGTGACTAGTGGTTTTGCGTAAGCCGTAGTTTTTGTTCTTTATCACTTCTTGTATCTCAAATTACTAACTGTTAGTTAAGGCTTATGCTATATAGTTTTCTTGAATATGAATACGTAGGAATGGTTTATGGGGCTGCCAGAAATTTACAAAAATTACTAGATTACGTGAAATAAGAAAACGGGGTTGTAAAAATTTATATGGTCATGTCACATATATTTTGAATTAATTAATTAATCAGATAATTATAGATATTGAATTATCTAGTATTAGAATTATAGATAGAATAAGACTATATATTGATGGAATGTGAGTCATATTAGTATGAGAAAACATGGTAATCTCTGTGTATAAAAGTAACACAACCCCTTTTTATCCAAGAGTATTCAATCATAGGGTTTGTATTGTATAATAGAAGACTAAGAGAGATAAACTTATTTACCGGCCAAAAATACTACATGATGGCTCACGATATGTTTTCCAAACTTTATTGTTTATGTATGAAGTTTCAAGATCCATATCATCTTAAATTAATTAGTTGTAGATGAATTACGGTTTATATTTATATGAGTTTGTTTGCCAAATAATCGTTCTTAACATATTTTAGTCAAAAATTATAAAAAATCATAATTTTCGGAATAATTCCTATAGTCTCTGCATGTATTGGCACAGAACTATTCCGACTATGTGAACTTTGGATGAATGTTAGTAAGGAAAAACTCAAAAAAGAATGACCCAAAAACTCAGCCGAGCTTAACATCCGTGTAAAACACATTTTGGAATTAAATCTTATGATATAAACACATTTAAGAATTAAATCTTAGGATAGAACGTACCCGTTTATGTTGTGCATTTGTGTAATTCGTTCTACAACGCTATTGCAAGACCAGAACAAGTTTTTCAAATTTGTGTCATATGAAGACATAAGCATAATGATGTAGAACTTGTCCATATCTATCTATTCAACTTCAACTGTTTAAAAATACCGCAACTTAAATTATTCCGACCATGTTACTTCAGGTTTCACGGCCACATCTCGGTATTTTATGGACGACCTTAATATGAGTAAGATTGAACATAACCATGCTACACATTCTTTTGTCACATATACTGATTCTATTGGATATTTGAACATTGTGATCCTAAACCGAGTTGATCTTTGCAAGAGAAAGATGGATAAGATTGAAGAGGCGTTGAAAAGTTCTTCTTCTGTGGCTGCGAGGTTAAACTTAGACTATGATTCATCATATTCAATGTTCAATAAGATCACTTGTGCTGGCCACGACATAGATTTCCGTAACGAGTATACTAGTTGCTTAACTCGTATAAACATTGCTATTGAGAAGTTTCATTATATAGCTGAGGAAATCAGTACTAACTCCTGGTCGCCAAGTCATGATGTTATTAAAAGAGTGTACTCAGCTCCTTTTAGCACTAATTCTTCAGAACATTCTTTCGATTTCAATCTCTTTGTTGAGCTATTTGAAACTCTAGAGGATGCCATTGAAAACTTGGATTACAAGGACCTTGATCCGCTGAATAGGTGTATGTCGAGTATGAGTTGCCTTTCATCGAGCCTTATGATCCTGACTTCGAGGCTTGCGAGCTTGCTTGTGAAATTAAAGCTGAATCTCTGATTGCTAAAGTCTGAAGGTAGGCTGCAACATGGTGTTAATAGTCGTTTTACTATTTTTAACCACTATGTGCATATTCTGCTTGGTGAATTCTTTTTATTTTATATTTTAATTGTACAGTCAAGAATTGGTTTAGAATTGGCTTTATCATTTTTATTTTATGGGTTTTACCATTTCTTTCTTTCTTTCTTTTACGGGCATTTTTAATTTATTTATGGATTGCGATGGTTGTGTAACTTGTGTTGGTAAGCTTTATTCTTCATGTCAGAGGGTTGATTATTTTTGTTTATTGCATAGTTAATAGAAAGGGATCTCAAAATATAACCTGTCAAATTCTAGTCACGCCTAAGAGGCGTTCTAATGTTTTCGTTCCGGCCTATATATGTTCCAATTTGTGCATTAGGAACAAAATTTGAAATTTTAGTAACGTCTGATAGACGTTACATAGTTTTTGTTGGGACGACTTTTAGGTGTTCCAATTTGTCAATTAGGAGCGGAAACAAAAGTGTTCCAGATTTAAATAGGAATATTTCAAACGTGTTCCAAGCGTTCCGACAATGTATTCGACCAAACACACATATACGAGGCGGATAATTATATAATATTCTGGTTACAACGATAATCTAAGACATTAAACAAGGAATATACACAAGATTTATTGAAAAACCAGCTGATGCTCTAAACTAAGATTCATCAAACATAAAATTAACTAATATCATATTAACAAATAACCAAGTGCTGCTTTGAACTATGATTCATCGAATAACAAAACAAAATTCACTAGTAAAGTTACACTAAGGGAAAATATTTACAATGAAAAAACAACTATGTAAGAGAATTTTCTACTTCATCGTCATAAAAATGCTGTACCATATGAGAGTTCTCACCATATGGTCCATATCTAAACCCATCAGTTTGCATCACGACTGAAAAAAGAAACAGAAAAGATCCCAAGAAAACATATCAACAAATTATATAGCAACTTAGTAAGATCTAACAATTCAAGTCCCATTCAAACTGACCCACCCACCAGGGAAAAAGTACAAATTCTGAACTACAAGTTTACTTGTTATATCAGATTATAACATTTTTTCATCTTTCAAAGACTTTTTGACAAGGATTTTTGACATCGAATAAAATTCCTACAGAAACTAATTTAAATGTTTTTCAAAACTTGAAACTATTCTCAGTAACTTTTTTTTTTTAATTCTTGTGCACTTTTCTGCATGAGATTAATGTTATAGGACGACACTTATGTATCTTGGAAAGAGAATAATAAATAAGACTTTGATTCAAACCCGTTATAATGGAACATGCACAAATATGCAAACTACGGGAAGGACGACTCTCTGAAGAAGATGTGGTATTTGGCCCACACAAGAAAATCCCAACTCATACTTCTTCAATTGCATTTGCATGAGGTGCTTTTTTATTGTGCAAATTGGATACCGGTATCTTTTAGAACTACTATATTAAATATTAGTACCACCTTAAAACTATTAATTGCAAATCAGGACCCCACGCTAATTACCAAAATAGCCCCGTGTTATATTGCGCCACACGTCATCCACGTCACCCAGTCCCACACTTTTCTCGCCATTTTCACTCTCTCTCTACAAACAGCGAAAACCGTCATTTTGTACTGTAAACTACTTAAAACAGCGAAAACAGTCATTAATTCACAAAAATAGCCAATAAAGCATGCGATAAACTTGCCATTACCTCTGTCGCACAATCTAATCGACATAATCGAAACGAAACCATAAGTAAAAACAAGCTTCTACGATGAAACAGGTAAAATCGCACCATTTTAAAAAAAAAATTATGATGTTATTCATATTATCATTCACTATTAAAATAATGATTACTTATATTAATACATTCACTATTAACGTGTCAAAAATATAATTTGTTTATCAAAACTGTAATAGACTGAAACTCTAGCAAGTTTTATAAAACTAGAAAATTTATATTCTGATGTTATTTGTATTTACATCAGCATTGACTAAAATTAGATTGTCAATTAATTTTGTGTATTAGATTGTTAATTTTATATTCCCAAATTTATGATTGCCAATTAATTTCGTTTGTAAATTTGTTTTTCAATTAAATTGTCAACTGTTTATATATTAGATTGTGTATATTAAAGAGTGTATATTAGAGTGGGTATTACATTGTGTGTATTACATAGTGTGTATTAAATTTTGTATATCAGAGGAATATACTTGTAACGTCTCCGAAATTTTGTACTTTATTATTAATTTTAGTAATAAGATAATGATATTTAGTTTTGTGGGTGATTACGTATTTGTGTGAAATGTTTGTATGTGGTACGTATGTCACATAGTGGTGGGTGTGATTTGTATTATTTAATAACTAAGTGGACTAATTAGTAAATTAGTTATACTTATCTACACATACATAATACATATTACATATATACATATACATATTACTTATATACATATATATAGACATATACATAAGGGGAGAGAGAATAGAAAGGAGAGAGAGAGACCAGCGGAGATTTTAGAGAGAGAATCGAGGGAGTGATCAGCGACAAAGTGATAACAAGTGGAGAGAGAGTTGGCCAGACCAGCAGGCTGCCGTGTTTTTCGTGTTTTCGTGTTTTTAGGGCAGCGACTTCGGGAGCCGATTCCGATGTCATCGGGTGTCCGTTTTCAACAAACAAATATGTTTTCTTAGCCTATTTTTCAAGAGCTATCTATCCGTGTAAGCCGTTTCATCTGATTTTGACTTTTATAAAAACCCATTTTTGGGAATATTTGCTATAATCCGAATTAGAGACTTTTATATTAATCCGTAGCTCGTTTTAATTGCGTTTAGGGGCTGTTTAAGGACCGTTATTGGGCTGTCCAGATCTGGTTCTAACTGTTCGTTGGGCTTTCGACTTGAGTTTGGGTTTTTTTTTTTGACAAACGAGCTCTCGTTTGTGTAGGTAAGGGGGAAGAATATGGTTTTGCTTTAAAGGCGGTTTTGTGTGTTGTTTGTTGTATGCTAGGTTATGTGAAATGGTTAGTGTGTATTGCATCGTTATTTTTATGGTGATTATATTGTGTATGGCGATTTTACTATTTTTATTATAAAATGAATTGTGGAGAATAAAATGATTTAAATGTGTTATTTAATTAAATCTTTTAAAAACGTGAAAGTGGTGAAAGTGTGGCAGTTGTGATATCGTGTATACTCTTGTGGTGATACCGTGTAGACTTTTATGGTGATGTGTTTATCTAATTACATCAAATATTATAAAGTGTGTTTTATGTTTTATTGTGGAGTTTACGGTTTTCGTGTTTGGTATTCGGAGTCTTTTATATTTATTTTAGGGATTGCAGTACCAAGTGTTAAGGCGGAGCTGTGTCAGCTTATGGTGAGATCCCGGAAACTTGTGCAAGGATTAGGTATATCGGTAACATAGGGTTAGTCCCCTTAAAGCCGGCCCCATATCTTTTGGCCACATGTTAGTGTCAGAATATGGGTGAGGGAACCATTGCACTTTGGGTCCTAGAGCAGAGTGGCTCTAAAAGTGGGTACATGTGAGGCAATCCCGACTTTGTGTTTCGTTGAGTCTTGTTGTATTTTGTTTTGTTTTATTTTATTTTGTTTTATTATAAATTCAGTTAATCTTGATTATATGTTCATTTACTTGTGTTTGCGAGTTATACTTGTTGATGTGTTTTTCGTGCAATTGCCTTTTGTCATTATTTGCCAAGATATCATATTTGCCATGTTAGGACTGTGTGTGCGTGCTTAGTAGCACGCGCCGTTTTTAAAGCGAGATTATTTTCTTACCTCCTTTCTTTGTTTTCTGTATATTTTGTTCACGATCGATGTACAGGTGCTGACGTAGATGGTGGTGAACTTTAGAGTGCTTGCATGAATCTCATTATCATATTACACGTGATCGCGCGCACGCTAGACTTGTTTTTTTGTTCATTTTGGCATTATCTCATTTTGAGCCTTGTTGGCCTAGTAAGCATTTTACACGAGATTAATTTTCTTTTGGTTGGAGTAACTTATCTCGTGCACTTGTATATTTTAGATTACGCTATTTTATAGAATGTCAGCTGAGTTGGATTTGATTTATCCTTGTTGGATTATTTGGTAATCGCGTTGCGATTTTGTTGTGTTGTTTCAGGAAGGTCTAATTTATTGGAAACACATAGATACGCAAAGCTCATGCCGAAATTTTCTAAAACGTACTGTATTGTTTATGTTGTCACATTTGAACACCGTTGGCTACCCTTACGCCAATTTAGTGAATCAAATGTGATTATCGGCATGGCCTGAAATATTTATTTGGTTCTATTGATTGGCATATTATCGAATGGCATTCCGCATGTTTCGTTATTTTTCCTTTTTATTTTCATTTACATTCACGACCCGGGTTTATCCAAAATTCGGGGCGTGACAATACTGGATTGCGGATTATCAGTTTAAAATTAATTTATCAAGTTATTCCTGTTAGATTGCGGATTAATATTTATTTTTCTATACCTTTGTTTGTCAATTAAATTGTCAACTGTGTAAATTTGTATATTAGATTGTGTATTAGATTGTCAATTATCAGTTAGTTGTTTTACAAAAATTATGGAGGTTGTTACCCCCATTAAAATATGAACTATGTAAATTTGTTTATTAGATTGTCAATTCTGATTTTTTTTTTATCAAAAATTAATTTATCAAGTTATTCTCATTAGACTGTCAGTTCAGAATTAATTTATCAAGTTATTCATATTAGATTATTTATTAGATTGTCTCTTGTTTTTTTTTCAATATTTTACTATGAAATGTGTGTATTACATTGTCAGTTAATTTTGTGTATTAGATTATTAATCTCTCGTAGTTTTTCTAAATTTATGATTGTTAATTAATTTGTTAATTTGGTTTGCAAATTTTTTTGTCAATTAAATTGTCAACTATTTCTATATAAGACTGTTTATTAGATTGTGTATATTATAATGTGTATTAGATTGTGTATATTAGAGAGTGTATTAGATTGTGTATATTATAGTGTGTATTCTACATTGTGTATATTAGAGTGTATTAGATTATCAGTTCAAAATTAATTTATCAAGTTATTCCTATTAGATTGCAGATTAATATTTTTCTGTAACTTTGTTTGTCAATTAAATTGTCAACTATGTACATTTGTATATCAGATTATCAATTTTGAGTTATTTTTTTTAACAAAAATTAATTTATCAAGTTATTCCCATTAGATTGTCAGTTCAGAATTAATTTATCAAGTTATTCCTATTATATTGTCTTTTGTCTTTTTTTTCAATATTTTACTATAAAATGTGTGTATTAGATTGTCAGTTTTATGTTTGTTTTTTTATAAAATTTATTGATATTAATAATCTCTAAAATTCTGAAGTTAACAGAAATCAATAACAATCTAATATACAATCCAATATAAAAAAAATGCAATCTACTATATATTAGACATTAGATTGTGATTTTTTAATGACAATCTAATGTCTAATATATATTGTTAAATAACAGAGATCACAACAAAATTGTTAAATAAAAATAAAAACAACAAAGAGTAATTAAATTTCCATTCATTAACTATAAAAAAAACTTTCATTCAAAACGAACACAACCACCATCAACAAAAAAAATAATACATAGAAAAAACTAAACATGAAAATTGGGGCACTACCCTTTACGCCTGAGCTTTTAACTTGGCAACCTCTTTCTCGAGTTTTTCAACTCGAGCAGTGAGCCTGGTAATTCCTGCCAGTTTGTTTTCTTTCTCCTTTACAAGAGTATGAATATACTTATAGGCCTCGTCGACCTCTTCTTCCTCCTTCTCCTCCTCTTCCTCCAACTTGTCTTCCAAGTTGGCTACTTTGTGCTCCAATTTTTGGACTTTCTTAGACCTCTGAACTACCTCCTCCTCTGATTCATACTCTCTCTCATCACTGTAGTCCTTTTCCTCACCACTGCTGGAAGAATGAGAAGTTGTGTCTGAGTTGTATCTTTTCATTTTTTTTGGGGAAATAAAATTTTTTAGATTAGAGAAATGAATGACATATAAATGGAAAAAATATGTATAATAATATGAACAAATAAGGTTTTACTTGGTTATTTAAAGGAATTAATTGTGTCACGCCCCGGATTTGGGTAAACCCGAGTCGTGAATATTATTTAAAAAGAAAATATTTAAATAACGAAACATGCGGAATGACATTCGATAATCCGCTAATAAAAATAACCAAATAAATACTTCAAGCAATGTCGATAATCACATTTGATTCAATTTATTGGCCTAAGGGTAGCCAACGGTATTCAAATGTGACGACACAAACTATGCAATACGTTTTTAGAAAATTTTGGCATGAGCTTCACGTATCTATTTTTTTCCATAAAATTTTACCTGTTTGAAACCAAACATAACAAAATCGCCAATGCGATTACCAAATAATCCAACAAGGATAAATCAAATCCAACCCAACTGGCATTCGATAAAATAGCGTAATCTAAAATAAACAAGTGCACGCGGTAAGTTACTCCCAACTACAAGAAAATAAACTTGCGTTAAACGCATATTAGGCCCACAAGGCTCAAAATGAGATGATACCAAAATGGATAAAAACAAGTCTAACGTGCGCGCGATCACGTGTAATATGATGATGAGTTACAAGCAAGCACACTAAACTTTGCCTTGGTCTAAGTCAGCACATGTACATCGATCGTGAATAAAATGTACAGAAAATAAAGAAAGGAGTTAAGAATACAATCTCGCTTTAAAAACGGCACGTGCTAATAAACACGCACACACAATCCTAACATGACAAATATGATATCTTGGCAAATAATGACAAAGGACAATTGCACCAAAAACACATCAACTAGTATAACTCGCAAACACAAGTAAATGAACATATAATCAAGATCAACTGAATTAATAATAAAATAAAACAAGACTCAACGAAAAACAAAGTCGGAATTGCCTCACATGTACCTACTTTTAGAGCCACTATGCTCTAGGACCCAAAGTGAAATGGTTCAATCACCCATACTCTGACTAATATGTGAATAAAAGATATGGGGCCGGATTTGAGGGCACTAACCCTATGGTACTGATATACCTAATCCTTGCGCAAGTTTTCGGGATCTCACCGTAAGCTGACACAGCTCCGCCTTAACACTTGGTACTTCAATCCCTAAAATAAATATAAAAGACTCCCAAAAACGTAAACGGTAAAGTCCACAAACTGAAAATAAAATAAAGAACGTCATACTTTGTAATAGTTTATTTAATTGAATATTAAAAATCACTTGAACACATCTTTGTCACGGTATCACCACAATGTTTACACAATCTCACCACTGTCACACTTTCCAAATTTTTAAAAGGTGTAATTAAATAGCACATTTAAATCACCTTTTTTTTCACAATTCATTTTCTAATAAAAATAGTAAAATCGCCATACACAATATAATCACCATAAATAAAACAATGTGAAGCCTGTTACACACACAGTACAATAACATAATAAAATACACATTAACCATTTTACATAGCTTAGCATACAACAAACAACACACAAAACCGTCTTTAAAGCGAAACCATATTCATCCCCCTTACCTACACAAATAAGAGCTCGTTTGTCAAATACTTTCAAACTCAATCCGAAACCCACCTAACAGGTAGAACCAGATCTGGACAGCCCAAAACAGTCCTTCAACAGCCCTAAAATGTAATTAAAACGAGTTACGGATTAATATAAAAGTCCCTAATTCGGATTATAGTAAATATTTCCAAAAATGGGTTTTTATAAAATTTAAAATCAGATGAAACGACTTACACGGATAGATAGGACTCGAAGAGTAGATCAAAATAATGTATTTAATTATGAAAAACGAACTCCGAACGAACCCCAATACACCTGAAACGTCGCTGCTCAAAGAAATCAGAAAAACTGTTCCGACTACCAGCGATCGTCCGACAGATCAGACTGGTCGCTGGACTGGTCAACGGACTGGTCAACCCTCTCTCCATTCACTGACGACTTCTCTCTCTAGATTGTATCTATATATATATATATATGTATATGTATATATGTATATATGTATATATGTTTATGTATATATGTATATATGTGTATATATGTGTATGTGTATGTGTATGTGTATGTGTATGTGTATATGTATGTGTATAATGTATAATGTGAGTGTATGTATATACATAGATATGTTAATTAGGTTTTATATTTTAGTTTCGGTAAATAACATTTTAGCCCACATAATTATTAGTAGTTACAGATATATAACCCAACATCATCATTACATATGGATTAATACATTATTTATTTCACATATATATATACACTTGATATTACTTTAGAAAAATAATAAAAATTAATGATTAGGATCGAATTTCTGAGATGTTACAAATTGACAGTTCAGTTTCTCAGAATGTGAAAGGTTTCCCACAGAATAAAAAACTGTACACCTTTAATGATAGAATGTGAACATATTTTTCACTAAAAAAAAATAAAACCCTGTGCACTTTTGTTTGAATAAATTTATGTAAATGACAAATTATGAATCTACTACTATTTGTTTATTAGTTTGTCAATTCTCTGTTACTGTGATTGTCAAATTATGAATCTGACTACCAAAATTATGAACGTTATACATCATTAGATTGCCAAATTCATAAATAATATTTATATAAAACAAAGATTAGATTGTGAATTTTTAATCACAGAAATTAAAACAAAAAAATTGTGGTGTTACTGCGATTTTTAATAATTAGTTCTGCTATTAGATTGTTAAATTTTTAATAATACATTTTACGTGTTGAAAATGTTGTCAATTAGATTGTCACTGTTCAAATAGTAATGAATTATATGCTATTAGATACCCAATTATATTGTCAATTACATATGCAACTAGATTGCCCATTACATTTTCATTTATTGTGTATATTTTTAATTAGATCGATTGTTAGCTGTCTGTAAACTGAATATCATGAGTCATTAGATTGCCAATGGTAAATACTTTTATTAGATTGTCAACTATTTTTAAACATTGTCAAATCTAATTAGATTGTCATTTATACACCATTAGATTGTCAAAAACAGAAATAATATTTATATAAAACAAAGATTAGATTGTGAATTTTTAATCACAAAAATGTAAACAGAGACTAACAATAACAAGTTGTTAAATAAAAATTAAAACAAAAAAATTATTGTGTTACATAGTTTTTTAATAATTAGTTCTGTTATTAGATTGTCAATAATTAATACTTCATGTGTTTATTGCAGAATCGATTTGTAATGCACTCACAAAAACCTCAAACACCTACAAGAGAAAGAGCCATTCAATACAAATCAAATCTAAAAGCATTAATCGAGGTCGTTAGGAAAATAGAATTAACAAAGTGGCAGCTCTCTACAATGAAAAAACCCTGTCCATTCTGGACCATTTTTTATGCCATATAGAAGGAAAATTCAACATAGAAAAGGTTGAAAAGAGTGATCAAAAGCCCTACGAACTCGTTCAGAAGTGGCAACCTGATAAAAAAGCCTTTAAAATAGGTGAAAGGTACGTCGAAGTGACGTATTCGGATATTGAAAATGTATTTGGGATAAAGTCTGGAAAATAAAAGTTTATAGTTGGACCAGAAAGCAAAGACACTAAAGGATACACAGACTTTATTGAGAAATACTTCAAGAATGAAAAATTCTTGTCAAATAAAATATTGAATTAGCTTTAACAACAACTGCTGAACAGACAAAAACAGGTGAAAAAGTAAAATCAGCCGCCGATCCAGAAGATTTCTTGCGGATTATTACGATGTTCATGATGAACACGCTATTCGTACCAACAAAGTGTTCCAGTACAAAGTGGGGGTACCTAAAGCTGATTTGTCGAGACGTTAAGAAAATAAAAAATTATAACTGGGTAGGTCATTTTCATGAAACACTGATTGATTTCTTAACAACACATACCCAGAAGAAAATTGGCTGCTGCATTATGCTACTTCCGGTAAGTTTCATTAGAATGTCATCACATTAGATTGTTACTACATTTTGCTTGAGATTCTTTCGGTAAGTTTCATTAGAATGTCATCACATTAGATTGTTGCTACATTCTGCTTGAGAGATTTCCTTTACAAAGACCCGACAAGGATGAATTTACAGATATTTTGTGGCCTACAAAATGGAGATTGCGAGTGTTTAGCAGGAAATGGGGAAACAACACATTGGAGGAATATTTACAATCCTGTGTAAATAGTAATTAATTATATTGTCAGTTACTTAATTAGATTGTTAGTTCCTTTAGTAGATTTTCAGTTACTTAATTACCATTGTCATTAAATAGTCAGTTCCTTAATTAGATTGTTAGTTCCTTAATTAGATTGTTAGTCCCTTAATTAGATTGTTAGTCCCTTAATTAGATTGTCAGCTCTTTAATTAGATTGTTAGTTTCTTGAGTAGTTTTCAGTTCCTTAATTACGTTGTCATTATATTGCGTTAATTACTTAATTACCATTGTCATTAAATAGTCAGTTCCAAAAAACGATAAATGTGTTAAATAAAGAATGAAATAAAGTCAGAGAGACGCAATCTGATGGAGAACAGGACTGGTTACGTACACCATCTACGTACATCGACATAGATACACAAAATACTTTGAAAGAAAGACAGGAAGTGAAAACTTGTACTAACTCCGATAGGCCCAACCAATCTAGCTCTGAGACCGAAACAGATGATGAGCTAAACTCCCTATAAAAATATGAGATTGAAAGGCTGAAAAAGAGCCTAGAAGAAGCTATAGAATAAATAAGGATGAGAAAATAAGAATTAAAGCAAAAAGAAAAGGGTACTGGTGAAGAGCGGGAATCAGAAATAGCAAGGGTTGAGAGGACAAAAGAAGAAACGGTGCAAGAGTACAAGGACGAGATAGAAAGGATGAAACAAAGCCTAGAAGAGGCTATGCAAGAAATAGCAGTTCTGCGAAAAATTGTAGAGAAGAACAAAGATGGTACAAGTGTGCGCCAGACAAGTGAACAAAATCAACTCGTGCTAGAGCTAGAAAATGAAAAAAACAATGATAGTATTGAAACGTTGAAGGTTTGGGAGGTCTTTCGAGAGAAGGATAATAAGTTAGAAATTCAAAAAAAGGTAAATCTAGGTTTGTTGGTGGATAAAAAGTAAGCACAAAATGAAATTGAGAGACTTTAAAGAGAACTCAAAGAAGCAAATCAAGAGGAGATGAAAGGTAGAGAAGACAGGGATGGACAGATGTTAACGGAGCTATTGAGGAATGCTGAAAAAGATATTCAAAAGCTGAAAGCTGAGGTTGAAGAGAAAACCAATGATATGATAAATGTCAAAAAGGAAGCAGCTGAAAAGATAATGAAGGAAAACAAGATGCTGAAACTTTTCAGAAATGATAAACTAGCAAATGAAAAAATCATTGAAGATATGGTCCAAGAAATTGAAAATTACAAAAAAAAGATAGGAAGGTAACATATTATCTATATAATTGTTATCAGCTATTTGATTGTCATTAGATTGTTTGATGGATATATATTTAGATTTATATGGTTTAACGGTGGAAGTTGTAATAGAAATTGTCATTTATGTAATTTTTCCTTTCCAACAATCATGGAGGTTAAAATTGCTATTACAAATTTTTTCAGTTGTAAATTATCATTAGATCACCAGATTTTTAATTAGATTGTCAGATCATTAATTCTCAATTCCTTAATTAGATTGTCAGTTTCATGTCATTTAGATTAATGATAGACATATGCTATTAGATTGTTAGTTGTCAGTAATAAAGATTACCATCTCTCTAATTATTGAGGTTAAAAACCTATTACAATTTTATCTACAGATTTGATTCGAAATTATATGATATTAGATTGTTAGTCGGCAATTAGATTGTCAGTCGGTTCTTTAATATTGGGATTAAGCTTTGTTTTCGTTCTTTAATGCAGAGATTGAAGGGGAGAACAATAAATTAAAGAAATCCTTGGTTTATTTGAAAGAGTGTATTAGAGATCAACAAGAAAAACACAGCGATTAGCTGTTTGAAACTTTGGCTGAAGATTTGGCACATGATCAAACACAGCAATACAAATAGCAACGGCATATGGGGCAGCACGCGGAGAGGACGTGTAAAGAATTAAAATCGATCATAGAGAGGGTGAAAAACCGAAGCAATAGAAAAATGAAAGAACTTTAGATGCCAACTCAGCTAGCAATGCCCATAGCTGGTGACGAGGCTCATAAAGATGGTCGCAAAAGTAAACAGATTGATGAAGTACACTCGGCTGAGCTTAAATTCAAAACACCAAGGCTCGGGGATGCAGTAACAAGGTTTGATGAACCTAGAAGTGTGTTTTTCGGAGAAGAACAGGAATAACAACAATAAGAAGAAATACAAGCGGAAAAAAAATGGTCTGATGACCCGAGCAAAGGGGAAACAACCTGCACAGAATAACCAACCTACAGAGCACAAGAAGGTTACACCGGAAAAAAAGGCTACTCCGAAGAAGAAGGTTAAACCGAAGACCGCACAAGAAACAAATACTGAGAAATTGATAAGGGAATAGGAAGAGTTTTTGCAAAAAAATGGCACAAGATGGCAAACAAATGCCTAGAGAAGGTGGATTTCCATCAGTAATATACAACATGGTACTGTTGGATTCTGTCTCACCAAAAGGCAAAGAGAAAGCACACAAGCTCATCACTAAAAAGAATTCAACTAAGGTGAAGTCAAGAATGACTCAAGAATGTTTTGATCAAATGATGGCCATACATCTCGAACATGGACCATGGTAAAAAAAAATGTTATATTAAATTATAAACAAGATAATGGTTGTGAAAAGCATCACTGTTCAAATGCTAAAAATGTTGTTTTAGTTAATTAAAATGTATGTGCAGGGTAGCACTGTTATATAAGCCAGGTAAAGCTACGTCAAACTACCATTTTGCCCTGAACGACGTCTACGAGATCATAGCGGAGAAGAGGTTTGCAACAGCGTAAGTTGTAAAAAAACTACAATGCTGGTTACAGTTCCTTGCAGGTTATAAACGGATACTCATATATGTTGGAGAAGGCATATAAGACAAAAGAGAACCACGAGTTCAAGATTTTTTATGCTTGTTGTTAGATAAGCACTATCAACTTTAACACTTGATATATAGTTATTTATGAATTGTCTTATTGATTAGATTGTCAGCTCTAAAATTACTTTTCAAGCCATATGATGTTAGATGTCAGATATCAATTGTTAGATTGTCAATTAGATAGCCAATTAGATTGTCAGTTAAATTTTTAGTTAAAAGTGTGAATCTGAAATGTGTGTTCTTTTTTTACCCACAATCATTTATAGGAATCCTATCTACAAAGGTTCTCTGCAAAAGAAGCTAGACAAGCCACTGGCAAAACATTGTGTAAACCTATACAAAATGCTATTGTTCCCAATAAACTCAAATATGGACCGGGACTTAAAAGTATAACCTAATCACTGGACTTTGTTGGTGCTGCTTGTAGAGGAGCAAGAGTGGCAATACTTCAACAGCAACCTTTCAAGAGGAAGCGAAGGCAGACCCGTGGTAAGTTATTCATAGTGACTTTTTCCCACATTTTGTGAACTTTTAAATATACATGTTGTGCCTTTTTAATTGTAGGCGCATTATGTGGAGTCGAAGATACTAAAATCAGATTCTCAGCCTTCATTCAAACTTGAACCAAAACTGAAATTAAAATTCACACATACGACTAATGTGCCAAATCAGGGGGCAACGTAAGTAAACAAATTTTATTTGGCTACCAATTAGATTGTCTGTTACATTGTAATCTGAACAGTAATTTGTTGTTTTTTCTGACCAGTAACCTGTTACATTTGCAGGGTTGACTGTGGCATATACGTCTGCTTCTTCATTAGCACTGTCATCAGAAAAGTAATGCTCTCAAAGCACATCCCTAGTGCTTTCATTATAGATTTCAAGCTAGATATGATATGAATGGTGTTTGAAAACATCGTTAGACACCAAAAGGAAACGAAAGGCCTGGAGACGTCGAAACAAAGAAATACAATATTGATAAAAGATACACCACAAACAATTGCTGAGAACGAGTCCACTCGCATATTGATAGAAGATACACCAGAAAAAGCTGCTGAAAGCGAGGAGACGCCAATAGCAGAGACACAGAAGATCAATTGAAAATTTGTGGTCTTTTTATATATTAGATTGTTAGATGGTATCAATTGTGGAATAATATGTATTAGATTGTTAGATATTATTGTTAGATGGTATCAATTGTTGAATACTATAATATCAATTAGATTGTTTACTTGGAAAGCTAATGTATTAGATTAGATGGTATCAAATATGTTTTATTAGTTTAAATTTGTGTTTCTTTACTTGAATGTCTGCATTTTCTATTTTTTTTAACTATGGTGAAAAGTTATGTCTTTGCTATATTTGTTGTATATTAGATTGTCAAAATTGCTCCATTGAATTGTTTGTAAAACGGATGTTATTATAACTTAGAAAAATAAGAAAACAGGACAGTCTGTTTTTACAATTTTATATTACATTCTATTAGATTGTCTAAAAATGATTAGATTTATCAGTTGAATTTTAGTTGTTATTTGTAATTTTTTATTGTTTGGTAACTGAATAAAAGGACACGACAGTAATGTTTTTTTTAATGTTCCGAGCAGGTAATTTATTTGACAATCCAAACACAAATAAATTGACAATCTAATAATTTATTTGACAATCGAATCAATTTTAATAGAAGATACACTACAAAAAGCTGCTGGAAACGAGGACACGCCAATTGCAAAGACACAGAAGATCAATTGAAAATATGTAGTCTTTTTATATATTAGATTGTTAGATAGTATAAATTGTGGAATACTATGTATTAGATTGTTAGATATTATTGTTAGATGGTATCAATTGTGGAATACTATGATATCAATTAGATTGTTTACTTGGAAAGCTAATGTATTAGATTAGATGGTATCACATCTGTTTTATTAGTTCAAATTCTTTACTTGAATGTCTGCATTTTCTAATTTTTTAACTATGGTGAAAAATTATGTCTTTGTTATATTTGTTGTATATTAGATTTTCAAAATTGCTCCATTGAATTGTTTGTGAAATGGATGTTATTATAACTTAGAAAAATAAGAAAACAGGACAATCTGTTTTTACGATTTTATATTACATTCTATTAGATTGTCTAAAAAATGATTAGATTGTCAGTTGAATTTTAAGTTGTTATTTGTAATTGTGGCAATCTAATACACAGTCTAAGCTAAAAATTGATTGTTTGGTAACTGAATAAAAGGACACGACAGTAATGTTTTTTTTTAATGTTTTGAGCATGTGTAATTTATTTGACAATCCAAACACGAATAAATTGACAAATCTAATCAATTTATTTGACAAATCTAATTAATTCTTTTGAAAATCTAATCAATTCTTTTTACAATCTAATCAATTTTTTTGACAATCTAAATAAAATATAACATAAAATTGTAAAAACACATAAATTAAGTATTAAAAACACATAAATGTAAGAACTAAACACAACACTAAAAATGAGGCACATATATTGACAATCTAATTATATAAATCACAGAAAAACAAAATACTGCCAAAACACAATTGAAATGTCAAAAAAACATATTTAAAAAACCAGACAATCTAATACGGACTATTGGCTCTGCATTTATGCCTGTTATGACCAGACTGTTTACATTTACCATAACGTACTGTCACTTTTTCCGTGTCGACGACTATTTCTGGACACTTACGCCTATTATGACCCACCTTCTTACAATTACCGCACCGAATAATCGGCTTATTCAAACTCACACTCTCTGCAATTGTCATATGACGTTTATTCTCGGGTGGCCTTCCCTTCTTAGTCTCGACATCTGATGGAAGAATTCTCGAACTAACAACAATTTCAGAATCACGCCAGATAGAAGTAGGCATTGGGTTTATCTATATTTCGTATGATTTCTTAAACATCTCTGTCCAGAACCATTTATGCACATATTCTTTAATTGTCAATTTTTCCCTCACAATACAAATAATGGCGTGAGAACAGGGGAACCCCTCAAACTTCCACTTATGACACGAACACTTCTTCTCTAACAAATCGACGCTGGGTGAAGTGTTCGATAAAACCTCAAACATAACAGAGCTCGACCTCAATACTTGCCAACCCAAGCTGTTATTAAGATCAGTTTCCCACTTCTCAGCATAAACAACACATAAAGGTCCAGCCCACTTACCTATATGAATAAATTACAAAACAAATAATCTCTATCAAAAGCAGACAATCTAATAAAAATAAAATTCAACTCACAATGTAATTGACAATGTGTAATTGTATATGCAGTTGAGAAGTTGTTTATATGTAATAACTTAGCAAGTATTAGCCTAATGACATAAAATTCAATTATAGCCTGCTGACAATCTAATTGACAATCTTCATAATAAATGACAATTAATGGACAATTTAACCGAGTATGTACTTAATAAATCTAAGTGACAGTCTAATAGCATATAATTCATATCGATTTAAAAACTGACAAATGTAATTGGAATGGTTTCTTGGAAAGCTAATGAACATATAATTGACAATCTAGCTTACAATTTAACTAAATATGTAATTAACAATCTAATTGATTATGTAATTGACAAAATTTTAATTTGGTATCAAATAGATGTGATTCATGACAATTTGAACACTGACAATCTAAAAATGATGATACATAGTCTAATTAGCAGTGCATAAGATAGGACAGTGCGATGTCAATCTAATAGAAAAAATAGATAAGAAACGTATGAAACACATACCTGACTTTGTCTTCCACTCTCATCAAACTATTTCATAAGTTTGATCCTCAAATTATCAATCATCTCCGTAATAGACATGTCTCTGGTATCTAATATCTAACTATTAAAAGCTTCAACTACATTTGATGTCGTCTCTCCGTACCAACAGCCTTTGCAATACGCTTCAGTCCATCTCTCTAGATCAATACTATTAATAAAGTCTTCCATATTTTTATCACCCAACACAAATAGCTTAGAAAGGTTGTATTCAAGCAGCGGTATTGTTGGAGCAGTCGCACGTGATTGAAGCAAATCAACAAGATCTCCCTTGCATACATTTGTGCCACTAAATCTGGTCTTCAAATTTGCTTTTAGATGTTGCAAACAAAAACAATGAACAGATTGTGGAAATACACGAGTCATCCCCTCCAATAAACCGGCGTGCCTGTCAGCGAGGAAAGTTAGCGGTCGATCGTTTCCAACTGTCAACTTTAATTGCATCAGAAAACATTCCCAACTAACAATATTCTCCACATCAACGACTGCAAATGCAAGAGGATAGAGGCCTCTGATTCGGTTATTTCCAACTGCAGAAAGCAGTGCACCCTTAAGAAAAGTACCGTCTATAAAAAGCCAAGAACAAACATGTTTGAATCCATTGATGCAGGCATTAAATGCAAAAAAAAAAAAAAAAACCTTTTTAAATCTCCTCTCATCATCAAGATCCAAAACAATACGTGTCCCTGAGTTTTCAACATTCAAAACATCTAAATAACCCTCGAGATGGTTATAAGAATCACCAACATCTCCAAAGTTAATAATCCTTGTCTTCTTTACACTATCACATGCTTTATAATAACTGACACTAAGCCCATACTCACGTCTCATTTTTGCAATCATAGAAGATGCTTTTAATTTTGGATCTTCTCTAACCACATCTTTAATGCAATCTGCCACTAGCAAGCTGTTAAGATGCTTATTGGAATCAATAGGCCCCATCCTCTCACAGGTATGGACCGGGTTAAACTTTCTAATACAAAACTGCCGATCATGTTTCCTATAACTGGCTTTTATATACCAGCAACATCATGTATCCCCCTTCTCTTGCAAAATGCATTCACTTTATTAACACGATTCTTCTCCAACACTAGCTCGCGCCTATCATAAACACAATATTTGCGCAAAAATGTTCTAAACTCATCTACTCCTCCGACAAACACTTGACCCACATCAGTTAGCAAGTTAGACCACTCTGCTATTTTGTAAACCTTCTTAACAAGAATACTTGACTCGGCTTCTCAATCATCAGATTCATCATCAAAAGTTAGACCAGAACTGGAACAACTTACTTGACAACTCAAAGCAGTATTTGCATCATTATAGAAAATTAAATCTACCAACTTTAGATTTAGTACGGTTAACAAATCTCTCATATCATTAAGCTCCTGGTTATTTCTCAGATAATTCCTCTCATTTGACTTAACCAAATAACTAAGAGAAACAAACGTAGGATTTAGACGAAACCTATCACACACGACATGAACAAGATCAATAAAAGAAGTTTGCTTGTATAGAGTAAAAGGAATCCTCTCGTCTTTAAACTTGCAATACAATACTAAAGAGTATGTATCCATAACCTGCTTCATATATACTCTCATAAGCAAACTAGAAAAGGTGATGATATAAATAGTAACTGACAATCTAATGACAAATCTAATAACCTGCTTCATATAACCAATCTATTAAGAAATTTATGAAAATGTTATACAATAGATGCTGAAAACACAATTAAATGTCCTGATTGACACTGTAATTAACGATCTAATTATTAAAAACCACTAACAATTGTTAGATTGCTCATTAGATTGTGTACTAGATTATCAATTAAAACAGTGCTTCATATACAATCTAATAAGAATACTGAAAAAACCTAAATGACAATCTAATAACAATCAGAAAACAATTAATCAACAGTTTCATGTAAACAATTTAATAAGAAATTCATCACAAATACAAAACAACTAAATCTAGAAAACACAATTATTACCACTGCTTAAATATAATAGTAACTGACAATCTAATGATAAATCTGAAACAATTAATAAGCTGCTTCATATACACAATCTAATAAGAAATTCATCACAAAAAAACATTTGATGATGTAATTAAAACAGTTCTTTATATAGACAATCTAATAAGAAATTTAATAACCTGCTTCATAAGCAAACTAGAAACATGTTGATAATATAAATAGTAACTCAAAATCTAATGACAATTAATAACCTGCTTTATATAGACAATCTAATAAGAAATTTATGATTTTTTTATTTTTTTTATATAATTAGTGGGGGAAACCCACATTTTATTAATGAAAATCGTGGGTGAAAAAACCCCACAGAAAGAAACCAAGTAGAAATACATAAAGGATCTCAAACGTCGAGACCCAAAAGAAATAATAGAAAACTATTACATCCAATTAAAATAAATGAAAATTAAATTCCAGAAACTGGTAAGGCAGGATTCAATAGACTGACGAGTGAAACTTTAAGGACTGAAACTGTAATATGGATGTAATAACTTAACATTTGTCCTCTTCCACCTCTTCATTTCTCCTGAAAATCAAAAGAAGAGAGAGATAGTCTCTCCTCTTTCCACCGCTCTCCATTATCATCGAAACCTTATGTTAGAGAAACCTTTTGCTTCAATGAGAATAACCCCTTTCAATACCTGAGGGAAATCATCCAGACAAGAAGAAACGATGTTTCCCTCCCAATTTGCAAGGAGATCGGTAGCTTTGTTGTCTTCTCGCGCCACATGCTTGAACAGGTACTCACCATCCTTTAATTGGTCTTTAATATGATTTAATAGATCTATAACTTTCCAAGGGCATTTTTGTTTATCTTCTACAATATTTATTAATTGTAATGAATTGCTCTCAATAATTAGTTGTTTTTTTGGTGATATTTGTATACCATAGTAGAGAGTTTTGAACTCTGAATAAAGAACTGAATCACTGGTAATAGATCTAGAAAACTCTTTGACAAAAGTGCCATTTTCGTCTCTAATTAAACCTCCAATACCATTAATTACCTCTGTTTGTTTGTAACAACCATCTATATTAAGTTTCATATACCTAGTTGGAGGATGAAGCCACTTAATAATGGTGACATTAGTAATTTTCTTCTTGCCACTGAAGTTAGAATAAGAGAAATTTTTCTCCCTATAACCGGACTGAATAATCAAATCTTCAGATTTTCGAATAATATTGCCGGAACTCATTTTGATATTCTCAAATTTGCATGAACATCTGGATTTCCAAATAATCCAAATAATGATAGAAGGTAGAACCTGACAAAATTTTTTTCCAGAGAAATGCTTTTTCTTAGTGATATAAGACCACCAGCTGTTAATTCTTCCATATAAAGAATTATTCTGAATAATTATACCCCATTTTCTTTCAAAGAAGTTCCAGACCTCATTGGCATCTATACCAGTACTAAAAAGATGGTCAAATGTTTCTTCTGAAGTTTTGCAACAACCATACATAGAAGCCATACTAATGCCAAATTTATGCAGGTTGCAATCCAAGGAGACAGCTTGATTAAATATTTTTCACATGAAGTAAGAGACTTTTAAAGGTACCATACTATTCCAGATAAATGTACTTCTCCAATTTTCAGTGCCTACTTCTCTAAAAATCTCCCAAGCTTAATTTATAGTAAAATTCCCAAGATTAGTAGGTTTCCATATAGGTTTTACCCTATTTCCAGCTAGAATAGTATTACTCTCAGTCAATTCTCTAGCTTGAAGCATTCTGCACCAAGTAGTAGTTCCTCTTTTAACAGGAATGTCTTCTGCTTGTTTATTTCTATAGTATTTTTCTTTCATGAATTTGGTCCACAAAGAGTCTTTTGTTTTGAACTTCCACCAGAGTTTCATTGCAAAAGCTTTTGATATGTCATGAAAACTTTTAACATTCAAGCCCCCTTCTTTCACAGGTGTACAAACTTTGCTCCATCTAACCTAATGATATTTATTTTTACCATTTTTGTTTCCCTAGAAAAAATTTGACAACAATTGGTCTATTCTTTTAATCACTTGTAGTGGAGGATTCATAGCAGCCAATGTATAAATAGGTATAGATTGAAGAACATGTCTAATCAGTATTAATTTTCCACCCAAATTTAGCCAGTTACCCTTCCAAGTAGACAGCTTACTTCTCACTTTTAGAATAAGTTCATGAAAAAGTACACACTTTTTATGCCCAGAATATAATTTGCAGCCAAGGTAGGAAAAAGGAGGTTTCTTACTTGTGATATTAAGCTCTTTGCAGATATTTTTTTTTTGTATTGCACTTTTTGAGAAATAGACAAAACTCTTGTCTAAGCTGATTTTTTGACCAGAATCTTTATTATAGCATTGCAGGGTGTTGCTTATCTTTCTGATAGAATGAAGGTCTGCTGAACTAAAGATTATTAGATCATCAGCAAAAGTAAGGTGGGTGATAATAGGACTTCCAATAGGAGCTTTAATTGCTGACCATCTTTTGTTATCAATCAAATCATTTAAATTCCTACTTAAAACTTCATAGTAGATTATAAATAGACTAGAGGATAGAGGATCCCCCTGTCTAAGGCCATTTTTGGGAGTAAAAAGCTCAATAGGGCTGCCAATCACCAAAATAGAAGTCTGATTTCCAGAAATAACCCTCCATACTAAGTTTATAACCTTCTCAGAAAAACTCAATTTCCTTATTGTAGAAATAAGGAAATGCCAAGATATTCGATCATAAGCTTTTTTCATGTCTAGCTTTAAAGCTATATTTTTACCACTAGTCTTTTTATTGAGAGTTGAAATAAACTCCTGAGCAAGAAGAATATTGTCCACAATGTCTCTAGATTTAACAAATCCACTTTGATTCTCAGAAATAATATTAGAAAGTATAGTAGCAAATCTAGAAGACATAATTTTTGAAATGATCTTACTGCAAAAAGTACATAAGATGATAGGTCTGAATTCAGCAAACTTCTTTGGCTTAATCTTCTTTGGTATTAGACCAATAACAGTAGTGGTTAGAGATCTAGGGAGTAGATTTCCCATGAAAAAAATATTAATATATTTGATAACATCTTCTCCAATAAAATCCCAAAAGGATACAAAAAACTGGCATGTAAAACCATCTATTCCAGGAGCACTAGATTTGCTAAGATCAAACACAGTTTCTTTTACCTCTTCTATAGTGGGGTCTTTGTCCAAGAAATTATTAACCTCTTCAGAAATCATTTTAGAAATTATATTCATAAAAATGGGATTGATCAGCTGCTAATAGGCTTTGAAAATAATCAATAGCCTCCCTTTTAATGTCTACTGGGTCTCTAATACAAGTATCATCTTCTTTTTCTATTTCACCAATGGCACACTTAATTCTTCTTTTCTTTACTATACTGTGATAAAATTTTGTATTAGCATCCCCTTGTAAAGCCCATTTTAGATTAGCTTTTTGGGCCCAATATTTCTCTTCTATGCTGAGTTTAGCTTTTAGAATAGCTTCCTCCTTATTGAGCTCAATTCTGTTGGCAGGTGTTGGGTTCATTTCAAACTGTTGCTCTGCTCTCAGAAGATTATCTTCAGCTTTTGTGATTTCTTGAAAGATTCCCAAAGGTATTATAATTCTACTCTTTCAATCTTCTTTCTAGTTGCCTTTAAATTTGCAACAAGATTTTCCAAGGCATTAGAATTAGAACTAGGAACCCACACTTCTTTCACTATATTATGAAAACCTTCATGATCTACCCAGAAATTTTGAAATATAAACCTTTTAGGACTGTTGACTTGAACCAACTGTAATTTTAACAATAAAGGACTGTGATCTGAAGTAGGTTTGCTCAAATGGTCAAGATAGATGTTGCAGAATAAGTTGGCAAACTCTTGATTAAAGAGGATCTTATGTATTCTTTCAAAAATAGAATCCACCCCACTACGCTTGTTCCACCAAGTATATTTAGAGCCACTATAGATAGTTTCTGAGACACCCAAATTGTTTATACAACACAGGTAATCATTAGCTGAATTAATATTGATAGGCAAACCCCAATTTTATTTTCTTCAGATGAAACAGTATTAAAATCCACTCCAATCAACCAAAAGATTATTAGTAAAAGAATTTTCTAAGAAACTCCAAAGAACTTCTCTTTCAGCTGCTGTACACTTGGCATAAACCACTGAAATTTGTAACTGTAGACCCAAATAATCAATAGAAACTGCCATAGTTACAGCTTGATTTATTTGATTAATAATAGAAATGTTAATCTCTTGCATATAAAAGACCCAAATCTTATTCTCTTCATGTACCAGGACTTCATCAAACCCAAACTTCCTTCTGTAAAACTCCACTTTATCTTGATTTTTCTTTGGTTTCAAACAAACTTAGAACATAATTTGATGTAATTTACATAACTTTTGGATACGCCTAGTGGTAAATTTAGTACCCACTCCTCTGATATTCCAAAAGAATGTATTAATCATTTAAAACACTTTTTAACCCCTACATTAGAGGATCTAAGAACCATAGCATCTTTAGCAACAACAATTGAAAGTTTCCCCAATTTTCTCTTATTTTTTGGGGTTTTTCATTCTCCTTCTTCTAAGATATTGGGAATTTCTCTAGGAGAGAGACCCAGATCAATTCTCAGGTCTTTAGATATGTCTGGAGCATCAATGAGATTAGAGTCTCTCATTGTCACATTATCATCATAATATGGTGTAATATTTAAAGGCCTGAGAACTGGTGATTCACCTGAGAATAGAACCATATCAGTATTAGCTGCTGCTTCTTCACCATTCCTTGCTATTTCATTATTAAAGCTTTTAGTAACCCATTCTTTTGTGCTTATTTTCTCTTGATTTTTGTAATAATTGGCCTTTTCATCTTTTGTTTAGCTTGCTTTTCGCAATTTTCTTTATTTGCTTCTTCTATGTCATTTACAGTGTTTTTCCCTTTGCTGGTATTTTCTTCTTTGCTGCCCTCTTCTATTTTATCTAGATTAGTGAGCTTACAAGCCTCTATTGAATGACCGAGTTTAAAACATTGAGAACAGTATTTTGGTACATCTTCGTATTTGCAATGTTGCCAGAATCCTTCACTTTCTCCATGGTTTATTCTTACTCTTTTTATCAGTTCTTTTCTTAAGTCAATTTCAACACAGATTCGCGCTAGACCTGGTCTAGTCAGCTTCGCCGTTGGTTCGTCTACTTTAAGGGGTTTTCCAAAGACTGAAGCAATACTAAAGATGCTACATTTATTGTAAAGATGGATAGGAAGTTTTGATAGAGAGATCCAAACAGGGTAACTTGGGATTCTTTTTCTGGAGTTTTTTGCTGAAATGGCCTATCTGGGACTGAAAAATCCTAGAATGGGCTACCTTTCTTTAAAATTCCCAAAATGGTCTACTTCTGAAAAACGACCGATCGAAATGGTAAAAACGACCGGTCGTTTTTATCATGAACTCTCTGGAACAATTTGGACCAAAAACGATCGGTCGTTTTTACCATTTCGATCGGTCGTTTTTCAGACCAACAACGATCGGTCGTTTTGTCCATTTCGATCGGTCGTTTTTCAGAAATACTTCCTATTTAAAAAAACTCATCTCTTTTCCCAGAGCTACTGTACTGTAAAAAAAAACAGAGCTTTTAGATCATTTTTAGTCTCCCATCATATTTTAGGGCAAATCTCAGAGCTCTTCCAAAACAGGTAAAAGCTCAATATTTTGTTGAGACTCTATGTTTCTATAAGACTCAATATTTTGTAAAGACTCGGTTTTTTCCACTTTTTTGTTGTGTTGTTGAGTATTATTTGAGTAAAATTGATAGTTTGACCGTGTGGTTATCGAAATGAAAAATCCTACAATTATGTGTTATTGGGGAGGTACGATGATGGAAACTATTAGCGAGGGGTTATCTTATGATATTTCTTATAAAAAAAATTTAAGGTATCTAGAAACACGACATACGACAAATTTTTGGAAAAATTGTTTAAGGTACTTGATGTATCATCGACTTCAAATCGTTTGAGTTTAACATGCCGTTATCCATATCTGACTACACTTACTGAGTTTAAATATATGCGATTGGCTATTGATGATAATGATTCGTTGGAAACCATGCTTGAGTTAATAGAAGAAAATGGAAGAACGTTTATAGAGTTATATGTTGAAATTGAGCAAGTTTACTCTTCTGATCAAGATTACGGGTTGTATTATAATATTCTTTCCACTAATGAAATCGGTACATCAAGTAGAACACCCATTCGACAAGAGCCAATGCCAGAGGTATATTCTATGAACAACGAACCAGATTTGACACATTTGGATGCAGTGTGTCGATTGTCAGATAATATTGGTTGGTCGAACAATATAATTGAGATAGAACTTGGGGATGAACCAGATGATGAAGATCCGGACGTCAATATTAGCGAATACGAGTCTGACGATGACGAAGAAAATGTAGAAGAAGTTGACTATGAAGGATTATCATGTGAAATGGGCTCGTATATGGATGAGGATGAAAACGACCAATCAATTGGGTCACAATTGCCGAATAATACTATTCCCGATGAAATTCCTATGCATCAACCAATGTCAACTTTTTTTAATGAACCGTTCGACACTCAAGAAAAATTATAGTAACCAGAGACGAAATTATATGATGTATCATGGATTTTGGGATCCTCAAGTTAATGATCCTTTTATTGGTCTTTTATTTAGGGATAAAGAAATGTTGAAAAAGGGAATAAAACTTTGGTCAATCAAACGTAACATCCATTTTTGCACTAAAAATTCGAAGGCAAAATTTTGGGAAATTCGTTGTAAACTGGCCGAAACTCAAAAATACAAATGGAAACTACGAGCTTCACTAAGAAAAAAACATGGATTTTTTGAAGTGTCGGTGTACAACGGTCCTCATACATGCATTCATGCCAAACTTACAAATGATCATCCACAGTTAGATTCCAATCTTGTTGCCCAAACCATTCGAAATGCCATCACAACTAATCCTATGATGAAGATTTCATTAGTTAAAGAGATTGTGAATGCCCGCTTTGAAATGTCAGTTTCATACAAAAAAGCTTATTTAGGTAAACAAAAAGCAATTGCAGAGATATTTGGTAATTGGGAAGACTCGTATAAGGTTTTACCTAAATTTATGAAAGCGCTTCAAAAGTATAATCCCGGTACCGTAGCGGATTATGAGACAACGCCAGCTTACGATGTGGTAGGAAATCCAGTGGGTGAGGTATTGAACAGATTTTTCTTCACATTTAAGGCCGTTATTGATGCTTTTCAGTATTGTAGGCCAGTTATCGCTATTGATGCTACTCACTTATATGGGAAGTATAAAGGTAAGATTTTGTTGGCCATGGCTTCGGATGCAGATAATCATGTTTTTCCCATTGGTTGTGCATTTGTTGCTGAGGAGAGTACAATTTCGTGGAGCTATTTTCTTTGTAACATTATGCGACATGTGATTAAAGAGCGCGTGAATATTTGTCTAATTTCGGATAGACATGCTGGTATTCTAAGTGCAGTGAGAGGAGTTTGGCGTGGTCAAGGTTTTGTTCATCGATATTGTTCAAATCATTTTTTCGATAATTTTAAGAAAGCTTTCAGAGGAGATCCTGACTTACACAAGTTAGTAGAGAACGCCATTTGGGAATTACAAGAAAGAAAATTGAAAAGAATCATGGAAGCAATAAAAGTGATGAATCCTCAAGCATATCAATGGTTGATAAAAGAGCCTGCGGAAAAATGGTCATATTTTCATGATAAAGGGAGGCGACATGGTAACATGACCACAAACATGGCTGAAATTTTCAATAATGTTTTAAAAGCTGCTCGTAATTTACCAATCACTGCTGCTGTGTAGCTTATTTTCTATAAGTTGGTACACTATTTTTGCGAGCGAAAAAAGATAGTAATGGGGATGAGAAACAGCGGCACAAGATATGGTCCCAATATCCTCAAAATTTTAGAGAAACGTAAGTCGGAAATTGGTCATACCAATGTTACATTCGATTATGAAAGAGGGGTTTATTCCGTGTGTACAAGTTCAAGAAATTCCAGGGGAGGCAATACTCAAGTTGTCGACTTTTCACTTTGGCAATGCGATTGCGGTAAGTGGCAGAGTGATGGAATCCCGTGTTCATATGTGTTTTCCGTATGCGCTGCAAACCGTCTAGATTGGGAAGCTTACATAGTAAAATATTACACTCTTGAATCATACGAAGGTACGTACTCGGGGCAATTTTTTCCACTTCGGCATGAAGACTATTGGGATTCATGTGATAGATTATTTCTTCCGGATCTTACTCTTTTAAGAGAAAGGGGTCGTCCAAGATCTACTCGTAATCATAATGGTATGGATCAGTCGGAGAGACGAGCACTTATGAGATGTTCTAGTTGTCAAGGGCGAGAACATGATTGTCGTAAGTGTCCGTATCCAATACGTGGTCGACGCTTATGATTTTAGCTGTAGCTTAACGAGACAATATGTATCTTGTACTATTTTAATTTTCCGCTTGTAATTGTCTTTTTGTAAGATGAAATATCTATATTTATTCTCAGTGTTTTTTCGTACTTTTTTTGAGAAGATAAACTGGTTTGTTAAGTATGAGAGTAAATAAATAAGTGCAATTAACATAAAAAGTAGAATGAACAACATAAATAAATAAGTGCAATTAACATAAATATATACATTTGATTGATTTTATATATATTTTAGTATTTTTATATATTTTTCTTGCCAAATCAGTGTCGAAAAGTGCAAAAAATTCTTTGTTATGTCTAAATGTTACAGTCGACCGATCGCTGTGAAAAACGACCAATCGTTTTTACATAGACGACAGATCGTTCTGCCAAAACGACCGATCGTTTTTTTAGTGTGCTCACTGGAACATTTTTGTCCAAAAACGACCGATCGCTGTGAAAAACGACCGATCGTTTTTACACAGACGACCGATCGTTCTGCAAAAACGACCGATCGTTTTTTCAGTGTGCTCACTGGAACATTTTTGTCCAAAAACGACCGATCGTAATTACAAAACGACTGATCGTTTTTCTGTTTTCCAGTTTTTAAACCTCTTTCAACCCTAATTCTCTTTCACTTTTCAAAACCTTTCATCTCTCTTTATCAAAAAATTCGCCCCCTCTCCCTAAAATCTTCTAAAAATCCCAAATATCTATATATATATAACCCAATTCTCTTATTAATCCTTATAATCAACAATCGATTGATTCCGTTTCTTGAAAACTCTTTTTTTTCAAAATACCAATTCTTCAAAAACCCTAATTTTTTTAAAATTCCAACCATGGTTCGCACCAAGAAAGCTCAAGCTCAACCACACCTCGTCGACGAACATGATGACGACTACGTGCCTCCGTCACCGAGCCGCCCCCGTGTTCCTCGCGGTCGACGAACCGGCTCCTCCACCGCTCCACCATCGGGCCCCGATGCCTCTTCCGGCTCTCTTCCTCCTCTCTATCCACCTACAATGGGTAAAAGAGCTATATTGACTAACTTTACAATAGACATGCCTTTATTTCTTGAACGTTTTCCCCTTCTCATGCAAGATTTAAACTTCCAAAAACTCAACGTAATTCTTACTCTAAAAGAGCCTTTCTTCATTGAAAATATATATGAATTTTACCATAACCTAGTTCTTGATAGGGGTCCTGATGACGCACTCCGCGTGCGTTCATCGTTTAATGGCCAACCCTTCATTTACGGTATAAACCGTTTATGAAATCTTCTACACCTCGATGCTGAGGGGGTGCACGAGCAAAGTGACGAACTTTGCGAAATGCTCAACATCGTTAATTTTACCGATTTTAAAGATGAGCTATTTCATCCCGCCCACCACAATCGCTCTAACAAAGCCCACGGCCTTCTCTTCTGAAATAAATTAGCCTACCATATCCTCTCCCATATTGTCCTCCCCATACCTCAAACTTCACGGATGTTACCAATGAGTACATCTTCCTTCTAGGGTGCATCCATCGCCGAGTCAAACTTGACTTCGCGACACTCATTTTCTTTAAGATGGATTCGCTAAAAACGAAATCCAAGAATGGGTTACCTTACGGTGCCTTGATTTCGGCCATCTTAAAAGACAAGAACCTCGTTCCCGGTGGAACCCTGTTCAAGAACAAGGACAAACACATTTGGGACACCTCCTATCTTGCCCAAATGTCCATTAAATTCAACACTACCGACAAGACCATTACTTGGTCTCGCAAGCGGGTGTCCGGCCCCGACTATGCTCCTCTTACCCCCGAAGAGGAAGAGTATGTCGGTCCTAAGGACACACCGCAAGCCGCTCGTGAGGATGTGCCTATCTCCTCCGAGACCCTTCCCCCCTCCCACATCCCTTCCTCTTCCCGTCCCTCTCGAGGTCGAGGAAAAGCCAAGGTCGGATCTTCCAACCGTCCTCCGCGCACCGAACAATTCTACGACGATCTATACATCGACCAATATCAAAATGCGCAATTCCACCGACGCATGTTTCGCTCCATGAACACAAGTCAAGAAGACTTGGACGAAATTGATAGGATAAGCGCCGAGCAACGGGCAAAGTTCTACAGGTATTTTCCCGATCTAGCCGGTCCCGACGATGACGCCGACGAAGAGGACGACGCGACCTCCCACCGCGACTAGGCGGTTATTTTTTTTTATGTTTTTGATGATGTCAAAGGGGGAGAAATACCCTCTTTTATTTTGCGTTGTATTTCCTTTGTTTTTCATTTTCTTTCGAACTGCGTTGTTTTTGATGTAATAAGTAGCAAACGCTTTGCATTTATGTTATGAATCTTTTTTATGTTGCTATTTATCATTACGTGTTAAATTGTATGACGTTGTGAGATTGCGTATTTATAATTCTAAAAATGCGATTTTGATGTTATTATAACTTGTGCGCATATATATCTAGTTGATTGGGTTATTTGTGTTGTTTTTCATTTGTGGCGATTGACCGTTTTTAGGCAAAACTATGGCCAATTTTTCGCTTGCATTTGATCGTTCGTTTTCCTTAATCGTTTAGCTTTGTTTAACTTCGTTTTAAATCGGATGTTGTGACATTTACTTGTTTTAAATCGGATGTTTAGTAAAACGTCACCTACACATCTTGTACTAAACATATTAATTTACGACATCATTTTATGTGATAATACTAGTGCTATAAATCTTTCGAAAAATCCGATCCAACACTCTCGTACTAAACATATTAATTTATGACATCATTTTTTAAGGGATCATGTTAAAAAAGAGGATCATGTTTTTATATATTTTTTGTCAAATCAGTGTCGAAAAGTGCAAAAAATTCTTGTTCTATAAATTGTTTACAGTCGATCGGTCGACTGTGAAAAACGACCGATCGTTTTTCCACAGACGACCGATCGTTCTGAAAAAATGACCGATCGTTTCACATCAAATTTCTTCCAGAGAGTTCACAAGAAAAACGACCGATCGTTTTTCAGAAACGATGATCGTTTTAGGTATGATTTCTTCCAGAGAGTTCACAATAAAAACGACCGATCGAAATGGACAAAACGACCGATCGTTGTTGGTCTGAAAAACGATCAATCGAAATGGTAAAAACGACCGATCGTTTTTGGTCCAAATTGTTCCAGAGAGTTCATGATAAAAACGACCGGTCGTTTTTACCATTTCGATCGGTCGTTTTTCAGAAGTAGACCATTTTGGGAATTTTAAAGAAAGGTAGCCCATTCTGGGATTTTTCAATCCCAGATAGGCCATTTCAACAAAAAACTCCTTTTTCTGGGCTAAAATCATAGGACCATTTAAAAGTTCTCATTGGGCTATTGTCAATGTACCAAATTTTGCGCATCCAGATTCGTAGAAAATCTTCTTCATAATAACAGCGAATTAGAATATGTTTTGAGTCGATGACTCCAATATGATAGTTAGCTTTCAAATCCATAGAACTAAACATTTTACGAATGATATCTAAATAAGAAATTTATGAAAATGTGATACAATATATGCTAAAAACACAATTAAATACCCTGATTGACAGTGTAATTAACGATCTAATTATTAAAAATCACTAACAAGTGTTAGATTGTGTATTAGATTATGTACTAGATTGTCAATTAAAACAGTACTTCATATACGATCTAAGAAGAATACTGAAAAAACTTAAATAACAATCTAATAACAATCTGAAAACAATTAATC
Source organism: Primula veris (assembly GCA_963682055.1). NCBI lineage: Eukaryota > Viridiplantae > Streptophyta > Magnoliopsida > Ericales > Primulaceae > Primula > Primula veris. Next base: position 21,815,918 of record OY821741.1, read on the forward strand.
AACAGTTTCATGTACACAATCTAATAAGAAATTCATCACAAATACAAAACAACTAAATCTAGAAAACACAATTAATACAACTGTTTAAATATAATAGTAACTGACAATCTAATGACAAATCTGAAACAATTAATAACTTGTTTCATACAATAGTCAATCTAATAAGAAATTCATCACAAATACAAAATAACACAATTAATACAACCGCTTAATATAGAGAATCTAGTAAGAAATTTATGACAATCTAAAATAATTAATACTAAAAAACACAACTAATAACCTGTTATATATAGCAATCATATAAGCAAATTAAAATGTATTGATGATATAATAGAAACTGATAAATTTATCAGATATTTATGACAAATCTAATAAATTTGATGCTAAAAACACTTTTAATAACCTAATTGACAATATAAATAACGGTCTAATTAACTATAACTAATGAGTACTAACAATCTAATTTGCAATAAAAATAAAATAATCTTAACAATAATGAAAAAAAAAAGTGTTTTAAAATAAAAAACACACATAATTAACAAATTTAAAATCAAATTAAAAGACACTGACGTTATAATTAAAAAATCATATATAATAACTTAATTGACAATCTAAATAACAGTCTAATTAAGCATAACTAATGATTACTGACAAGCTAATTTGCAATAAAAATAAATAACTTTACTAATAATTGAATGTACGATTAAAATAAAACAATAATAATTGAATGTACTATTAAAAGAACACCTTTAATTAGATTGTAGAGTGAGATGAAAAAGAAGATCACGACGAAGTTGCGACGGATGCTGCGATGGAGGCTGAGGCGAAGGCTGCGGCGGGGGTGGGGAGTAGCCGAGGAGAGAGAGAGAGAGACGGGTTTTCTAGAGAGCGGCACTGTTATGAGCTAAGGTGACGTGACAGATAAAAAAGAATTTGAATCCCTTTTATATTTAAAATAGGTGGTACTAAAATCAAATTAAAAACTTTGAAAATGGTACCTTATGCTAATAAAAATTATTAGTGATACTAAAACCTAATAATAATCTTTAAGTGGTACCGGCCTCCAATTTATTCCTTCTTTATTAAGTTTTTCAAGATAAATCTTTCACACACATGCTCACCTTCATTTCATAATCATTTACGCAATAATTATGACATGTACATTTACGTATGGGATCATTCACTTATGTTGCAAGTGCAACACAATGGTTACTCCAATCAAGCAACTCAACAAACTTCGATGGAAGAACTTCAGCCATAGGTGCAGATGTTGTTGGGTTTCCAGTGTTCCAAGGATGGGTCGTGTGCATTGTCACCTTTGAGGGAAGCAGTGATGATGACTTACAACTCAATCATGCATTAGCATCCATGATGACTATAACACGTTTGAGATTTAATAATGAATTTTTTTTTATAGATATGTTTATTTAATTAAATAAACATATGTGGAGAGAAGATGTTCAATTAAAAATAATTTTTATTTATTTATAAAAGAATGGGTTGATTCCTATATATACAGGGAAAACAACTTTTTTTAAAACCATAATTGGTGGCAGTCTCATTAGTGATACGTAATAGTTACATTAGTGAGAACAGAGTAGTTATCTTAATCTATTGTTTCTCATGTTACAGTTTCACAGTTTCAATGCGTAGTTGTTTAAGCCCTTGCAAGTGAGCTAACATGACAAGCTGAATGTCCAAGATTATCTTTATATGCACACTTATTATTGTTTTTTTGAAAAGATAACAAAATGATTACTAATATACTGCAAGTCCCCTGTATATCGCATACTAACATTATCATAACTTAGGGTATTGCGGCATTTCAGGTGTTAAAAACAAAACCATAATTAGCATATTTTTTGTTCCAATGGACTTCAATAACATCAAAACTCAAGGAACACAATCCTAGTAATATACATTACTAACTTCTGAAAGTAGCAATTAAACTTCACGATAATATGTATTTGTGTTAACACTCGAAAACTCATTTTAATTCCCAATTCAAGTAACAAGCAGAAGAGGCATCATTTTATCAGCTCATAATTGTATCTAATTAACCCTTAAAGCTGCAATAAATGCCTCAATTTATCATATACAAACTCTACTCGACAAGCTCGTCTTCAAGATAGTTGTACTCGAAAGTGAACTGGGTCTTAATTCTTTGGCACCTATAAATAAATTAAGAACTCATAATTAATATGCTCCTTTCATGCATTCACCCCAATATATAAGGTAGATCTTTATAAACTAGTAAATTTTATGCATAAGTAAATTTTCTCATAATTGGGAAAACTACTCAATATGGGAGGGATGCTAAAAAAAAATCTCAGGCTAGACGTTTTGAAGACCAAGAAGTTGGCGACAGGTCTTAAAAACAATGCTAAAAATTACAATTCATCGAAGTATATAAAACCGTTGTTTTGTTTATCATGATGGTAAGAAAACAACCCCATGACAGTAAGAATGGGATGGTCCATAGAGACGGGTAATTAGTGCTTTTCAGCAAAAAAGGTTTCCCTTAACAATGTTAATGTAGTCTATAAAATCGCATAAATCAAGTCCCGATCTCAAAGCAGTGCATAAACTCGTCTCCCCTACCCCTCTTATGTATAAATTCCCTCCCCTTGTGTTATTTGTTAAAAGCTTAACGTGTGGATTTTGAAAAGTCATGATCTAAAAGATCAGATGCAAAAGAATATTGTCATCGACCACTTAATATAAGTCTTCTATAATAACAAACAGATAACGACCTCAGAGTTGGGGAAGCATACCATCCATGTTGCATATCGTCATTGTTGATATGAAAATCGAAGTACACGTAAGTGCCTTGTTCAAATTCATCAGTGGTGACCTTTGGCTCCTCATGTCGTTGGAACCATGTGTTATATTTTCTATGAAATCTCCATGATTGCTTCTTCAACTCTTTTGCAGCCAAGTATTGTTGATAAGTATTCTGCAGATGATATCATGATATTTTATTAAGTAATACATCATTAAATAAAAAAGACCCCCGAAATTGACTCCCCTGAATTGAAGAAAATAACTTGCAAATTACCTGTTGAAAATAAAATGCGAAAAACAGATTATCGATAGCATTACTATCAGCTCCAATTCGCTCCCAAAACGCAGGATTGTTGAGAATTGGTGCCTGTGCTTGAGGATAGCTAGGAGGAGTTACTGCAGGGTGTCTCTGCAAAAAGTACAATAGAATTGAATTATGAATAATTGAATACCATGCAAAGATATTTGCATCATACAAGGTGTTCTAAATTGCATCATACAAATAAAAATGTTCCTCAGTTAATTTAAATGCAGTAATTGATATTTTAAGTAGAAAGAGATAATTCTCCTAAAATAATTATTAGCATATCTGCATTGAGAAACATCAAGGAAAAAATTAGGTCTGTTACAGTTTTCCCCTGATTTTGACTCTGTGCATCTTCATAAATTAGGCAAATACTATACTAACATTACATTCCTCGGCGATTTAGCATTGCTTTAAACGTTTTTAGGCAGGGTCTAGGTGTGATGCAGAGTACTAAGGTCGTATTTTAGTCCCTGAACTATGGTCTACTTTTAATGTAGTGTACAAAAATGAAAAAGAATTGCTATGTTTAGAGTACTAATTGCTAGAAATTTTTACAAGCTGGTGTACCAATTCGAAATATGATGATAAGAAAACAAAGAAACTCATACAGGGGTGTAGCTCCTTGCCCGTTCAGAATCCTTGGGTTGAGGAAGTTTGTAAAAAGCAGCCTCAAGCATTTGCAAATTAAATAATTGGTCATGCATATCCCCAGAACTCGCAGATGAGCCCCCAAGGTTATCGCCAATTGTCCCAAGGTCTGAAACACTCTTGCGACCAATTACACCGAGGTTAACAGATGATTGATTAGGTTGCAAAGGTTGTCCAGGCGAAAAATCAGTATCGGTTGGTAATTGAACAGTCTCTGTCAAGGACCCAGATACTCCTGCCTGTAAATGTAAAAAAACCAATGCACTTTACTAAATATACTAGAATGTTAAGAACTATAATCAGATACTCATCGTGAGCAGAAAGTAAGAAGTTATTAGAGCAAGTTGATTTTTTTCCAAAACAGCAGTACAATAATTCTTAATGATTTGGTGTATAGGTTGATGTTCCCTCAAAGGAAAGTAAAACCCCAGGTCTCTCTCACTTGGTTAATGGATTTCTCATACCGTAAACCGCAACTTGCATACACAACTAATCTTATACAGAAGCAGACAAAATTAAAATATTTAGAACTTCTGAATTAAAAAGAAAGACTTGCTTTAGGTTGAACTAGCAAGTAAATATTGATTCCAGTAAATTTTTACAGCAAATTCAATAGCAAGAACAGAAAATGTCAATTAATTGCATCAAGAATCCTCGGAATAAAATCGATAATTCCTAATGATTATAAATACTAATCTTGTTATCCCCCATATAATAAATCTGCCCACATCCGTTCAAAGAAAGGAATAATTAGACATAAAGGCCAATTTGCAAATAATAGGTTTAGACTCTTTTGTATACTGGATCATACAATTTCAACCTTATACACCAAACTCAACATTTCCAAATTGAATCGCCTATCTCTTATCTAATTGTCCATTGTATAATTCTGATAATAACTTAGTTTGCTGATGAAATGACTCTTTTGGATAAATAAACCCACACAAGTTGCATATTTCCATTATCAAGACATCATACCAACTGCAATTGTTGTTCATTGCAGCAGCAGCCACCAAATTTGAGAATATATATATACATATATATATATATATATATATACCTTTAACCATAAAATTCAGATCGTATTTGGCACAACTTTAAGAGAGAATCATTAAATGCTCTGCAAATTGAAATTGCGACGTCTTCAACTTTTCTTTACTCAAAATTCTGCTAGAGTTATTAATCAGTCTAAGTTGAAATTATTGTTTCATATAAAAACTTAACTGTTACTGGTTTCTTTTACTCATTTTTATTCAAAACTTCAGATATAACGGCAAACCCTTTGCTTCTTTTTAAACTTCCATCTATTCCTGGCATCAATCCACTGTTCCAGCTATTGAAAGACAAAATTGACACTCATACTATACCTATAAGTTAAATCACTTCAAAACGCAGCATCTCTTTCTTTTTAGAAAGCATGCCTTTAATTTGTAAAAAAGCAAATCTTATTAAACAAGATGAAGAACATCTTTTTTGGAATAAAACACTCTTTCACTTTGTAAAGAAGAATCCAATTTAATAAGACGAAGAATTCTTCTGTAGACCTGCATGTATTTATGTAAACGAATGCATGCATGTATTTGAATGTTTATGTACTAGTATGATCGATCGTAATTATTCGTGTTATTCATTGTTTTACAATTCCATCCGTTAAACGTAGCCAACAAATGAGATGAACCGACCATTTATCAAAGATTAGTGACAGATAAACAAAATGGTTCTCATATAAACTTTCTCGTCTAAAGTGACAGGCATAAAACAGAAAATTAAAAAGTTGATTATGTAACTAGGAAAATGTTGACGTTGGTGAACATAAATGAAATTGCATGATAGGTAAGTACACGAACAATAAAAGCTATTCCTACAGTTGACAACGAAGTTCAAATGAGTACATCAAAACAAATAACATATAGAAACAGTTAATAGTAATGATGGATAACTTACAGGCGATTCCAGGGGATAATTAGCCTTGATATCATCTGTGCTTATAACATTCTTTCCGGCCCCAGAACTTGGAAGAGATTCAGAAACTGAATCATCTGATAACTTTTGCTGTTGCTGGTTATCCTCCATTTTTGCACACCCAAATTCTGCATCCAATGTGATAACAGACAATCCATCAGGAAAACAAAATTCTTTAGTGTTACTCCACGTGCAAAAGAATCACGCTTTGTAGATTTGGAGAACGTAAGTGACTGACATCAATCAGTCCAAAATATATACTGTTACAAAAGAATCTAACACATGAATGGGTTAACATCTCTCAGTTAAACTACAAATTTTTTGAAAATAGACTGTACAGTCCAGTCGATAAATGAGCTATATAAGACATTCTAAATGGGTTCTCAACATAGTGCAGTACAAGTTACTTATGTGTTTAATTAAGGGATCATATCATTTTTGTACACCAACCTATCAGCTTTTTACAATTAGTACTAAACTCTTTACTTTCGCAATTTATATACAAATCTAAGCAATACGAAACAATTAGTAAACACACGCTCGGTATAACCTAAAAGCACAACTCATGTATCGATTGTTCAATTAAGACACAAAATTAAACTTATATCAACGTTAGAATTTAACTATAAAGCACTAGTATATTCAGATAGGCTGGCGTGCTATTTGTGGGATTTTGTGTATGATTGCATCTGTTTTGTGAAAATTGATAGGTATTGCTCAATTTTGTGTACATTCGTGTTCTAATCGTGAATTTGGATAGCTAAGTATACTGATTGTTACAAAGCTGAAAGGAGCATACATTGTAAATTTTGACAGGTGTTGATAGATTTAATATAAAAATCTGAAAGGTTGGTGAACGAAAGTGATATTTTCCATTATTCCATAAGATTAATTAGGGATAGTACGTTAGTACTCCATTGTCAAAATCTTTCAAATGACCGTCAACTGTGAGTCTGTGATTATACAAAACATCAATGAAAGAATTGGAGATCCAGATACCAATACGAAAAACAAAAACCTCTATCGATCCAAATCATTGTAGAAAAGTAAAGATATTACCAGGATCTTTCGGTCCTGCCGATAGCAATGCTTGCAGAGCAGACTGTTGTTGCTGGATAGAATTTGCCTGCGAGTTGAACCCAGGTGCCTGAGCTCCAGGTCCCATCCCGATATGAGACAATCCAGATGAGCTCTGAGAGTTGAACTGCATAAACGAAACATTGTTGTCGAAAGGTATTATTTTAAGGCATACTATATAACATACTAGCATCGTCCAAGTAAACTAAAAGGAGCTTGTACCATATAAAATGCTAGCACCTTCCAAGTAAAACTAAAAGGAGCCAAATAAAAGAGGACTTATAGAGCATAACAATAGCGTACAGACATTATGATGCAAGTGAATTGAATTACAAGTAAATTGATATTCCTGTTACGATTCCATCCAAAGTATTTAAAAAGCAAGGGGGACAAGGTTTATAAATAAGAACGTTGATGGAAAATTCATGTCAGATCTGGTGGAACAACTGACATGTTTGGTCGATTTTTAGTTTTTGTAATTTCAAGATCAGAATATTTTTCATAGAACTCAATGACAACATAAATGGATTAAAAATATTCCTATACTACAAAACCACATACTTCACAATAAAATAAGTCCACCGCAAAGATAGCCATGATTATTTTCAAGTTTAGTAATACTGGACTGGAAGTTTATAACTAAATTAAAGAACTTGGAATTATGTTTCGAAAATCGACAGGAAAAATCGAGGAAAAGAGCCTTAAGTGTCTAAGTTAACTAATATTGTCCGTATTGGTCCCCTACCCCCCACTAAATCTGTGGCTTCAGAACTGGCGATAAAGCGTAGTACAAAAACTGAACTCTAAATCTATATTGGGAGTTACAGGTACTGATTTTTTATGCATAGAAGAAGCAAGGGAAGGTCAATATCATAAACTGAAAGGTACCTGTTGTAACAGAGGATTTTGTTGCGCAGAAAACTGCTTATGATTTCCCCCACCAAGTGAAGCCATGCCAAGAATATTACTTTGTTGCCCTTGTTGAACCTGCTGAAATTTTTGCAAAAATTTCTCTCTTTGATCAGGTGTAATTTCGGTTCTCCCACGGAATTGTCCCTGCAAATCATCAAATGCGAAAAGTAAATTGCCTATATCTAATACGAAGTTCTAATTCTGACAACGTATAATAGCTAGCTTGCAACACTGATTTATTCCAAAGGGCAAGATCAGAGCAAGTTATGCAATGCACCAGCTCTAAGGCTATGAGAACTCAAAGTATGTACAAAAAAAAATAGGTGATTGCAGACAACCTCAAATAAAGAGTGTAATACACCTTATGCCACATAAAGAGTGTAAAAACAGAAAGGATTCTCAATGATGTAAGATATCAAGTACGTCAGTCGTTGAACAGAAGGGCATACCAAAGAAGCAAAATGTGCCAAATCCAAATATAATGTTGAGCAATTCAATATAAGACTTGAAACCAAGGCTTGCATATATAAACTATGGAGTAGAAATGGACTTCTCTGTCTCAGTTTTAATTGAAGTCCCGAAAAGGAAATTGAGAATGAATCAGTTCGAAAAAGAAAAGAAAAAAAAAACTTACCACTTCACTTTGACTTTGAAAGGGGCTTCCAGGTCTCCACTGTACACCTGAACCAACAGATGGTGAGAAAGACCGGCCAGCCATGGCTGCCACCTCAGCAATATTATCACCCTCACCTGACCCTGTCCCATCAATCGATTTTGAGGCCCTATTACCCCGTGGAGATACCAGTCCCTGTATCATCCCACTTTCTCTCTCATCGGTTCCCAACATACTTCTCTTTGCAATTTCAGAAGCTAGAGGAACATTATTTCCAACACTAAGAGGATTGACAGTAGATGTCTGGTTGGGTGGACCAACTCTACCAACACCTTTTACTGCTGGTTCAGAAACAGCAGTAGAGGATTTACGAGGGGAAAATGATGTAGCCTCTTCGTCCTTGACAGCAGTAGTCGGATTAACACGAGGAGAGAGAGAAGCAACAACAACTGGATCTTCCACAACACCGGTTAGACTACTAGTTGGAGCACTTTTAGCTAGAGGCGTCTTTGGAACAACTTCAGAAATACTGTCCTGGGATTGTGTTTCCTCGGCTTGTTCTCGGAATGAAGCACCTGGTTGAACAGGAGAGGTAACTGCAGCCTGAAAAGACGGGTCAAAATGCATAGTTATGTATATACATAATACATCCGCAAACAGCGATTGTCTCATAAATAAGTCTGGTCACTAAAAGCAGTTAGTTTGAGCTATGGATTATTTTGAGCTAAAGAATAATGTCGTAAATACCGGTTGTGGAGCTGGTGGGGGAATCAATGAGGTTTTGAGACTCAGTGCTGCAGTAGTAACACCAACACCCTGTAATAGAGACCATGGTAGCAAAATCCCTGGTCATTGGTAATAAGCTAATACTGCCTATTTGCATAAACTATCTACCAAAGAAGAACTATGACACAGCCTTTGGTAGATAGTTGTATACCTACTTATATTGAATGTAACTGATAGATGATCATTGGTAATAAGCAAAATCCCTGGTCATTCATGGTTTACCACAAAATAAAGGAGATCACTGATTAGTGCCTTTCTTAGCAAAAAAAACATCAAAATAATTTAACCGTGCATGGGTCACCACAAACTGAAAAGTTTATTCTTCGATAAGTAACAAGCCAAACATGTTGAGGGTCAATTTCTTTTTAGTCTACTTTCATGTTACAAAGTAAGGATAACAGGAAAAAAACAAGAGGTTTAAGTAAATATTATTCGGGAAATAAATAATATCATAAAGCAAACATCGTCACCTTAACTAGAGCAGGGGGAGCAATTGTTACCAAGTCTTCAAGAGACTCCACCTTGTCTAATGGCAGTGAGCTATAGAGCTCATCAACATCATCGAATTCATCAAAATCATCCTACAAAATCAAATTAATAAAGAGAGAAGCTTATAAGATGAAATCAGCTATTAACTTTTTTCTCAAACCACAGTTATGTCTGGATAAAGCAAACCTGATTGCGTTCCACATAATCATCCAAGAAATCCTTGACATCATTGACCTGCTCAGGGCTCAGTTCGTCGTTATCCAATAACCTTAAAATTAGTTCTAGCTTCATAATGTGACCCTTATGTCGAGAAATGGAAGTCTCTAAATGCGTCTGTAAAACGAAATGATTCATAATTATATATAATCAACAGTGACGACTGTGTAACCATATAAAGAATCATAACAGTTTTTTTTAATAGCGTACCAATCTCGGTGGCCTTGTCTTCCCCTTCTTAACAGAGAGACCCTCCAATTCAGCTTCAAAGGTATCAATTTGAGACTCCAACTCTCCCACCTAATCAGTTACATTCAATATAAGTAGGTATACAACTACAAGTGAGCCACAATTAGTAATAATTTTTCAAATTAAGGAAGGGAGAAGACAGTTTTTTCTGCAAGATTTGACAGAAAATCCTGACCCCCTGTCGCTACACTTTTCAGGAAAACATAAAAATAATAATAAGAAGAAATATCTGAAGAAGTTTCCAGCTCATACCGTATTGTTCAACCAATCTCTTGTCTCTGACTTGGCCTTCTCCTTTGGATCCTATTCCAATGAAAAATATAAACAAAATACATATGGTGCCAATTCAAAACACAAACTGCCCAAAATTAGTGACCTTTCAGAAGGAAATACTAACTATCAATTGTTACAAATAGAAATGTGCTTTCTTGTGTGCCTTCTTATACAAGATTATTCAAATTGTATACATTTATTTAACTGAATACCCAACACTTTCCATAACCACAGCAACAAGTTGCCAAAAACAGTTAAAACATGCAGGGAGACTGCAGAAAATAACAGACTGTAAGAGCAAATTTGTATAATTCCTTCAACTTATTCGCAGTGTCAGCACTGCACAAATATTTCAGTCATAGTAGAATAAGAAAAATTCAGAGCTTACTGTTTTAGGTTGTTGTCCCAGGCCTTCCTTGGAAAATGCTTTCGTTTTAGTTTCTTTTTCACATATCTTGAATCTTTCCATTTCACGCTCAATAAGCTTGCGTGCATCCATTAGAGCCTGCTCATAAGAGGCACTAACCTATTGTCAAGATGTATCAAATAAATTAATAGCCTAATTCGACACTTAAATTAAGGGAAAGCTATAATAAATTTAAACAGGCATAAAAATGTATACAATTATTTTGTAAACAATCAACAAAATAATTGTATGATACCATCAATTTAAGTCAAAAAACCAACTACCAGATTGTTTGTCAAGGTACCACATGTTTAAACTAGACATATAAATCTTAGAAAAAAGATTTAAGACGGCTTAATGTCAACTCATACAGTTGTTACAGTTTGCTTGCAACTGTAACAAAAAAACATGCATTCTTATTTTGGTCTGATCACAAAAAAAAATGAAATACTAGTTTGTTTCTAGCTTTTCTTGGCCGTAAAAGCAGCAAGCCCATCTTACAGGGAGAGGAAAAATTATCTGCAGTTTATAAGCTCTTAAAGTTTGCTAGTTGTCTAATACTGTTTGTTTTAGGATTTGTTATGTACTGAACTTATCCAATTTCCCAAATCTGTGCCTTCAAGGGAAGGTGGATTCTTCAATATTTTTAATTATCTGCATCTCTTGTTTATTGACTCAGTATGTGGTTTACGATGAGCTCTTTCTTTAATTATTTTGAATTTGCATGTATATAAGCCCACAAAATAAAACACAATGGCCACAAACAAACTTAACCAATTTCCCCTTTTACTAGCCGAGTGTGACCAATCATATGCCTTTTACTTAAGTCAAAAGTACTTCTGTAAAGATTTATAACATGCTAAATAACTTAGCACTCCTTTCTGTAACTAAAGTGGACCTTTTGAAATCATAGACTAGTCAATACAAGCAAAATCTTAGACTAATCAATACAAGCAAAATTTGGAGACTCGCAAAGGGTTTGTTTCACTACAGATTTTAAGCAAAGAGCCTGAGAAAAAATTGAATTTGCTCGGCTTGCACTTCTAGCTTTTCAAGTACTAAAACCCTAAGCTTAAAATCTGCTAGAAAGTAATCACAAAATAGGACGAGAAAATAAGCCCAAATGTGACCTTTTAAGCTGAAGGAATACTCTATTAAAAAAAATGGTGGAAAATAACCTTCTTGTCCTTAATCTCACTGGATTGTATCCATGTCTTGATCTGGTCTCTGTACCTCTGCAGCTTCTTAATCTCCTTTTTCAAATCCGCCTCAAACTTCTCCTTTTGGTTAACATTGTCTGTATCATAAACCTTCAACCACAGACAATCAAAACTCAAAACTCAGATTTACATTTATCAACATATTACTTATTTACATCATTAGACACAGAAGAAATTTATAACAATCTTCTGACTATTCACATACACAATTATAGATATATACTCACAAGTAGATACACAAAAAATGGAAACATACCTTCTTCCGAAGTTTTATATTTATACACGATTATTTACAAAAAGAGTTGTAATATATCGTCCTCCACAACTCACATACACATATTTAAGATATTTACATATAAACAGACCTTGATGCAGAACCAATTACAAAGACCTTTCTTACGCAAGTTGAATACACATTTACCAATAGACATAAACAATCAGATATAAACGAATGATAACGGACCATCTTCCACACTCCACAAACACAATAAGTAACATAGACACACAATTAAATACAAAATTACTTGATAACAAAACATCTGTTACATACAGCAAACACACTTAAAGAGTCTTCGATAGAAGGAAAAATATATGCAGCTCACATCAACTACCGTTACATTTACGGTAAAAAGAATAGATAGAGAAGAAATTTATTGACAGACCACATATACCACCATCCATAGACGTGCTAGGATACAAAGGGAAATCGAAAAGGTTCTTCATTCACATTGTGTGCTATGACCAGACTTAATTTTGCTATGACCGACTAAAACCTCAGACAAAAAACAACAGTTTACAACCTGATACCGAATTGTTTTAACAAGCCATATCTAGTGCATGCAATTGTGGCCAGATCAACAATTTCATAGTTCATAATTATCTTTACTACTTGAACGGACCTTCTCATTTAATATATGGATTTCCTTAAAAGTGTATATACATAAGAATATAATAACTTCCACAATTCCGATGGACATTAAAAACAAGAAAAAAATAAAAAACAATCTTCTTTTATGGTTCACTTGCACATAATTCACAATGAATCGATATATAAACACAATTAGTTACATTCAAAATAAGAACAGGACTTTTTATCCAAACATATACAGTTCTAAAGAGAAAGATTATGATAGCATGGCCTCTTTCCCATTCCAATTGTTGCACGATAGTTGGTGTATACTCACAATTAGATGCATCGGAATAATAACAGGCTTCATTTAGAATTCACATACACAATCATTAACATATACACTTACAATCATACACAACTAAATAGCCGATATATCAACACAATTACATATATTCACAGGATGGATACATTGAAATAATAACAGGCCTTCATTCATGACTCGCATACAAAATTATATACATATATGCAGACAATTATATACACAATTAAATAGTCGATATATGCACACAATTAATTACATTGAAATAATAACAGGTCTCCTTCCAAAATTCACATATAAAATTTTACCCAGACAATTGGGGATATACTCACAATTAGATATATGCACACAATTACATACAAGCCATCATTCAGAATTAACATACACATACACAGTGATACACAGACAATTGGGTATATTCATACCATTAGATATGGACCTTTATTAAAAATTGACTAACACAAGCCAAATAAATATACACAGACAATCCAATATATACACAGAGAAGCTAGGGATTTGATGCTCTCTTAGCTTTTTGACGAAAATACTTGCAAATATACAGAAACTTTCTATAATAAATTATGTGAGTATAGTTAAAAGTCAGTTACAAGATGAAATGAATTAAAAGAATAGTAAAATGAGTTAAAAATCACTTATCAGTGGAAAAAAAAACACTAGGGTGAAGCCAAACACTAGACTGAAACGAGCTGATTTTCCCAATGCTTTTTAAAGCAACATTATGACCCAAAAAAATGATGCCAATCGAGCTCACATACAAAGGCCTTCATTCAGAATATCTATATCTATGTGTGTTTGGTACGTTAGCTTTCAGGACTTTTAAAAGCTAGATTTTGGCTATAAAAGAAGCATGAAAAACCAAAATCTATGTTTATGGGTAGATTTTTTTAGCTTTTTCAGAGTTCAAAAAAAGGTATCGTTGTTTACGAAAATACCCCCAACCTTTAGCGGTAATTTCACGCTAAAATAATTACAGGCAAAAAACTACTATCCATTTTTTTTCTTCTAAAAATGGATTATTTGATCATTTTGAATGAATTAGCAAAAATCTAAAATCTAAAATCTAAAATCAAACGCAAATCTTAATAAATCTAGGTTTTAAAAATTTAACAGGTGATAGTTTGGTATAGTAAACATAAATTATAACAGGCCTTCATTCATGACTCGCATATAATGAGTTAAGAGAATAGTAAAAATGAGTTACAAGTCACTTATAAGGTCCGTTTGGTAACACATTATTTGGTCAAAAATCAGATTTAAAAAATCAGTTTTAAAAATCCAACCAAAATCCAGGTTTTTGGTTTTGGGATTTTTTTAGCTTTTTCAGCCTAAAAACCTGCTTTCAAAAGCTAAATAATCTAATAGTCCAAACACTCACAATTTTTTTAAATCTAAAATCAGCTAAAAAAAATACCAAAAAGACCCATAATTAAAAGGCCTTCATTCAGAATATATATCTATGTGTATGTGTGTGTGACGCTCAAACGAAAAATATAGACACAGTTATTAGATATATACATGAACAGGCCTTCATTCAAGTTGAAACGAGTTAAAAGATTAGTAAAAATGAGTTATAAGTCACTTATATAAAAAAAAAACTAACGTGATGCAGACACTACATTGATTTTCTCACTTATAAGTAAAATCAGATTTTCCCACTGCTTTTTTATAGCAAGATTCTGACAAAAAAATGATGCCAAACAGGCCCACAATACAAAGGCTTCATTCAGAATCTCTCTCTCTCTTTCTCTCTGTGTGTGTGTGTGTGTGAATGTAAAAATTCACACAATTATAAATGGGTAATTAGACATAACCGCTCAATTTGGAAAATACACACACAATTATTAGATATATACACAGTTGGTTAGATGAACAGGCCTTCATCCAGAATATATATGTATTTGTGTACGTGTATGTTATGCTCAATAGGAAAATATAGACACAATTATTAGATACATACATGAACAGGCCTTCATTCAAGATCAACAAACAGAATTATGTATATAAACATATATAGGGTTAGGGTTAATTAATTAATGTTTAATATACCAAACTACCACATGTTAATAAATTCCATACCAACCTACAAGTTATAACAATTTACATACCAAATAACAAAAAAAATTGAACAATCACCATACTTAAGTCAAACTAATAAAGGTCAAAATTGGATAACTAAAAACTCTAAATTCCACTCTCAGATGAAAACTGGTCAAGTTTGAGTTCAATAGTGATATATATATATAGTACGAGAATTGTTAAATTGGACAAAAGTATGTTTGATTGTTCAATTTCTGATTATTTGGTATGAATATTGTTATCCGGTGATAGTTTGGTAGAGTAAACATAAATTAACCCGATATATATAGAGAGAGATTCATACACAACTAAATAGCCGATTTAACAACGCAATTAGATATATGCACACAATTAGATACATTGAAATAATAATAGGCTTTCATTCATGACTCGCATATAATGAGTTAAAAGAATAGTAAAAATGAGTTATAAGTCACTTATAGGGTCCGTCTGGTAACAGATTATTTGGTCAGAAATCAGATTTGAAAAACCTGTATTAAAATCCAACCAAAATCCAGAATTTTTTATTGTTGGATTTTTTAAAGCATTTTAGACTAAAAATCTGCTTTTCAAAAGCTAAATAATCTGTCTGTCCAAACACCCACAGATTATTAAAATCCAAAAATCAACTTCAACAAATAACAAGTCACTATAGGGTCCATTTGGTAACACATTATTTGGTCAAAATTCTGTATTAAAAATCCAATCAAAATCCAGAATTTTTATTTTTGGATTTTTTTAGCTATTTAGGCTAAAAACCTGCTTTTCAAAAGCTAAATAATCTGACTGTCTAAACACACAAATTTTTAAAATCTAAAATCAACTAAAAAAATCTGTTGCCAAATGTACCCATAACTAAAAGGCCTTTATTCAAAAATCAGATTTAAAAACCTGTAATAAAAATCCAACCAAAATCCAGATATTTTGGATTTTTTAGTCTAAAAACCTGCTTTTAAAGCAAAATAATCAGACTGTCCCAACACTCACAAATTTTTTTTAAAAAAACTGTTGCCAAACGGACCCTCAGAACAAATACATCTGTGTGTGTGTGTGTAAAAATTCAGAAAATTAAAAGACCTTTTTTATTCATAATATTAATCTATGTGTGTTTGTGTGTGTGTGTATGTGCAACGCTTAATAAGAAAATATAGACACAATTATTAGGTAAATAAATACAATATTAACAAACAGAATTATGTATATTATAAATAAATAAAAAAATAAAAATATACCTTTTTCCAGATGCTATCGAATACATCGACGCCTTCTTGAACTTTTTTAAGAACTCGATCGATTTCCCCTTGTAACTTTCTACTCGCTCCCATTCTTCTAATTAATTAAGATCACTTAACATTCAACTCTTTTATTTTTTATTTTATTTTTATTTATGTAGTACCTGTTTATTACTCCATATAATCCGATTTTGTAGACTTAATTGATTTAGTTAGGGTTTTCGAGTGATAACGACGACTGTTTATCCATTCGTCAACATTGAAATAAATAAATCAATATATATTATATTATATTAGGCCCGTCCCTAATAAAAATATAAAAAATATGAATAATTATATTTAATATATGAATAATAAAAACAATATATTTTAATATTTAAAAAAATATTTGGTTATTAAAAAACAATAAATAGTTTTATTATTTTTTACTTTTTATATTTTAACGTGAGTATGGTATTATTGTAATTAATATAAAGATGCAGGGTATTTTTAAAAAAAATGGCTAAATTAGACAGACTTTTTTGAGTTGGATTAATAGAATGATATAATACAGAGGTGTTGTATGCTCTGACTTTTTGCAATTTTATTCCCCATTTTACCCAAATTAATAATTATACCCTTGTTTTTTCTTTTCTTTTTTTAAACAAAATAATTATACCCTATTCTATCATTTTCTTGTGGTTTTATAGGCTTTGATGAAAAATGTTATTTTCCCCATGGTTTTATATTTTTTTGTTTATAGTAAAGTTGGTCAAAGTAGTTTAACTGCACTATAATTTAGTTCTACAATTTCAAAACTGTAAAAAAAAGAACTTCATTAAGAATTTAATATTAAACTTTAATATAAGCTGTAAAACATCTCTATAAGAATGTTTTATACAGTAATAACCTATCTATAGTCATAAAAAATTTCGGTGCTAAGTCGGGCCAGTTATAAATAGAAATAAACTTTCTATTGTCATATTCCGTAATTTTTTATGGTCTCGTTAGTTATAAATTCACCTCCTTATAATAATAAATAATATTTTATTAAAAAAAATATAGGTTCTTTCATCAAATTTGAGAAAACATTCAAATGCATTTCGCGATTGTAGCGATGTTGTATGATTTGATTACTGATGTAACTAATTTTTTATTTTATTCCTCCACTATATGTGTAGCTTGTATTTCATCGACATCATACTTGACATTTAGAGTCCGATGTCAATAAAATACAAGCTATATATGATTTTACAAGTATCTATATACATTTATCTTATAATATGTAAATACTTATAGTTTTTAAATTTTATTTATTTTTATACGTAATCTCTCAAGGAATAACATGACTGATAGAACATAAAAATTGGATCCGAATGTTCTATTCGGGTATGAATTAACCCACCCATTATTAGAGAAATAATGGGTGTTGAACTTAGAGTTCAATAATGATTTTGATTATAACTTTGATTATGTCGTTAATGATTTTACTATTTCAATGATATAATGCTTGTCTTGTCCAAAAAGAGAAAACGTATATTTCAGGTTTTTAAATGATAGAGCATTCGTTAACGAAGCCATAGGTTCAAGCGGAACCAAATTCGGAGCTAAAACGAAGAAGTTATGGGCTTTCGAAGAAGACCGGAAAAACTGCCAGAATTACAGACGACCGATCGACTGAACAAAAACGACCGATCGTTTTTGTTCCAAATTCTTCCAGTGAGCACGTCGAAAAAAACGACCGATCGTTTCTCATAAAACGACCGATCGTTTTCTGTAAAACGACCGATCGACTGTAGAAAACGACCGATCGTTTTCTGCAGATTTCGAAAACAGCTTTTCAGCTTTTTCTGGAAAATAGCTTAAATCAGCCTCAACCACTTCCAACGGTCATAAACGGAAAAACAGACCTTTTGACATATAAATACCACCCAATCTCTCTTTCTAACTCACCAATCACAATACCAATCAACTTCCTTCAACCTCTCATTAAAAACCCTAATATCACCATTTTGGTGTATACATATTCGAGGAAGAGGAAAATCAAAGAGAAAGAGATTCAAGCTCGATCATCATCAACTCACCAATTAGCTTTTTGAGAAGCAATTAGAATAGTGAGCGAAGTTACATTTTTGTAACTAAATTTGTATCGAGTGTTTTATAAACTCATTTGTGAGCGAGTGAACGGGTAGAGGCTTTGTAAGCAAGTGAAGCTTAAAAGCTCTAGGTTTTTCATTCGGGTACTCATAAATTGAGGGGGAGTCGTTGACTCATAGTCGTGTTCTCTTGCACTTGTATCAAGAGTAGGAACCTCGGGTAGAGGGTGAGCCAATCGGTCGATTGAGCTCGATAGGGTTTGTAAAATCCGAAGAAACATTTTAGTGAAATACTCGGTAGTACCGAGGAGAGGACGTAGGCGCGTTTGCCGAACCTCTATAAATCACGGTGTCATTTTCTTCCCTTACTTTTACTTTCCGCAACTTATTTTCTTGCTTATTTATTGCTTGCGTTTAGTTATTTTAGCAATTTATTAACTCTTGTTAAAACGCTTAAGCTTAGAATTGCATAAGTTGAGTGGTTAGTTGCATAGAATTTTAATTAGGCGAAAATCGCCAAAACCTTATTCACCCCCCCTCTAAGGTTAGCCGCACCCGGGCCAACAGAGGGTACCCAACGCTAAAACCCAAAAACCCAAGGTCTGAGGGAACTTTCCTAACAGGCCATTATATATAAATGTCCAGCCCAGTAGTACAAGTCCACAAAGTAAAAGCCCATGAGATGGTGCCTAAAATGGCGACATTTGTCAACATCCTATGAGGCATAATTGCCTATAAAAAGCCAAGTACCCCCCCTAAAAGAGGGATCCGAAAAACATATCAAAAAATATAGAGAGAAGGAGAGAAAATAGAAAAACTTGTCAGAGCTTATCACACTATAAAGCATGCCGAGCAAGATAAAGAACAGAGTACCGAAGGGAAGAAGAAAGACCAAGATTAGATAAAATTACCAATTCGAGCACAAGTGCAATAGAAAATTGTAAACCGAGCAATTATAATTGACGAGCAATAAAAAAGATCGAGAAGTGTTCAATATTTACTGTCAATTGATTATTATAGTATTGTTGAAAAGTCTAGCATCACCGACTAAAGTTATGACTTTATCAAATGGCGCCGTCTCCGGGAATCATCTAGTTCCCAACTAGTTTCGAAATCGAACACAAATACTCTATCAGGCGAGCGACAATGGTGACCAATATAGAGGAAACCCATCCCGATATAGTAGAAACCAATAACCAAAACGTACAAATTAGCCAACAAGACCTCGACGATCTACTTGCCATCCGTGAGAGATATGACGCTATCCAGTCCGTAAACCAACCAACAACCTCCAATGTTCACCAAAAACAACAGACCGAACAACCCCAACCGCTTGACGGGCTCGTCGACGAGAACCCTACATCCTCGGATGACGAACGAGCATTACCCGTATTAAGGCGCGCAAGAAGACGCTTACCCGAATCCCAGGAAGGACCGAGCTCAAGAGTCCCACTACCAGCAGCCTCGGTCAATTCCAGTTCCCACCAAGTTCAACTTCAAACGAACGAAGCCCACCGGTTTGGCATGCCCGAGGACTTTGTCCTCGAGCAAACATCCCGACCACCAATATTCCCACCGCGGATAATTACCCCGTCCACGGTGGAAGTACAACCCCTCGCTCCCCAATCAGGGAACGAGGCCGCATTAACACAAGCCGAGCAGGGTCACAACGCCCAGCTTCAAGCTCAGCTGGCCGCATGCATGTTGGCCATGGCGACAGCAGGTATCACGATACTGCCCACTCAAACCGCCAATACACATGCCGACTCCCGACATAACATGGAAGATTCCGCTTACCGAGCAGCTATGGAAGTGGCGGGCCGAACACATGATACAAGGATACCCCGACAAGGGGAACATGTCCCAAAGACGACCCCAACAGTCGTCGATCGCCAAGACGCCCCTAGGGGACCTATCCCCAACAGAAACCCGAACGACGGTAGATATCCAGAGCACAGGGTCATTGTAAGATATTACCCACAACCTCACTATAGGGAATACCCTACCTACCAAGCTCCGGATGAGGCGTTCCAACAGGCTTGGGACGTATGCCAAGAAACTCCATGCACCAAGCATATCACTCGGCACCGCAATCCTTTGGGGTTCATCATCCCCGAATTCAGGCTCTATGATGGAAAGAGCTGTCCAATTGATCATCTGCGCTACTACAAAACTAGGATGGAGCTGTGGAGTGATGGCCCTGCACTGATGTGCAAGTTTTTCAAAAACAGCTTGGGCCAAGAGGCTTCGTCGTGGTATCACAACCTGCCACGGGGATCCATAGGAAGCTGGACGGAGCTTCTCCGTGCGTACTCCACCCGATATTCTGCTCATCGGAAGAAGAAGATCAACATCGACACCCTTCTGAAAATGGCAATGCAGCCGAATGAACGACTCAATGATTATTGCATACGTTTCATTGACGTGGCAAACCAGATTCCGCAGTACGCCAATAACATAGCCATCCAAAACTTTATCAACTCCATCCCTAGCGGCTATTGGGCGAGAAGGAAGTTCATAGGCAAAAGCTTTCCGACCACTGACGATCTGCTAGCCTATTGTACCCACCTCACCGATAAGAACGAAGAAATGCGACTCCTTAACCGAACTCTGCCAAGAAGAGAGTCGGTCCGAGAAGCACAAGTGGGCCGCAAGAGAGCCAAGAACAATCAGGGGGAAGCCGTCAGACCGACCAGACGGGACAAAGGTCCCGAGGTCCATGACAGGGTAGAGCAACCCCGAGAACCCGAGCATAAGCCACTCCAGCTCACATACCCGATGCCGATCAGCGAGCCTAAACCGCTCCGGATCGCCTACCCAATGCCCCCCAAACCGCTTCAACAAGGTCGGTTCCAAGAGAGGGAACGCCGAAAAACCTTCGAACCGGTCGAGCTGCGATACACTTTCAACCTATCTGTTGAAGATATCTTTAAGGATATATGCAGGGAAAGTTGGTATTCCTGACCATAACCGTTCGCTACTCCTCCCAATCTAAGAGACTCCAAGCTCTTCTGTGCCTATCATGAGGATCATGGCCATCTCACCGAGCGCTGCCGCAATCTGCATTGGAAGATGAACATGTGGGGTGACGCAGGATACCTCAACAAGTTCATCAAGGGTGCCGGGAACAAAGGCAAACAGCTAGCCATCGATGGAGCTGACAACTGACAAGGCAAAACAATTAACGTCGTGCATCTATTAAGACCCAAGACCACTGGAGGGGAAAGATCACAACAGCGGCAACTGGCGCACTTTGGGCAGGTAGCCAAGGCATCACAGGCGTCAACTTCTAAGCGGCAGTGCACGCCACAGCGACACCCACCCATTTCTTTCTCGGATCTTGACGAAGAAGGGGTGATATACCCCCACGGGGACACCATTAACCTCCGCGTCCATATTTGGTATAGACACGGTCAGCAGAGTTCTTGTCGACCAAGGAGCCTCTTGTGATATCATGTACAAAGAGCTCTTTGACAAGATGGAGCTCAAGCTGCAGGATCTGCAGCCTATCGACGTCACACTGATCGGGTTCATTTCCGAGACGACTAAACCGTTGGGAAAGATCGTCCTAACTGTTACGACGGGATCCGTATCAGTCCCCGTAGAATTCTTAGTGGTCAATGACAATTCAGGCCATAATGCGATCTTGGGCCGACCATGGCTTCATGCCATGTGGGCCATACCTTCGACATACCACCAGAAGGTGAAATACCTTAACGCTAGAGGGGAGGTCAAGACGGCCCGAGGATGTCAAGAGGATTCACGACGCTGTGAAGACATCACCGCAGCTCTGAAGAGACAGCTGGTTGTTGTCGAACAACCCACGAGTATGAGGAAGCTACTCAACCAAATAGCCCGAACTGAGAGGGTTGTTGAGGAACGAGTGGGAGAGACGCTCCGGAGGGTGAGCATCCCTAATATGGACGAGGAACACTACTTCCTCATCGGTGATAGCCTCCCCAAAGGGGAATCCGAGGAGCTAGAAACGTTCCTCTTCAATAACATTGATAAATTCGCATGGAGCCCCAAAGACATGCCGGGCCTAGACCCTAAAACGGCATGTCACCACCTAAGTGTTAACGCCGAGTATAATCCAATAGCTCAAAGGAGCAGGAAAGTATCCGTCCAACACAGAGCGGCTATAATTGCAGAAGTCCGAAAGTTGTTGGAAGCCGGAGCTATAAGGGAGGTGTTCTACCCAAAATGGTTATCCCATCCGGTCGTCGTCCCTAAGAAGAACGGGAAGGAAAGAGTCTGTATAGACTTCACCAATCTGAACAAAGCCTGCCCGAGGGATCCATTTCCCCTTCCAAGGATTGATCAACTGGTGGACGCGACAGCGGGAGCAGAAAGGATGACCTTCCTCGACGCTTACTCGGGGTATCACCAAATCCCCCTCGCCTATGAGGATCAAGAAAAGACATCGTTCATATCGCCTTTGGAAACTATTTCTATACGGTAATGCCGTTCGGCCTACGCAATGCGGGAGCAAGATACCAAAGAATGATAACGCGGGTATGCCGAGAGCATATAGGGAAAACAATGGAGGTGTACATAGACGACATGGTCGTCAAAAGCGAAAGGGCCACATCCCACCTCCAAGACATTAAGGACGTTTTCCAAACACTGGGCGAGCACAAACTGAAGCTCAACGCGAGCAAATGTGCGTTCGATATCAGTAAAGGGAAATTTTTGGGGCATATGGTCAGCCGACGAGGAATAGAGGCTAATCCCGATCAGATCACAGCTCTACGGAACCTAGCAGCACCCAAAAATAAGAAGCAGGTACAAGAGCTCACGGGAATGATGGCCGCATTGAGTAGGTTCATTAGTCGATCCGCGGACAAGGGACGACCGTTTTTTGAATCACTCAAGAAGGATAGAAAGTTCGTGTGGGACCCGGAGTGTGAAGCTTCATTTAACAACCTCAAAGAGTACTTGAGGACGCTGCCACTGCTAGTAAGGCCAAACAAAGGGGATATTCTAACATGCTACTTAGCAGTTTCTACTACAGCTGTGAGCGCGGTCATCCTAAGAGAAGAAGGTCGAGAACAATTCCCGATCTACTTTGTTAGCAAAACTCTGGTCGAAACCGAAACACGCTACCTACCATTGGAAAAGCTATGCCTGGCATTGGTCATTGCGACTAGGAAGCTACCACACTACTTCATCGCTCACCAGGTCCAAGTCTACACGAAATTCCACATCAAGGAATCTCTTCGACGGACGGACATAAGTGGCCGAGTTGCGGCATGGGGGGTCGAGCTATCCCAATTTCATATTGAGTTCGCACCTCGACATGCCATAAAGGGACAAGTCTTGGCCGATTTCGTCACCGAGTTCATTGAAGGATATGATGAGCCCTTGGCCATATCCCCCCAGTCTCACTGGCAAATACATGTCGATGGATCCGCCACCAAGGACGGATCAGGAGCAGGAATAGTCCTCAAGTCTAGCGAGGGCGCGATCATAGAGAAAAGCATCAAACTGGGCTTCCGAGCTACCAACAATGAGGCAGAGTACGAAGCCATGATAAACGGCATGCTCATTGCCCAGTCCCTCGGATGCTCCCACTTAACTGCGAGTTCTAACTCCATGCTGATCGTCAATCAAGCCATCGGCGAGTACCAGGCCAAAGACGACAGAATGATCCTCTACCAAGAAAAAGTCCAAAGCTTAATGGCCACCTTCAAACAGTGCGAATTAATAAGGATCAATCCCACCGAAAATACACACGCCGACGCCTTGGCCACCCTAGCCTCGACATTAACGCTGGCCAACACACGATCAATCACAGTGGAACTTCTGGAAACCCTGAGTATCACCAGAAGAATAGATCGGGTAACGTCAATCCAATACGAGCTAGGGTGGATGGACGACATGATTCACTATCTGCGAGACGGGATGCTCCCTGCAGACAAGATAAAAGCGTTGAAAATTACGAGAAAGGCGCCTCGGTTCTGGCTATCCGAGGACGATAAACTGTACAAATCCAGTTATCGAGGGCCCCACCTTCTGTGCGTCCGGCCTGAACTGCAACAACCAGTCTTGGAAGAGATCTACGAAGGATCATGCGGATCACACATCAAAGGAAGGTCCCTCGCTAACAAGACCATCACACATGGATATTGGTGGCCTTATATCAAACGAGATGCCGACGTTTATGTCCAAAAATGCGACAAGTACCAACGATTAGCCAAAATGCCTCGGCTCCCATCATCTTTGATGGCCCTAGTATCGGCTCCATGGCCATTCGCACAATGGGCGATTGATCTAGTCGGGAAGCTTCCCAGGGCAACCGGCAACGTTGAATATTTGATTGTAGCGACAGACTACTTCACCAAGTGGGTGGAAGCTAAACCTCTCCGAGAAATTAAAGCCAGCAATGTCAAACAGTTCATCTGGGAGCATATCATCACTAGGTTCGGTATACCATACGCCATTATCGCAGACAACGACACCCAGTTCAAGGACGCCAATCTGCAGCTTTGGTACGAAGAACTCGGTATCCGAAAGTTCTATTCGACTCCAACATACCCACAGGGTAACGGTCAAACAGAGGTATCAAACCGAACTGTCCTAGATGGCATAAAGACAACCCTGGAACAAGCAAAGGGGAGATGGCCTGAGCGACTGCTCAACGTCTTATGGTCCTGCCGAACTACACCGAAGACGGGCACAAAGGAAACACCGTTCAGCTTAGCATACGGCGTGGAGGCCGTCATACCAACAGAAATCGGCCTACCCACCCTCCGAACAACTTTAGTCGAGCAAGGAAACAATGAACAAAGAATGAGAGAGGAGCTCGACATGTTAGATGAGAAAAGAGAGATAGCGGCCCTTACTCTAGCAAAATACCAACAAAGCGTCAAGTGAACCTATGACAAGAGGGTGAAAGGGACCAAGGAATTCGTAGTAGGAGAACTGGTACTACGACGAATAACGGTCTATACCAGAAACGAGATACACGGCAAACTGAGCCCCACCTGGGAAGGCCCATACAAGATCGTTAAAAGAACAAGCCCAGTGTCCTACAAGCTCAAAAGCGTTCTGTTCGACAATAGCCGAGGAGAAAAGAATTCTTGGAACGTAGCTAATCTAAAGAAGTACTACGTATAGGCTAGCTTACCATCCAAGGTACTACCTTACCTCTGTTTTGTCATGACATTATCTGTTGCTGTTGTATAAATGAAATATTTTGTCATACTGTCTAACAAGTCCTTCAAGGAGGCGTATGAAATTCCCAACATGGCATGTCTAAGAAAGTGCCTAGGAATACTGTGAAATTCCCAACATGGCATGTCTAAGAAAGTGCCTAGGAATACTGTGAAATTCCCAACATGGCATGTCTAAGAAAGTGCCTAGGAATACTGTGTAATTCCCAACATGGCATGTCTTAGAAAGTGGCTAGGAATACTGTGAAATTCCCAACATGGCATGTCTAAGAAAGTGCCTAGGAATACTGTGAAATTCCCAACATGGCATGTCTAAAAGAGTGCCTAGGAATACTGTTACTAATTCCCAACATGGCATGTCTAAGAAAGTGCCTAGGAATATTCAAGTCCTCCAACGAACCGGAGGCACATGCAGGTACCCGTAAGCAAAAGTCGAGTAAAAAGAAAGCGAAGCAAAGAGGCAAATATGTAGGTACCCGTAAGCAAAAGTCGAGTAAAAAGAAAGCCAAGCAAAGAGGGAAATATGCAGATACCAATAAGCGAAAGTCGAACAAAAATAAAGCCAAGCTAAGAGACAAATATGCAGATACCAATGAGAAAGAACCAAACATGAATAGTACTAGCCCGCGTTACGGAGGCGACAACGTGCCCAATGACGAAAACAACAAAAGAAACTCAATCCAGTCAAATGAAATATCAACAAGACAATGAGAAGATCCAATACATGAATGAAGAAATAAAACAAATAGTCCTCGCCCGCATTACGGAGGCAACAATGTTTGAAGAAAAATAAAAAATCAGCTAAGAAGAGCTACTGCATGAGGAGCACGACGGTAATTGACCAAGCACAACCTCTTCGTCATCCGTCGATGTATCCCCATCGGTCTCCTCACCATCAAAGCGTTCCTCAGAAATGAGGGCATTAAAATTGGTCGTATGAGAACCAACACATCTCAAAACCTCAAGCCGAGCGGCGAATTCGGCTCATTTTGTGGTCTCATGAGCATCCGCAACTTCCTTACGATGAGCGTCGTCGAAGGGAAGCTGACGGACTTCGGCTATAGCCACAGATGCATCATACCTAGCTCGGGACAAACGGGAATACTTCACCAACACATTGGCTCGGGCGACCAGCGACTTTAATTTGCCAAAGTAGTTGCCTTTCAAACGCCAATATCGGTTTAACCGGCACTCCTGAACTTTAACCACATGCTCAGCATGGTGAACGTACTCACGAAAAGACGCTGCCTGGGCCTTCAGCTTTGCCTTAAGTTGGGCACACCGCCCATGCAGTTTGTCATTTTTGCCCATTAGGTCGATATAACGCCAATCGGCACGCACTACACTAGCCACACCAGATGAGGCCTCATCCCGGGCAGCACCAGTAGGTCCGTGCACCGGTCCAACAAGGCTCGGCGAACCAGCCTGGTGTGACGTAGTAGCATGTGCCTATAAAAACAAAAAGAGGAGAAGGGAGGAGATGAATATTCGTCAAAAAATAAAGAAAAGGCAGGAAACCGAAATAGAGACTACTTTTATAATAAGCTGCAAGTGAAACGCAATACAAGCTACTCAATCTTAGTCAGATAAGCCCTCGACAGAAGCCGAGGTCTCTAAAGCATCAGCAAAATGAATATCTCGCAGCGAGATTATTTGCGTCCCCAAGCGAGCCTTGACAGTCGCATCCAAACGGTTCAAGGCAGCTGTGGTCTCAGTTACCCCAGCCATAACATCAACCATACGTTCTGCTCGGGCAACACCACGCCTACCATTCGCATGCTCATACACCTCCAGTGCACGACCTCGGGCCCAATATGCCTTGACAAAAGATAGTAGCAAGTCGGCATCCTCATAAACGACCCCTAACACCAAGTTCAAGCTCGTTATCTGGCCTCGGGCTTCATCTCGGGAGCGCCAAAGTGCACCAAGAAGCTCTTTGGCCTTACCCTTGTTTGCAGTATAATAGGCGGTCTTTTTGCTGAACTTCTCTCCCAACTTATGTAACCGAGTCGATAAATCTACGATATGGGCTTGTAACTCGTCGTTCTCACGACGTGCAGCATTTAATTCTGCCATATGAGGACTAGGTTGCTCGGAACTACCTACCCGGTCACCTACACTGCCACTTGGTCGGGACCAGACCACCATGGCCAGAGAGTTAACCGGCACCTGACATGATTGTCACGACCTTCAAACACACGAAAACTACTAACCAGAAAAGGAACGATACCGAAAGCGATAAAAACAGCCAAATGACGACAGAGCAAAAATATTATCAACTTTCCCATAAGAGTTGTGATTTATACAAACACCCTACATATGGATGCCAAAAACAATGCCTACCTCGACTAAAACACGTTAACAAAAGGAGCCAGATCAAGGATCAACCTAACTGGGAGGAGACTGAGGAAGGGAAGGTCCCTGAGGGGTCACCGCTCGAGGAGTTGAAGAGCTTGACCCCGAATACGGTCGAGGAGCGGAAGAAGACGATGGCCCCGGCATGTGAGGCACCTCCTCATCCTGGATATTAGCCCAATCTTTGGGCAAAGGAGGCGTAACTCGACTTGCTGGATACGCAAAGGTAGCCCAAGCCGTATGAGAGAAAGGGACCCTCGCCACATTCAAAGCCCATACATGATAGCTATAGGCATAGAAATTGACGATCTTAGTGAACTGGTCCCGATCCTCTACTCGACCAGCCTCCAACAAGGCTACCCGGTCCTCCAGCACCTTTTTTTCAGCCTCCACCTTTGCCTTCTCGTCGGCCACGACCCCCTTCTCAGCAACAACCACCTTATTTTCATCGACCAGCCGTATATTCTCTTGAGCCAGCTTAGCATTTTCCTCAGCTAGAAGAGTGTTCTTCTCAACCTCGATCCCATGTTGTTCCTCCATAAGCTTGTGCTCGGCCGCTAGCTGTTCCTTCTCGGCTTCCAAGGCCGTGAACCGGTTTCTCAGCTCAACGGTGGCGAGACATATCTGCATGCATATCAAATAAGATACCAACAAACGAAATCATACACATTAACGATCAGACTGAGCTTACACGAAGAGCGTCAACGTGGGCCCGGTCAATGGTCGCCACAGCAGGCTGGGCAGCGATATCCAGCATATTCTGGTATGTCAGGGGCATAAGGGCTGTGCACCCCATCTTCAATGCTCGGGAGTTCCCCAACAAATCGCCGTTGCACCTATCGATGTAACGGGTCATAGCTTCCAGGTCCACCTCTGCCTTTCCAATGCTCCCCTCGCCCACCTTTTCATCGGGCACATCCATTTCTTTGCATACGACCTCGACATCCTCATCAGCAGTCGGCAATTCAACGCCCACCGCACCAGTCTCAGGGGCCTTATCCTCCACCACCTTCTCCACCTCTTCCGGTGGTGAGATATTGGGAAGAGTCATCGTATTCTCTCCCATGCCCATGCTCAGGTTCACATAATCGAACAAGTCACTAAACGACTCCTGAAACAAAACAACGCCCATAGACCGGGCCAAGACGAATGTAGCCAACAGAGAAGTCAACGACTGAAGGACAAATAGCAAATAAAAGAGAGCAAATGAAATTACAAATAACATCGACAATTATACTTACCAAGGCGGCATCGCTCTTGTCCCCGGTAGCGACTGGCAAGATTGAGGTCTCATAAGGGAGAGATTGAACTCCCCCATCCAAGCTCCGCACGGGTTGAGGTGTCTGATCCACGGGGAGGAAGTAAGATATAGTGGTCGCCGGTGTTACGCCCAAAATTGGGCCCCCTTCAGGCACCACATCACTACTCGTCGACTCGGTAACCCTAGCCTTCTTAGTGGGACCCTCCCGAGGCTCGGCCGATCGTCACCGAGCAGCCTTCTTAATCAACGATACGACACGGGGCTTAACAATCGAGATAAATTCAGCCACCGTCTCTTTGGGGATCACCGGCGCATTAGCGCACCTATTCCCAGCCTCGGCCACATACCCCGGCAACTTGGGAGCAGCACGGTTTTCGGCCTCCCTCGTGGACCCAGGTCCCCACCAACTCGAAAGAGCTACCAGAGCATCCAGATTGGGAGCACCAAGGATCGGAAGCTCGGGAGCAGCTTCAGCAGGAGCAGGAATCTGGCGACCAGCATGACACCAATTCCCAGACACGATCACGAGACCAAGGTTATGTTCCTTGTTCGTGTCGGGCAGATCAATAACAAGTCGGGTGAATTGACGCATCGACTTCAAGTAAGAGCGCATCTTAAACTGGAACCCATAGATGCCCATGACATCCTTCAACTCTATTGACACGCCTGCCAACTCAGACAGCTTCTTGATACCGTTGAGTATACGGAACGTATTCAGCGCAAGTTGGCAGGGAGCGATTTGGAAGGCCTCAAATAAGGAGACCATCCAGTCCAACAACGGGAGTTTCACTCCACCGGTCAGCAGGGAAGAAGACCGAAGGGCTACCTCGTTGGCGGCCACATGCCCCTGAGCCTCTTCTAAGGTCCTTGGGGGACGAACGTGCACGTCCGCAGGTATTCCTGCTTGTTCTTTAAATTTTGCCTCATTAAAACTCCCAAGTTGGGCCAGGCATTGGGTGAGAAGATCCTGTGATATCAACACAACCAACCATTAAAATAACCTACAGTGAGACCTACCACAAATCAACCACCACACCAGCAATCAAACGCCACATACCAAACAGTAATTCCAATACAAAATACACAAGCAGCACATACGGCACATACGCCAGCAATTTCCAATCAAGCATATATAGCCTACACATAAACTCTAAAACAGAAAATTCCAGTACAAAATACACAACCCACCACCAACAATGAATCAACACAAACCTATATGGGAATACGGATAAATTAATCAAAGACATTAATGTACTTACAGCCATTATAGTAGGGGGCGTACGGCTTTGGCAATATTCTTTTTCCTTCGAAATAGATAACAGGAGATATTTTTTCTAGAGAGCAGCACAAACCCTAGAGAGAGAAAAAGGTGGGGATATTATGGGAGCAAGGTAAGATCAAAAAGAATTACTGGGGAAAGTTAAGGGAGTGGAGCCGCAATAAAGGGAATAAAATATTAACCGTCCTTTCGTGTCACAGAGGTTTTCCTTTTTTTTTTCAGCCACAGAAAAGTCAACACGCCCACAGATATTTTAAAGTTCAACGCTCCAGATCTTGCCACGTCAAAAACTAAGCCCACTAACCCATACAGTTCACATCATTGAACCTATATAAACAGCTAGTGGACCCCACCACTAAAAAACTTACAGCATACGCTACCAGTATTCATACAAGCCATATGGCACAACAATTACCACCGAGGATCCACATCGAACAGCTTCCTCGACGCCATACGGTTTCTTCCCACAGGAACACCGAACAGGGTTAACGAAGACCGTTCCTAACTCGACGGCAATTTAGCCTCCAGTCTAGCAACGCTCTACGGGGGGATAACTCGGTGACCAATACTGAGATGCATAGTATGGTTTCAACATGAAGCCAAAATAAGCAATAAACGAATTGCGAAAAGAGTAGAATTTTTATTCATCCACAAGGGGGAAAACAACCAGTTACAACGGGAAAAATAAAAACTACAAAGATGTCACCAATAAAATACTTCTTTATTTCTGAACCCTAGAACTACCCTCTTCCTCGGCGCCCCTTTTTGCCAAGAGCTCTTTGAGATGATCCCTCTCCTTGATCAAGCGAGAAATACACATCTCAGCCTGTTGCAAGGCGTAAGACTGAGACTCGCATTTTTGCTCGGCTTCGAAACGAGTAGTACCCTCCTCATCCCAATATTGTTTAAACCTCCTGACTTCAGTCTGAGCACATTTGAGATCGGCTTTCAGCCACGACATCTCGATTTCTTTCAACTGAAGAAGAGTCAATTCCTCTTCCTCGAAACCAGGGGGACGGGGTAGCATGAAAGTAGGCTCTTCAATAAGGGCTTTCTTCTTGGAGGCAGATCTAGTGATGGGAGCCATCTCAGATAAATGATAATTAGAAAAAACAAAAATTATAAAACAAGAGAGAGAAAGGAAGAATTGGTAATGAAATACAAACAATAGGGAGCATTTATAAGGAATCAAAGGGCACAAAGTACGAGGCGTTGCAACGGTTCACAGGACGAAGGCACGAGATACGAAAAGGTACAACTTCTCAGATACAGAAAAAGAAAAACGAAATACAAATTACAAAATGGAAAATACATCAGAACACTGGCCCAATCAAATTAAGGATCAATGGGCGGGAAAACCGAACTGTCGGACCGGGAGAAAGCTACCCGAGCAGAGCAATCTAACCGAGCTTGGTAGGAGTCATTCATGACAACCAAGCACTCATTCTCCATGGAGAGGTCGGTGTTCGTCCTAGTAAGGACCCTGATGCGCTCCTCAAGCCGAGCATTCCTAACCGTCATACTAGCTAGGCCTTGAGGAGAGTTATCGAACTCATCCTGAGCATGATCCCAAATCTCCTCGGCCTCGTACCAAGAGTTGGCCAGGTGATTTCTATGCAACAACAACTTATCAAGCTGACGGCTCAAGGCCGAAATCTCGGTCCACTTCATTGTCTCCACGGGATGAGAGTTGAACAAACTCAAAGCCAAAACACCATACTCCTTCTCAAGATTGACCATGCGGTGACGGACCCAAGATACCGCAGCATCCAAGTCCTTCATCTGAGCATGATATCTCACCACGGGCACAGACATTCTGGAAAGTTGTTATAGTACAGGAGGAAATGGGGGATGAGAGAGAAGAAAACAATAAAAGTTTGTAAGAGGTGATAATTACAAAAGAAAAGATGAGGAGTATTTATAGAGTAAAGGTAGTATGGCCTTGTCTGACAATGCTTGGGAACATGCATCTTTGACCAACCTGTCATGTCTCAGATGTCACACGGCTACAGTACGGCAAGAAATAAAGATACAATATATTAAAATATTCACATTCCAGAAAAACGACAAACCACAAATGCAACATAAAAAGAAGCGCAAGATAAAGGGGCAAAGATAATTTTCATTAATAAAGATGGGATACATTGCTGTTCATTACATCAGAGGACAACATCAAAAGAAAATCTATTACATCAGAGGACATCAAAAGAAAATCTATTACATAGGTGTTCATTACATCGGACAACGTATCCAAAGAAGATCGACTATATCAGCAAGCCAAGCGAACAGGAGGCAAGAAGGAAAGAAGTAAAAAAAAAAAAAAAAAAAGAGGAAGAGGAATATAAAGAAGAAAATAAAAATACGAAGAAAATAAACATAAGAAGAAAAACGAAAAGAACAAAAAACCCGAGGAACTCAGGGTTGATTGTCACATCGTAGTGGTGAAAAGAAGATGAAGAAAAGAAAACGAGGCACAGAAGAAAAAGAAAAGGAGATAAGAAAAGATGAAGAAATGAAGAAAATTGAAAAAGAAAAAGGAAAAAATGTGAGAAAAAAGAGAAAAACAGAAAAAGAGGAAAAGAAGAAGAGTGCAAGAAAATAAAGCAAAAAGAAGTTATTAGTAGGAAGATGGTCGGTAATGATGAGAGGGCCCCGCTGGACTTGCATCATCTTGGAGCGAAGGATTCCTCCTTAGAACGGTGTTCTTATCAAGCAGGGATTGATTAGCACGCTTGCAATAATCCAACTCCGCCTTCAACCAAGTCAACTCTCTCACCATCTCCTTATGGTAAGCACGCATTGTTTCTAACTCCACCTCGGCATCTCTCAAAAGCTTCAAGGCATCTCCTTATGGTAAGAGGCCTTGAAAGCTTCCACTTGCAAAGTCAAGGAGGAATTGGAGAAGGGGGAAGCCATCGCAATATATAGAATAAAAATATATGTAGAAAGAAATTGATATGAAGAGATTATGAAAAGATACAAGCTTCGAAGGGGTATTTATAGTGATAAAGGCTTGAGGTGAAAAATCGCAACCGTTAGCCAGAAAGGGTTTGGAGAAACGTGTGCATTAAAAGAGACGCGACTATTCAAAAGAAACTCTTGGATTTGTGCCATTATTTTAATATTCATGGGAAAAGCAGTTACACACGTGTCCATACGGGGAGGTGCAACAATCTCCAGGAACATTGAAAATATTCTTAGCACTGGGCTCGAGAAAACCCAGTGGATAAGGTCAAACACAAGGCTCAATAAAACCCATTAATGAAGCCACATGCGCGCACAGTAAAGACAGCGCATTGGAAGAATAAACCAGATAAGAACAAGAAAAAGAAGAATCTTTATTGATTAATTGGAACTTCATTACAAGGTGCTAGTCAACAAAAGGAAATTACAAAAATAAAAAGAAAAGAGTTATTTGGTGGAGGGGCCTGCTTCATCACCCGGCTTCTTTTTAGACCAAGCATACACTTTCTTGAGGGCCAATTTATAGGCCCTCTTGGACGCTATGTGCCTGTCCCTAGAAGCTTCAAGCTCTTTGATCCGAGCACGCGCCCAAATATTGTCTATCAAAGACCTCTGGTATTCACTCTCCATGGCGTCCAGGCGCTCGTCCATTTCAACAGCGCGACGAGCCTCCATGGTCAAAGAGGCGACCCTCCTTTCGAGAATACGAGCCTTCCTCACTTCCTCCTCTAGATGAGCAACATATTCAGTAAGGTTGTCACCACTAGTTTCACGAGGAGAAGCCATTTGATTCGTTAATAAGGAGAGTTATACAAAAAAGACAGGTACAGCCTCCTTTTATAGGAAGAAATAATGGGGAAGATCAAAGGTCATCTCGAAGAAAGACTTAACCCTCTTGAACTTCCCAAAGACATTTATGTCCAACTAACAACAGTTCAAATTCAATTCGGTCATCCAATGAGGTATTAAAAAAAAAAATAAACAGACGAGAATGATAATTGGAAACATTTTATTAATTTCAAATAATTCGATTACAACTGGGGGATGATACCCAATACAAAAGAAATTACAAAAGCTAATTATTTCGAGGAAGAGCTTGCTTCAACGTCATCCGATCCTGGTTTGGACCGATTGTGCAGCTCCTTGAAGGCAAGCTTATAGGCTCTTTTTGCCACCCTTTGCTTAGCCAGATAAGCCTCGAGCCTCTTTATACGCTCAAAGGCCTAATCCCGATCAGCCATCGTCACGTGATGGGCCGCGTCCATATCAGACAATTTGTTCGCCGTAACGGCCAGCTTCCTTTTCACAGCACGAGCTTTCTTGACCTCGTTTTCTAAATGAGCAATGTATTTGGGAGAGTTGTCACCAGTAGCACCATTGGGAGAGGCCATGACGTTCTTAGTAATGGTAAGCAATGGAATATTTATGAGGGAGCAATCCCATTTTATAGGCAAATGGGTGAATATCAAGGGTCGCATCGAAGTTGGATAGCAGGTTTGCAAATTCCCAAAACATTAAATGGGCCCCAAGGAAGAGTCATAAATATGGGCATTTTTCGATGAAGTATTGGGAACAGCAAGACCGAAGTAGCATCCTCTACAGACCGAGCATGACTCCCTCGACGTGGAGACCACACCGAGGAAGTCAGGGAGCACTTGATAGAACATAAAAATTGGATCCGAATGTTCTATTTGGGTATGAATTAACCCACCCATTATTAGAGGGGTACCCAACGCTAAAACCCAAAAACTCAAGGTCTGAGGAAACTTTCCTAACAGACCATTATATATAAAGGTCCAGCCCAGTAGTACAAGTCCACAAAGGAAAAGCCCATGAGATGCTGCCTAAGATGGCGACATTTGTCAACATCCTATGAGGCATAATTGCCTATAAAAAGCCAAGTACCCCCCCCTAAAAGAGGGATCCGAAAAACATATCAAAAAATATAAAGAGAAAGAGAGAAAATAGAAAAACTTGTCAGAGCTTATCACAATATAAAGCATACCGAGCAAGATAAAGAACCGAGTACCGAAGGGAAGAAGAAACACCAAGATTAGATAAAATTACCAATCCGAGCACAAGTGCAATAGAAAATTGTAAACCGAGCAATTATAATTGACGAGCAATAAAAAAGATCAAGAAGTGTTCAATATTTACTGTCAATTGATTATTATAGTATTGTTGAAAAGCCTAACACCACCGACCAAAGTTATGGCTTTATCAATGACTGTAAAGAGGTTTTCCTTTAGAACTTTCTTAAGCACACAATCTATTTCCCATTGTAGCTTTGTCTTCTCTCCCATTCTTCTTTTCTCTTTATTTTCTGCTAATTAATTAAGATCACTCGGCATTCAACTATTTTTACTATGTAGTAACCCATTATATATACCTGGTTTTGTGCGTAATTGATTTGGTTTGGGTTTTGGAGTGATGACGATGAGGGTTTATCTGTGTGTGTGTTTTTTGTTAATGATTGAAGAAATAAATAACATCCGTTATTAGAATCGGTTGCTATAGGAATCGTTGCTATACGGCTATACCACTACACATATTATATGATTAAAGTTTTTTTTTTATTAACATAGACACACGCATATTATATATTCCCTTCTTCCCTAAATAAATTAACGTTCACTACGGAACTATGTGCATCTTTGACCCTAAATAAGTGTTCACTACAAAAGTACGTACAATTTTGACTAACAAATTTTTACTATCTAGATTGCCGAAAAAAATTATTTCAAAAATTAATCACATAGTTTATGTTTTGAACTATACGATGAAATTTTTAGATTTTTCATTTCGGAAATTTAGATATGAAAAATTCGAAGTTGAACGTTTTTCGTAGTGGACACTTATTTAGGGACGGAGGGAGTAATAAAAGGGAAAATGGGTGTTTAGTATCCTATGCTATTCTATTTTAACAATTTAGTACCCAAGACGGCATCTGCTAGTCTAGGAAGGACGCTCTTCGCTTCGACGGTTTATTGGATTTGGAAGGAGCGAAATTTGAGAGTGTATGAAGGGACGTGTTCGAGTCCCGGAATTGTTTTTAAATTAGTCGTATTTATGTTACTAATAGCTTAAATAAGTTTGTAAAGTTTTCTAACTCCCGTAGTCATAGATTCACAGTTAGTAATTAACGATTAAACCCCAAATTTGTCGGTGACTAGTCGCGTTTTCTTTTGTTCGCTTGTAGTCAGATGGTTCTCGCCCTGTTGGGTGGAGGCGTGTCATCTTTTTAATATTTTGGTCCATTTAATCTTAAAAAAACAATTTAGTACCTACATTTTAAGTTTTATCAATTTTCTTCTAATTAAGAGGACTATTGTTTAACGAAATGAATAAATTGTAGTCACGTTCTCTCACATCTCACATAGTGAATGCAATTTTGTTACCATCAATCAAAAATAAAATTCCAAATGTGTTATAGTGAGTGTAATTTCGTCGATTTATGATATCGAATCCTTAATTGGACAAAAATTAATAGGATTGGGACCAAATTGGTAAAGGTTAAATGTTGTGTATTAAATTGGTAAATGTCATTATCTAGTAAACATATTTTTCCCTATAATAAAGAGGTCGAGACCTCTAAATAATACAACAATCACAAACAAAAATCAACTAGTCATCGACAAATTCGAAAATTGGTTTTCAATACCATTGGACAAGCCCATTTCTAGGAATGTTCCTAATTTTAAAAAGTTTATGAATAAAATTAACATAACATTATCTATAATGATCTATCTTTATGTC
Source organism: Primula veris (assembly GCA_963682055.1). Taxonomy (NCBI): domain Eukaryota; kingdom Viridiplantae; phylum Streptophyta; class Magnoliopsida; order Ericales; family Primulaceae; genus Primula; species Primula veris. The sequence goes on from OY821741.1 coordinate 21,853,223, forward strand.
TAAATCATAAATAAGAACCGGTTTAATTTAAAATATATTGTTAATGATCGGTTAGATTTTGATCATAATTATACAACATAACATAGTCAGACCAATCTTGTAATCAACTTAGTGCTATCGAGTATACAAACTTGTTGGTGCATGCGTTTTATTCTTCTTGTGGCAATTGTTAATATCATTGTAAAAATTATCCGTAGTTTTCTTTCGTTGGGTCCAGATTTGAAAGCAAATTCGGCAATGGTCTATTAGGAAGTTGTAACCCGGCCTAAAGTCGGAGAAAAGAGAGAAAGGGGGGGGGGGGGGGTTGGATTAAGAGGATAAACGATAGGAATAATGCATTTGTATGGAAACATTTGTTGTTTCTTATAGACCCTGACCGCTCGTCTATTTGGAAGCATTGGGTAATTGTGAACCTTATTCGAGGTCGAGAGTTTGGAGTGTTCTCGTCCCAACTCATAGCTCTTGGTCTTTGCAAAATATTCTCCATGTCCGAGAGAAGTTTAGAGATGATATTATGGTCTTGTTTGGCAGACATTGAAAAATATACTTTTACTTAAAATTGAAAAAAAAAACTGTTTGAAGGACCAAAAATAGGTACAATTAAGTAAAAGTAAATGGGATAAAAGTATTATTTTTGATAAGTAACAATTTGAATGTTTTTGATAAAAAAAAAAAACAAAACTTAGCACATTGTTCATACACAAGTGTGTCCATAGACAGGTGGCGGTAGCACAACTCATTTTCCCTCCTAGACTTCTAGCGAATAAAATATACTCTATTTTTATATTTGTTTAACTGTTGGTATATAAATAATGTTCTAATTATAACTTGTTTTAAATGTTGTTATAAAACTACTTTTTTAATAATGTGTGTAAAAACCTATATTTAAAATAGTCTGATTATATTTATGTGTAAAAAACTAGTTCTTCAATAAATATGTTGCAAAATAATTTAAAAAACAATATATGAATACTTACTTTTTCTTGTTTTCCAGTTTCTCGGTTCGGTTCGATTAATTTTGGTTTAAAAAATGTAAATCGAAAATATACTTTGGATTCAATTTATCTTTCTTGTTTTGAAAGCCGAACGGAAATATTTGATTTCGTTTGGTAGCGTATTCCTAGTTATCAATTCTCTCTTAGAGGAGCCCTATAAGGGATGTAGTCATTGTCATTGATTTGATAATATCAATCGTCTAAATATGCCTTCTTTCTGGGGCTATAAGCTCGTTTATTCTATTTATTTTTCCACTATATTCGAATGAAATTCAAAGCCTACTCTTGCATGTTCCATTCGTGCATCTTCCACTTCCAACACTTTCTAATTGCTCTGTTCCAGAGCAGTCTTGACTATAATGTAGTATGGGGAATGATAATAACTGAAAGAAGAAGTGCCATAGTGAGAATGAGAACCGCTATGTAGCCATGGATGGTGACTCAAGTCAAAGTATTAGGAATAGCAATATACATATGGATGACACTTGCTACTTGACCAAATCACAACAAACATTAAATACTATGAGTCACATGAGATTTTTGTAACTAAAGCTAAGCTAACAAGAGGGAAAGGCCCGAAGCCAGGTTGAGCATCTCAGAGCGGACCCAACATAATCTCTGGCATATGAGTGAAGGCTAAGCTTGTTCTATGGTGGTTTACGCTAGCACCTATTTCATCATATCATCTCGCTCGATTCCAAATCCATAAGAGATAGAGTCCCAAACATATCGAGAGTAGTTATAGCAGATCCATTTAGATATCGAGCCCCTTTCCGAATTAGAGATAGAGGCAAATAATTTTTTTTTTATTATCCAGTTCTATATCGAAAAAGAGCAGTTGATCCCACAAAAGAAATGGGTTCTGGTGCTGGCTTTGCTGCGGGTTTCGCTGGAATTGGATTCTAAGAAGTGAGGCATTTCGATTTTTCGAGAAAAAATCACTCCCATACCTGCTACTATTTGTAAATTTTCATTATCCGAAGTATGACAATGTTATGCGTAATAAACATGTAAAAGAGTGGGGTTCAACATTAGAATATTTTCCTCAAGATGCAGATGTATTTTAAGTACGTAAATGTTATTTGGTAAAATTTGTAAAAGTACATTTTTAAGAAAAAATGTTGTTTGTTAAAATGTTTTGCTTTTTTACTTTTATTTTACTAAAAAGACTATGTTTTACACTGCTTTATCTTAAAATAATACTTTACTAATTCAATAAATCCATATCATATTAAAAACAAAATCTTTTTACTGTAAAAAAAATAACAAAAAGAAACAACACATAGAAAATCTCAGATTTGTTAAACTTAATGAGATAGCTAAGGATTTGACCTGTTTAAGAAAATTATTCACTTGTTGATGTATACAAAAAATTAGAGTAAATTAACAAAGTTTGAGGTTTTAAAAATTGACAACTTTGTTGTACTATGTCAGGTTGAAGTAGCGGAGGGAACTAAAGCGACATGTAAACTTTGCAAATATAAGTTTTTCGTTAAAAAAGGTAGTCCAACAACATAAATACTTAGACATTACAATAAGAGATGCTCGAAGCGATCCAATACTAATTTGAAGCAAAGTCTTTTAGCTGTGCAGAAAAACTTTGGGAATGTATCTTATATTACGAACTTCAAGTACGACTACTCAAAAGTTAGACAATTTGCTGCATATATGATCCTTGCACATGAGTACCCTTTCAATATGATGGAACATGAGTTTTTCTACCAATTATTGTTGACAACTACACCATATTACCAAAAGATTTCAAGAAATATGGCGAGAGATGACGTCATGGTAGTATACAATGTTGAGAAGAAAAAATTGAAGTATGTTTTAACAAAAGTGAGTAAAGTGAGCATTACTTCATATTTCTGGAAATCAAATCAACAAATTGGATATATGTGTGTAACTGCACATTTCATCAATTCTGACTCCGACTTGGCACTTGAAAATAGAGTTATAAGCTTTTATGATGTGCCTCCGCCACACACAGGTATGGTCATATCCGATACTATTTTAACATGTCTAATGATTTGGGGTATTACGAACAAAGTGTCAACTGTGACATTTGATAATGCGTCAAATAGCGATTCTGCAGTAAAGTTTTTAAGGGAAAACTTTGATTTGAATAGTAAAGTTTCCTATGCTGGAAAGATTTTTCATATGCGTTGTTGCGCACACATTATCAATCTCATGGTGCAAGATGGACTTTTTGAGGTGAAAAGTATCATTGAAAATGTTCAAGAGACTGTCTTTATTAATGCATCAGAGGCACGTCTAATAAAGTTTAGTGAGATTGCGAAGCAATTGCAGTTGACTCATAACAAGTTAATCTTAGATATTCCCACTCATTGGAATTCAACATTTTCAATGTTAGAGTCCGTATTACTATTCAAAGATTTTTTTCCTCGTTTTGAAAAACGAGATCCTTCATATGTGTGGTTGCCTAGTAAATCTGATTGGGAAAGGGCAAAAGATGTGTGTCAATTTTTAGAAGTTTTTAAAAAAATGACAGATTGTATCTCAGGGAGTATCCAACCTCTAATATTTTTCTTCCTATTGTTTGGAAGATTAAGAAGGTTTTAGACACTTCAGGATATGAATTAGCTGAAGAGAAAAAGTATATTCGTGCAATGGCAGTGAAAATGAAGACCAAATTTGACAAATATTGGGGAGAATGCAATTTGTTAATGGCTATTGCCGCTATTTTAGATCCAAGATATAAAATGGTTTTGATTAAAATTTTCTTTCCGAAAATTTATCCTTCATACAAAGTTGATTATAATGTTAAACTTGTTCTTGATGTTTTGAATGAGATGTACGAGGAATACGTTTCTGAATACACTTCGAGTCAATCGGAAAACATGGTTCATGAGATGTTATGTAAAGAGGTGCTAGTACATCAAAGTATAAAAGTAAAGGTCAGTCTGAATTTGACCTTTACGTTAAAGCCACCGAAAATGTTGCACATCTGGTATCTGATTTGGAAAGATATTTATCTCAAGGAGTTTTCATATGCAATGAAGACGATAGACCATTTGATGTAATTGGTTGGTGCAAAAATAACCGTTTAAACTTTAAGATTTTGTCCACCATGGCTGTTGATGTTCTTTCAATACCCATTAGCACGGTAGCGTCTGAAGTTGCGTTTAATACATGTGGTCGAGTAATCAATCCATATCGGGCATCTTTGTCCACCAAAACAGTTGAAGCTTTATTATGTGGTGTTGATTGGATACGCTCACTTTATGGGGTGAAGGAAGCGTATTGTGTAAGTTAAATATTTTATCTAGCTTAGTTTATTGTGTTTGATATGTATGGAACAATATGCTTTGCCTTTTCAGATAACCAAAACTGAAGACATTCAAGAGACAGTCTTACCCTAACTTGGTAAAATCTTATTTTGTGGTAAGAGGTACTAAATTTGAACTTTTGTTATATTTTTATGTAAATGGAAATTTCTTATAATATGATGAACGTTTTTGTATGCAGGCAGTTTTTGTTAACCTTTTGTTTGCAGGTTTAATTACAATTTTGCAAGGATGACCCGTCTTTAACTTTTAACTTTTGTAGATTTGAACTTACAGTGGGCATCTTTTGTTGAAAAAATGTTTTATACTCTTGCTCACCTAAGTTGTTGCTGTGGTGAATATTGAACACATGAAGGAACGTTGATGGTCATCTTATAATGACAATATAATATTATATTTTGGTTAACGCTGGTGTATTATGAACGAATGTTTACTTGTCTTGTAATATTCTTCTTTTACGACTTTATATGGATATATACTTGTTTAAATTTGTTTGCATCATGCTAAATGTATTTGTTTGTTTCTTGTTAAGTAGTCTCGATGAATTTGTAGTACCATCTCGTATTTCTTGGTTCTACATCTACATGTGTTACATATTGAATTTCATTTTCATTTTAACGAGCTTAAACGAGCTTAAACGAGCTTAAACGATCATTTATAAATCACATTCGACTCATTAAGAGTTCACGAAACGAACCGAACACGAACCGAAGTTTTTCAATTATTTACGAACCGAACATGAACATCAATCTAATTGTTCATCATGATCACGAGACGGAAACGAACAAGGTTACAAACCTAACAAACTGAACACGAACACGAACAAGAGAATTCTCGGCTCATTTACAGCGCTACCTCCGTCGTTGCCGCCCCAGCTTTACCGTCCGTTCACTCACCCGCCGCCATATATATATATAGATACATACTTATATAGATATACATAGGTACATATATACACATATTTTATGCATACATACACCCATATCTATACTATTATAATAAAAGAATCCAGAAAAAATTAGTTATCTTGAGGCTGCCAAAGTGCACCCCATTTTTTTTTAAAAAAACCCCTATATTTTGGTTAATTACATGTGTATCTATATTATTAATATATTGAAATATGAGTTAATACGCGGTACATATCGGTGAAGGGGTTTAAAGAAAATTGTGTCTCCTTGTAACTATGTAACTTCGTTTTTTTTATTTTAAATTTGAAACCTTTTTATCTTATCATGCTATGTTTGCTTAAAAAACAAATTATAACAACCCATTTCTTTTTTAAGGTACAATTCTCTCTCTAACTCTCTTCATTTCCTTATTAGTTTATGTTTTTTCTTATAATTATATAGTGATTTGTTTATTTTTTATTTTTGGTATCACTCATTTAATTATCACATAAAACGTTATGAAACTAGCTACAAGTTTCATGTCAAAATATGCGCCGCCACGCATCACATGGACAATGGTTTCTATTATACTAGTAATCGAGTCCCACGTGTTGCATGTTCGGCGCGTAATGCAATAAAAATATAGAAAATATGTATAGTTATGATATAAATATGTGGATAATACAGAAAAAACATAGTTTTAAGATTTAAAATAATGTTTGGTTATTAAAGAGTGATAAATAGTTTTATTAGTTTTTACTTTTTATATTTTTATGAGAGTATGATATTATTGTAATTAATATAAATGTGTAAGTGTATTTTTGAAAAAAAAATGGTTAAATTGGGCAGAGTCATTTGAATTAGGTTGACTTATTATAATACAATGTTATAGATACATACACATATTTATACATCTATACACCTCTGACGTGCCCCCATCGCCTCTTCCCATCGTCGTCGTCGATGCCCACTCCAAATCCTAATATGATTAATACATACATAGATTATATACATACATATACATACAAATAAAGTGTTTTTGTGTTTTCGTTTTGTATTATTATAGTTGAAAATTTTCGAGCAAAAATAAGGGCAAAAATGTATTTGACCTTTTAAATGACTGTATCCGGCGTGTTTTTGGTTAAAATTTATGACGATGTCACAAAATCAATCGAATTGTATAAACGTAGGATACTAAATCATGTTTTTAAAAAACCGGGGTATTAATTGCTTTTTCGTGATAAATGAATGACACAAAAGTGACTTAATCTCTAGGATTCAACTTATCTGGAGTTCATAATCCACCCATATCATCTACAATTTTATCTAACAAATAAAATTAAAACAACGCAATGATATATATTTATACGTGAGTTTTGTAATTTTATTTTTATATAATTTTATAAATTAAAAAACTAATTTTACAACACAATAAAAACTCAAACAAAATTATAAAACGCTAGTTAAAACTTCTCTGAATTAATCATTATTTAAAAATAGTAAAAAAATTAATAATTTTAATATATATTTCATCATCGCCAGGATGAAACTCTATATTACATGAATGATATGTAGTAAATATATGAGTAGTGTATTAAAAAAAAATATCCCAAAAAAATAATTGATTTAAAATAAAGAAGCCCTCAACCTTAAAAAAAAGAAAAAAGTAGCAAAAAAGGGTGGGTATATAATTAAGAAGTGGAAATAGTTTTAGTTAACCATTGTGTGTGTGTGTGTGTGTGTGTGTACCCTCCCCAGATACACGATCTTCCCCTTTGTTTCTGGTGTAAGTGTTTTTATTAGATAAAATTACTCAACCCAGTGCTGTGCTGCAATATATATATATATATCTAATCTTCCTTCAGGTATTAAGTTTTTTTTTAATTTCATAAATTGGTTAAAAAAAAACTAATAAATTCTGTAAAATAGATCTACAATGCGTATCCAATCTTCAACAACGTTGATTGCCAAAGAATCGGCGGAATCTTTATTCAGAACAAAACCGATAACAGAGATCCGAATTACAGAGAAAACAACACGTGTTGAAATTGAACATAAAAATGAAGATTTAAGGCAGTTAATTGGTAACCGTTACAGAGATCTCATCGACTCTGCCGACTCCATTGTTATTATGAAGTCTTATTGCCACAATATTTCCGCTAATATTGATGCTATTAGGTAGCTGACTTACCCTTCTTCTTTTTTTTTTTTACTTTTCCTACCTTGGTTTCTTTTTTGTATTTTTTCTAATTATGGTTTCTACTCTCTTCTTTTTTTTTTTCTCGTTTTTGCACCTTGTTATTAAATTTTTCCCTTTTTTTACCTCAGTTTTAGAAAATGGGCCAAAAAAATCAAGGTAAAAAAAAAAAAGAAAATTTAAGTGGTGCATGTATGCACGTGATCTCTCTGTTTATGTGGTAGCTGGCACCAATATGTTGATTGATAGTTTTGTTGTAGTTTGGTATGATTTTTGACAAAACACATAATTGAGTATTCGTTTCGTTAAAATCAGATAGTATAGCATAATAAAGTAAACTAAACTGTAGTTATCCCATAAAAAACTACAAAGAAACCACCATGGCGGTTGCCAAAGAATCGGCAGTCTTTGTTTAGAACAAAGGCGATAACAGAGATCCAAACCACGGAGAAAACAACACGTGTCGAAATAGAACAGTTAAGGCAATTGATCGGTAACCGCTACAGAGACCTGATCGACTTTGCCAACTCGATTGTTACAATGAAGGGATATTGCGAAAATATTCATCTAATGTTGATGCTTTTAGGTATCATCTTTTTTTTATTGTTTTTCTTTTTTATTTAATTGCTTCCTATTAGTCTGATGTGAGTATTACTATTGTATTTTGATTTGTTTATGAGCGGCATTGTATCAAATTATTATTATATCTGGATTTGTTGTTTGTTTAATGGGAAAAAAGATGTTTAGTTCCCTTTACTATTGGATTTTAACAATGAATGGATATTGCAAAAATATATCCGCTAATGTTGATGCTATTAGGTACCTTTGTTTTCTTTTCTTATTTAGGGTCAGTTTGGTAACATGTTTTTTTACCTGATTTTTGGACTCGAATTTAATATTGAAGAGTTGTTATGATCAAGTATTAGGAACCTTGTTCTTAATTTGTTTTCTTTTTTTATTTGTGGTCAATTTGCTAACATATTTTTTTAACCTGGACTTGATCTTAACAATGAAGAGCTATTGCGAAAATATATCCGCTAATATATAAGTTATTACTGACCGGAATTGATCTTAATAATGAAGGGCTATTGCCAGAATATATCCACTAATGTATCGTTATTAGGTACCTTCTTCTTTATTTTTTAAGGTCAGTTTATTAGGGTCAGTTTTGGACTCATTGTATTAATGAAGAGTTACTGCGAAAATATATCCGCTAATGTTGACGCTATTAGGTACCCTTCTTTTTTAATTTAATGTGAATGTAATTGCTTTCTATTGTCTGATTAGAGTATTAGTGTATCTATTGTGTTTTGATTTGCTTATAATTATAATATGTAGTAATGTTATGTGAGAGTTTGCTAACAGATTTTTTATTTAGGGTCAATTTGGTAAAAAAAAAAATTAGCTAATTTTTTTATTTTTGATTTTAGAATCTATGGGTGTTTGGACAGTCGGATTATTTAACTTTTAAAAAGCATATTTTTAGGTTAAAGAAGCTTAAAAATCTAAACATAAAAAATCTAGATTTCTAGTGGATTTTTGAAACATATTTTCTAAATCTGATTTTGGACCAAATTATTTATTACCAAAGTAACCAAACATAGCCTTACGGTCCGTTTGGCAGTAGATTTTTTAAGTTGATTTTGGAAAAAACCACACGTGTCGAAATAGAACAAAAACCGAGGAGTTACGCCAGCTAATCGGTAACCGCTACAGAGACCTGGTTGAATCAGCGGACTCGATATTAATTATGAAGAGTGTTTGTGAGAATATATCTGCTAATGTTGACGCTATAAGGTATCATCTTTTTATTGTTTTTCTTTTTTATTTAATTGCTTCGTATCGTCTGATTAGGGTGTTTGTTTGGGAAAATATACATTTAGTACACTCAAGTACCATACATTAACAAACAAGGTACCAAACTATTATCATTAGCATAGTTTAGTACTAAAATTGTTAAATGTGATAGTTTGGTATTGTTTTTGTTAATGTATGGTAGTTGAGTTGTATTTGTCTTAACTTTTTGTTTTTGGAGGGAAAAAATGAGGGAGGGAAAGTAAAATACTATAACCTTTAATTTGGTTCTGTGATGTGACACAATTTTGTGATTGATTTCGCTGGAAAGATTTGTTTCTAAAAAAAGTACGTAGTTTAGTACTAAAATTGTTAATGGTGATATTATGGTACCTTTTTTGTTAACGTATGGTAGTTGGGCATACTAAATGTATTTTTTACCCTTTTTGTTTTGTCGAGTCATGGTGTTAGACCGGACAATGCCCAGTCATGAGAAAATCTATTAAAATCAATACTACATTTTATTATTTTTATCACGGGGTTGCGTGTAGGGTCAAGCAGCCCCATATTGGTAAAACTTAAAAAATTCCATATATTTTAGTGAAAATTTGAATATTATAGGCTTTGAGCACCCCCATAATTAAAAACAAGTTTACATATGTAATTCAACCACACCCACACCAACATCCTAGTTTCGCCACTGGGGTCAAGTACCTTGTAGGTACCTTCTTTTTATTTGTTTTCTTTTTTTATTTAATGTGAATGTGGTAGTAATTACTTCGTATTGTCTGATTAGACTTTAGAGTATTACTATTGTATTTTGGTTTGTTTATAAGCTGCTTCTAGGTACCTTCTTTTTATTTCTTTTCTTGTTTATTTATTGTGAATGTTGTAGTAATTGCTTCGTATCGTCTGATTAAAGGTAGGGTTTATTCACTTTTCGTACCTTCATTTCTTCATTTTTTTTACTTTTGTATTTTTTTATCCTAGTTTCTACTCTCTTTTTTTTTTTTTTTTTTTCTGTTTTTGTACCTTGGTTTCTTAATTTTTTCCCCCTTTTTTACCCGAGTTTTAGAAAATTGGCCAAAAAAACAATAGGAATCAAGGTAAAAAAAAGAAAATTTAAGAAACCAAGGCACAAAAACGAAAACAAGGGTTACTGCGAGTTAATATCTGCTAATGTTTCTGCTATCAGGTCCGCGATCAGGGTGTCTTTGTTGTATGAGAAGGTGCCTGCTAATGTGGCAATGCCACGTCAGATTAGGGGTGGGGGGGTTTATGGGGTGGCGTGTAGGGTGAAGTACCTTGTGGATACGCCCGAGAGTATATGGGGGTGTCTTGATGAGTTCATGCTCCTCGAAGCTGCTTCGAGGTACCTTCTTTTTATTTGTTCTTCTTTTTTATTCAATGTGAATATGGCAGTAATAGCTTCTAGTGACGGAACCAGGAATTGAAAATGGGAGAGGTCGGTCGATATTCAATATAATTTTTAATTTTTTTCAATACCCTATATGAGTTTTTTTTTCGTAAAGTGGGGAACACTAATTTTTTAAGATTTTGATCAAAATACATGGAAAAAAATTACTTTTTCGTTATTTTTTACCGAAATAGGGGGGGCCGACTGTCTCCACCTAGTTCCTTCCCTGATTGCTTCGTATCGTCTGATTAGAGTATTACTATTGTATTTTGAATTGTTTATAAGCTGCATTTTATTAAAGTATAATAATCCGAGGATGTCTCGATGATTTCATGCTCCTCGAAGCTACTTCTAAGTAGGTACCCTTATTTTTTATTTAAAGTGAATGTTGTAATTGCTACGTATCGTCTGATTCAAGTATTACTATTGTATTTTGATTTGTTTCTAAGCTGCAAAGTATTAAGGGCTAATTCATGTTTAATATACTAGACTATCACCTGTTAACAAATTCCATACCAACCTACAAGTTTTAACAATTTACATACCAAATAACCGGAATGACAATTGACTAAAAACTGTCGCCGTGCCGTCTCCGATTAACTGAGTTGAAAAGCAAAATCTGTCTCCAGTTCAGTCTGCGATCTGGCCATTTTTTTGTAGTGATTACTATTGTATTTTGATTTGTTTATAAGCTGCATTGTATTAAAGTATTATAATATGGGGATGTTTCGATGAGTTCATGCTCCTCGAAGCTGCTTCTAGGTAGGTTACCTTCCTTTTATTTGTTTTTTTGATTTAATTTAATTTAATGTCAATGTTACAATTCTTTGTATCGTCTGATTAGAGGGGTCCCCATTGTTAGACAGAACACCGTCCCGTTAATTCATCCACCGTTACATTAGAGTTCTCAATTAAATGGAGGGTTAGATGTTCCCTTTTATATCTAATTTTCTTTTTTATATTTTAATTATTTGAAAGTCAAATTTTGTTTAGTAAATTAAAAACTAACTTTACAACACAATAATAACCCAAATACAAATATAGAACCCTAGTTGGTACTACCCTAAACTTAAAAATTAATTAAAATAATAAAAATTTATTGATTATAATAGATTTTATCATAGCTATTGTCCAGTATGAGTGGACAACAAAAACCCTGATTAGAGTATCACTGGTGTATTTTTATATGTTTATAAGCTGTATTGTATTAAAGTACTATAATATGGGGATGGCTTGATGATTTCATGCTTCTAGGTTGTTTTTCTGTGTTTTGAATTCAGTAAATTCTTTTTTCTGAATGTGGTAATTAATTAGAATCATTAAGTTAGGGTATTGTGTTTGTTGGTTGTGGCGTTATTCGGTTATTGCAGGCACCTTCCTTTTACTATTTGTTTTATTTTTTATTAGGCGTTTTCACCCTGTACAGCGCTCAAATCATAGGGCAATTTTGTGTGCAACTTTAAATTTTTTCATCTGGGTTATTTTTTAAGGCTCGAAAAGATAATTTCAATTCAGAAAAGCAAAAGGCTTGATTTTTAGTTTGACCAACCAAATTTATTGCAGCTTATATGGGGAATAAAGCAGTTAAGCCGAGCATAAAAGCTGAGCCTGCTCTAGTCTTTTTAATGAAAGCTTAACGTTGTTGAGCTGGATTGGTAGCTTCATAGAGTAAAAAGTTAATATCTGGACTTTTTGGCTAAATATTATAAGCAAATAAAGGAAGAATAAAAAAAGTTGGATTATTTCGACTTACAACTTCTATCTATTTCAGGGTAGCAAACGGTATGGGGATTTCATTTTACTTTACAATTTCTACCGAATCTGTCTGATTAGAGTATTACTAGTATAATTTGATTTGCATATAAGCCACATTGTATTAAAATATTGTAATATGGGCATTTCTTGTTTTTCTGAAATTTGAATTAGGCAACTTTTTCTTTCTGTATGTGATAATTAGTTAGTGTCGTTCAGTTAGGGTATTAATTGCTTCTTTTTATTATTTTTCTTTTTTATTTAATGTGAATGTGGTAGTAATTGCTTCGTATTGTCTGATTAGAGTATTACTATTGTATTTTGATTTGTTCATAAGCTGCATTGTATTAAATTCTTATAAATGATGATTTCTTGTTTTCCTGAATTTTGAATTAGACTATTGTTTTTTTCTGAATGTGATAGTTAGTTTGTATCATTCAGTTTGGTATTGTATTGATTCGGTTGTAGCAAAAGTTATTCTCATTCTACTTTGCTTATAAGGTGCAGTTTTTTTTAAAAAAATTATTTTATTTAGGGATGGTTGGTATCTGCTTGTTTGATAAAAAAAAAAAAGCTTCAGGTTGTGTTTGGCACCAGGTTAAATAAGATGGCTTTTATTAGAATTGTTGTCTGAATGAGTTCATTGTTTTTCTTTCTTAGTTGTCTATGCAGCAGCAGATACTAACAAAAATCTGGAGACTTGGACACAGACACGAAAAAAATACCACATAAAGGCCATTATTTCTTATTTTTGAGACCTGGACTCCTAAAATTAACAAAAACTTTAGAAAACAATTTGAAAATTGTATTTATGTCTTATGACCAGTATTTGTGTGTTTCCATTCATATTTACTACGTATTTTTATTTACATATATAATTTTTTATGGCCGTGTTCCTGCAGTGTCCTGTCCTACATTTTCAAAATTTGTCCTATATTTTGTACATGCTCCCCGTAGCTGCTTTGAGGTAGTTTCTCTTTCTAGTTATTTTGTTTGTATGAATGTGCTTTTTTTTTCAAACAATATTATGTTTCATAGAAATTTAAGGTGCTTAATAAGTTTAAGACAAGGAATTGTTTAGTTGTAGACTTATAACATGACTTATCAATTTGCTTATAAGCGGGGCACTAGATGCTGTTGTCATTCTAGTAAGCTGCTTCTAGGTTGTTTTTTAATTTAGTGAAATTCTTTTTGTCAATGTGACAATTACTTCGTATCGTCAATTAGAGTATAGAATAAGACCAGGAATAGTTCCAGTGGCACCAGTCCTTACTCTGGCTTGTTATTTGTAGTGTTAGGAAGGACTTATATTTTTTGCTTATAAGTGGGCATAATGTAATATTTGTTTGGGCAAGTAGTTGCGTTGTATTTTTTGAACCAAAAAATATCCTTCCAAAGAGAACTGTATTGAAGTTCATAGAATTTCAAGGCATTGAGAAGAATGAGACCAGGAATAGTACATAAACCCTGCTCTTACTTGTACAACATTTAGCGGTTTCTTCTCGTGATTGTGTTATACGGATGTATTTAAAAAAAATCATTATTGTCTTATGAACATGTTATATTATGCAGAAATTCAAGGCATTGTCAGGATCCAAATTAGAAATAGTTTAACAGGAAAACTAACATGGTCCATAGCGAGGCAGGTTTGGATCATTAGGGGGAGGGGGGTTTTATTCTACACTAACATTTAGGGCATGATAGGTTTTTGGTGGTATTAAACATAACGCAAAAATCTGGAGAGTTGAACAGGGAAACAAAAAAAAATACCACATAAAGGCCATTAGTTTTGATTTTTAGACTTCGACTCCTAAATTAACAAAAACCTCAGAAAACAATATGAAAATTGTATTTATGTCTTATGACCAGGATTGGTGTGTTTCCTTTCATCTTTAGTACTATTATTAATTTATAAATCGAAACTCTAATAAATCGAGCTTGTGAGAGTTAGAAGCAAGTTTGTCCCAGTCTTGGAGCCAATGTTACCAAATATCAACTTTACAAATACTTCCAGAGTGAACTGTGCCTTTACCTATGAGGGGAAGAGAGAGATGTTTGGTAGTGTTTGGATTTAGGGATTTGAAATAGGTAGGGATTTGGGTTTTATTTACAAAAGATTTTTTTAGGTGAGTTTTTTTTTACATGAACTAATTTTAGATGCCTAATTTATGAGGTTTCAATTTAACAAAAATACTCGATAATCATTTCAAATTGTCTGTCAATAGACCTTAATATCAATTTTATATTTCGAACAGGTATATTCGTGCTAAGCAGGTCCACCATAACCTCATTGAGAAGGGCAACGACAAAAGTATCTTGTCTAAGTTTCCTTTGTTGCAGCATCAATGGCAGATAGTTGAGAGTTTCAAGCTACATATTTCTCAGAGGAGCCGCGAGAGGCTTCTCGCGCTAGATCAAAATCACTCTCTCACTCTCAGCATCTCTGCCTACGCCGACGCCCTCGCTGCTGTTGCCATTGTTGACGAGCTTCAACCCAGTCAAGTTTTGTCTTTGTTTCTAGATTCAAGAAAATCTTGCATTTCCCAGATCTTGAGCAATTCTTTGTCTAGTAAAACAACGAGTTTTAACGTGATCAACGCATTTTGTGAAGTGTTGAAGATAATCCAGATCACTTTCGGCCAAGTAGGGGAGCTTTTCTTGGACTTGAGTGATAAGACGCTGTTTTATAAAGTAATATTGGAGTCTCCTCCAGCTTCTCAGCTTTTTGGCAGCATACCAGATCCCGACGAGGAAATAAAATTGTGGAAATTGTTCAGAGATAATTTAGAATCCATAATGGTAATGCTTGAGCGGGGTTATGTTGCTAAAACTTGCTCAACCTGGTTGAAGACTTGTGGCAAGGAAGTTGTTAACAAAATTAACGGAAAGTACTTAATTGACTCAATTTCTAGTGGCCAGGAGCTTGCTTCAGCAGAGAAGCTAGTGAGAGAAACAATGGATGATAAGCAAGTGCTGGCAGGAAGTTTGGATTGGCTAAAATGTGTCATTGGTTCTGAGGTTGAATTACCGTGGAATAGAATTCGCGAGCTTGTTTTGGGAGAAAATGCTGATCTATGGAATGAGATATTCGAAGAGGTTTTTGTTCAAAGAATGAAAACTATCATAGATTCTAGCTTCGACGACTTAATCAGTATTATCAATGTTCAAAATATTATTAATGGCATTGCTGAGGGTCTTGATCAAAGAGCTGATTTGGGTGGTGGGGTTTGGTTCATTGAGCATAATAAGAAGGGTGAAAACGATTTAGCTAGTTGTCTTAGTTCGTACTTCGGAGTTGAGGTTGAGGGGATTAGAGATGCAGTTGACAAATGCTGCCATACGGTTCTTGAGGACCTTTTAAGATTCCTAGATTCTCCAAACGCATCTGTTAGGTTAGATGTATTAGCATTATATCTGCAAAACAAGTGCTACCAGAGTATTTTGTCAATATTAATGGAACTAAAAAATGAGCTTGATCGCATGTCTGCTAGCTGGGAAGATGACTCGGTACTTTCACTCTCTACAATTGTAGAGAGGTCGTTATTCATTGGACGGGTTATGTTTGCATTTCAAAAACACTCGAAACACATTCCGATAATACTTGGCTCACCAAAGCTATGGTTGGGTGACACTAAGAATGGTGTATATGGAAATACAGGATCCTTGTTGAGGCATTCCAGTATTAAAGAGGGTGATAGTTCAAGTCCACAACTCGAGGATCTTTACAATTTGACAAGAGATCTTAGTATTAGGGCTCATGAATTGTGGATAAAGTGGGTTTCCAGTGATCTGGCAACAGTTCTTTCCTGTGATTTAGCACAAGATGATGGCTTGTCTACATCAAGTCCTCTGAGAGTAAGTCTTTTCTCCCCTTCAGTAATTTATTTTGCAATATTTGTAATATTATTGACTATAACTCTCTAATAATCTGGTCATTTATACTCTTTTCTATGATCTTGTCATTTAAAAATCCCAACTGATTCCCTTTAGTTTTTGTGGATTCTTTCCTTTCCTTTTAAGATTTTGACTTGTTTACCTTAACCAATACTTAGGTAGTCGTTTTCCCTCACATAAATGTAATAAGCAATATCTCCAATTCTTATGACATGTCACCAGAGACTAGCTAACAGAGTCTGCCCTCCACAAATTTGTTGGTATCCTCCTCTCTCGCTAACAATCAGATTATATTCCAAAAAAAATTGTTCTTTTTTTACGGGTCGATTCTGAGGCCTTCTTTCAATTCCATCAAAAATATGACCTTTGTTCATTAGGTCGTCAGACCTCTGTTATTTTGGTTACAGATCTAGGTTTTTATTAGGAAAGACAACAAGTTAGAGTCTCTAAAGCACTACTTTTAATAGTGTTATAAGTTTTGTACGCTGCATAGTAGTTTTGGTGGCTGAGATTCTGGCTGGCATTTGTCCACGTTCCTGTTTTGGTTAATGCATTCTCGAAAATTAAAGAAGCTTTGCATTTAAACCTCCCTAAAACAAGCAGTCTGCCTTCTGTGAAGGATTGTCAGTTAGAAGATGCGAGTAGCAGCAGACCCCTTGGATTTGTTTGGCAAGGACAGAGAATATTTATTACAATTTTTGAAAAGGATATGGCTAAGAACTACTCCCGCCATCCTTATATAATTGTCTCTTATTCTATTTTGGGACATCCCCAAATAACTGTCCGCTTCCCGAAATAGTAAATAAAATTATATGTACTTACCTTTTCGCCCCTTGATTTAACTTTAGAAAATTATTTAATTTAACTTTTACCTATTACTTGACATAAAGTAGGGTTAATTTGGTAAATGGGACATGAAACTATGATCTTTTCTTAATATCTGTACCCAGTTTAATGGGACAATAAATTAGGGACAGATGGAGTATTATTTTTTCATATCCAGAGTCTCTTTTTTGCCGGATAGCTCTATATTTACCACCAGCAGCTGAATCTGTTTGGCCTTATTTGATTTCCTACTATTATCATTACTTTAAATTCTTTTATAGGGATGGGAAGTCACTGTCGTTAAGCAAGAAAAGCCGAACAATGAAATACCAGACAAAGGCAGGCCTGAGGAGAGCGAGCCAGAAATGAAATTATCACTACCATCCATGCCTTCTCTTTACATCACTTCTTTTTTGTTTAAAGCCTGTAAAGAAATTCATAGAGTTGGAGGTCATGTCCTTGATAAAAGAATTCCTCAAAAGCTTGCACTGACACTTCTGGAGGAGGTATGGGACTTTACTGAAAATACTTATCGAACATATATCCTTGATTACTATTCTGCTGTTATAAGAAATACGGTGATACAATAGCATAACAGTTAGTGAACTGCTTCTGAGCATCTATTTAAGAATCATAATACTGAGCTACAACTTTATCCTGCTTTGTCACCTTGATCAAAGCTCTTTCCTTTCCTCTATTTTAGTAAATTCAATATATTAAATATTAAATTGAAGACAATCATTTTTTGACATTTCATGGACAATTCTTAACCCCCCCCCCCCCCCCCCCCCCCCTTCTCTTTTGCATGTCCATACACAAACAGATACAAAACACATGCAAAAAGTCACAGAAAGAATATTAAAAATTAGCTCATGGTCCATTAAGCTTGATTACTACTCTGTTATAAGGAATATAGAGATACAACAGCACAAGAGTTGGTGAATTGCTTCTGGGCTTGTCCATAGATTTTTCCTTTGCTCTATTTTAGTAAATTCAGTATATTGAATATTAAGTTGCATTTTTTTGACATCTCATAGACAAAACAATTATTAAACCTTCATCCAACCTCGCACGCCCATACAGAAACAGACATACATACACACGTAAAAAGGTCACTGAAATAAAATTAGAAAATCAGCTCATTGGTCCATACTGGGGTCTTAAGTGACCACAAATATACGGTTTGCTAGTAGGAAAAAAGCGTAAAAAGTCTGTAACACTGTCATTTTCTTAGTATTTCTAGTTCATCTTATGTTACCAATACGAGTTATATAACAAGTTAGATTTCTTACTTATGTTAGTCTCCTGTTTCTTGATGGCCATTATCCAGTCTAAACTGCGTAGTTGAATAGCTTTTGATGCTCTATGCTACTTATTTGCCTCGTTGCTTTATTGAGTGAAAGATCCTGTGTTGCAGCTTACTCATAGGCCAGGTTCATATTGTTCAACAGCAAACAACTACTCCCTCCGTTTGTATATGTTGGGCGCTTATGTATTTTCAGGATGTTCCATTCTGTTGGGATACGTTGCCTTAAATTCTAAAAGATATTATATACAACTTTTCAGGTTTACCCTTTTTTTAATTTGTATCACCCAAATAAAATATCCTATATTAAAGAACAAAAGTGTAAAGTTTCACATAAAAATAGAAAACACGCTGGCTCCCATCTTTTACCTTCTCAATACATACTTTACGTTTTGGAATGGAGGAAGTTATTGTTGTGCTAGAACATGTACGATAATAATTATTACAAATATTTGCATAAATAACTAAGCTAGTTGTCAGATTTCTGCACAAACGTATCTCGGTCGTATCTAAACTTGAACTCAAATTTTTCCTGGGTTAAATGCATTGGTAATTGTGCCAAAGCGTGCATATTTAGGCAAGTTTTAATCATATAAGGCGTGTTAATGAGTACAGCCAAGGCCCAAGGAGACCTTTAACAGTATGACTAGGAGTTTCTGAACTTATTTATATATTTCATTTTCTGTTTCTTGTTTTCTCTAGGCATTCTGATTATATAGTTGCCTACAAGTTTCTGTGGTTTAGTTATCATTGGTTCTCATTTTTTTCTTTTTGTTTCAATGTACAGGTCATTGGAATATATTCGAAATTTCTTTCAACTACCGAAGCTCCAGAATCTCGAAAATCTGATAAAGGTGTTTTGCAAATTTTGTTAGACTTGAGATTTGCTGCTGATATTCTCTCAGGTGGCGATTCCACTACAAACGAGCAGATACCTAAAAAGTCCAAACCAAAGTTTTCATTCCGAAAAAACCAGGATGTGGATGAAACCAAGTCGGTCATGAGAGAGAAGGTTGATGAATTGTTAAATCGCTTTTCAAAGACGCTGGATCCAATTGATTGGCAAACGTAAGCTGTTTTGACCTATATAAGTACCACTAAATAGTTGATTGCTTTAAAAAAATCATTCCCCTTACGGGTTTGTGTAGTATTAGTTGAAACTTAGGCGTTCTGGTCACATTCAGTTTGCCTTCCAAGTCCTATTTTTTTTTAGAACTGCGTGTTTCTTAGGTTGAGCTTGAGAATAATTGGTTTTATGCTTTATGACCTGTTTGCATATAAAGCATAAGCTTCACAATGAAAAAGCAGAGTCTTCACTGTTTGTATCTTCCCCTTTTTTCTGCTTTTCAAACAGATTGTTGTTTATGCTGTCTTTGGGCCAACTGCATATGGTCCCTTTATGGACATGTTTGGTATGTTGGTTCTTGTAAGTAAGTCAAACTCTGAACATTTATAGTTCATTTTATCTTTTTGTTAAGGAAAAAAGGTAGAGATTTTAGTTGCATAATTTTCTGTGTTTGACATTAGAAACAAATTGTTTCGTAAGAGCTTTGGCATTGTGATTCTGGTATAGAAGGTAAAAGGCTGGACCTGGGCCTCCATCAATCTTAGTAGAAAACTTTATTTAATCAGCATAGATTGGAA
Organism: Primula veris; assembly: GCA_963682055.1. Taxonomy (NCBI): domain Eukaryota; kingdom Viridiplantae; phylum Streptophyta; class Magnoliopsida; order Ericales; family Primulaceae; genus Primula; species Primula veris. The sequence goes on from OY821741.1 coordinate 21,873,242, forward strand.
TTCCATCTTGTCTTTTTTTTAGTAAAGCTTGCTGTGTGGGAGTGATTTTTTTTTTTCGTGCAAACTTTCTGGTTAAAATGGCTACATTCAGAAAGTTCTGCCTTTTCTTTAACTGATTTGCTTATTATGAACTTGTTTTGCTTACATCGTGTTATAATGAAAATCCCAAATTATCTGTAATTATAGGTCGCAACGATCTATTAACTTTTTATAGAGTGTACTGGATATGTCTTAGGGAGCTGTTTAACTGTAGTTTAAGGACGATTTTAGAAAGTTGTCTTGGATTCTGTGAAGAAACTGTTCTCTTGTTATTTAGTAATTAGCCACCAGTGTGAGATGTAATACTGAATTTTACATTGTTTTATGTTTCTTGATATGAGGGTTTCAACGATTTTAAAAATCTTTCTGGACTTTATCATGATGTTTGTTTCCTAAGTAACAAGATGAACTGGTTACCACCATCTTATCAAAGAGGATAAAGAACGCAATAGAAATATATTCTTGTTTACATCTTCAACATACATAATGTACGCACTAATTGAACTTGATCGACTGAAACAGAAGAAAATAAAACATTGTGTATTCTATCTGCGAAAACATCTTCTCTTGTAAACACTTAACCATCCCTTTTTAATACGTTTATGCATATTATTATGTTTCTCTACAATTTAGGTATGAACCCTACCTGTGGGAGAATGAAAGGCAGTCCTACCTCCGCCATGCTGTCCTTTTCGGGTTCTTTGTCCAATTGAATAGGTTGTATACAGACACGGTTCAAAAGTTGCCCAGCAATGCAGAATCAAACATTTTGAGATGCTCTACTGTTCCTCGGTTTAAGTATCTCCCAATCAGGTTAAATTTGGTTTACTTCTTTCAATTTTTTCAATTATTTATTTCACTGTTTCATTTTAAATTTTTAAGGCCTTAGAGCATCCACAATAGTTGTGTTAAATTTTTATTGTAAAATAATGGCACATGTGTATGTTAAATGCCACCTATATATGTTAACCTTAACAACTATATAAGTATCACATTAGTGCATTTTTTTTAACGTCATCTATTAATTTATAATAAATAATTGATTTCGGATAAAGAATAATATTATTGTAAATAAAAAAGAAAGAGAATGTGTTATTTTTGCTTTATTGTAGGATTTAATATAGGAGTTGGTCAAACAAATTGCCATGTCATCACTTAACAATGTTAACTTTGTTGTTAAATATAACAAGAATGTTAACAACATTAAGTTTAATGAGTTAGTTAACAACACTATTGTGAAGGAAAAACATGTCTATTAGCTAACAATTTTATATAACAAGTGAGATAATATCACTATTGCGGATGCTCTTATATGCTAAATTTGAGATTTTAGTTGAATAAATATTGGACACTGGGCTACCTATCGGCTCTCTGCTTTTAGAGAGAATTATTTTTCCCTCCTCCCGTCCACAAATTTGAGGAATAATTTTGTCTTATTAAAAATACTTCATTAATACTTATACTCTTACTAATCTCCCCCTTATATTATGGGTCATATACAAAAAAAATATACTGTAAATTGATAGAAAATAGAGAAAGTACTAGTAAAAATCTAATATAGGTAGTGAGAGTCTGAATTATTGTTTTGCTCAAAAATAGGTTAGCTAAAACTGTAAAAGTGAGATTTCCCATGTAAATCTAATGTCTTCGAATTGAATCTAAAATTAAATTTGGTCATCCAGTGCTCCGGCAATGTCTTCAAGAGGGGCGAGCAAAGCATCTGTTTCAAGTCCCTTTGATGATGTATCTGCAAGAAGCTCATGGAAAGGCTTGGCTAGTGATAAGCATTCTCAAGATATGGATATCGATGATGAGTCTAGTCTTATGGGGGCAGCACCTTTTTTGAAGTCCTTCATGCAGGTCCGTTTTCTTATTTTCATTTATTTCCCATAAATCTGGAGTTTGTTTTTGTTTCAATGTTGACCTGTTAACAATCATAGATATAAATAGTTTATGTAGATTTGTTTAGTTTGAGTTATTGTTGCCTGAGTTTAATAGCGCTACTAATACGTTCGAAGTGAAATAGTGATTAACAAATCAGAGTGTGATGAGAGGGGTGGGTTTCACTTGTTATTAAATGATTGTTGCTCTCAATCGTCGTGTCATACTTGAAGAGCCCGAAACCAGTACAAAATAGAATTGATAAAAGCATTGATAAAACTTTGAATCTGATCCATCTCTCTCTCTCTCTCTCTCTCTCTCTCTATCTCTCTCTCTGGTTAAAAACATGGGGAACAGATAAGTCTTCATTGTGGTTATGACTTATGAGGAGGGTGCAAAAGTCTAATGTTCCGGAGGAGATAATAAAGATTAGAAACAAGACGGTACGAAACAAATCTGAAATCAGAAACCAAACCAGTAGCAAATTATATTCAAACGTGATAGATATCAATATGAGCTGTAAAACTTGCCCCAAAAAAATCAATAATGAGCTGATCTGAAATGGCACATTCCTCGGAAAAACTTCCCGAAGATACAAAGTAAGACAATTTTTTCGAATAAAACACTTATATTGTTTCCTACTTCCACTGCTTGATAAAAATATGTTGTAACCAATTCTCGTCTTCGAGAACCACTTTGACCCAATTACAACTGGCCATTTTGCATTAACCTCGGCCGTTAGTGTTGTTAAAATAGGAACTTACTGTGTGTGGAGCTTAATCTATGCATAGCTACTTCTCTTATGTAATTGTTTGATAATTGATCTAGATGTTATTTTATCCAGGTGGGAAGCAGATTTGGTGAGAGCACACTCAAGTTAGGATCCATGCTAACAGATGGGCAAGTCGGCAGATTTGGAGATATGTTACCAACCCAAGCTGCTGGTCTCCTTTCTTCCTTCACAAGTACTTCCAGATCAGACTAATATTTCCATCTTTAGAGAGGTTACATTGCTTTCTATATCCTCCGAAAACAGATTTTGGAGTAAATATATTATTTGGAGATTTTGTTTGGGCATGCCACCTGATTGGAACTTGTGTGAAATGGACTGGGAAAATGGTAGTCGATGAACCCTTACATCCTCTTCGTGCCTCTGCAGGCTGCTATTGGATTTGTAAAAGAAAAGAGATGTTTTAGTGGGTAAGCGAAAAAAACATGTGACATAATGTGGTGGTATACTGGTATGTAGTAAAGACACTTTTTCCCATTTCCAGGGATGATGTAAAACATATTCGGGGCATGCTGTTCATTTCATCTTTTTTCCTTTTCCTTTACAGTACAAGAACAAGAATCAAAATCAAGCTAGACTCTTTAGTCTTAATAGATCATGTTCAATTCATTACTGATATTTTCTTTGGCTAGCTCTAATTCCATATGCCCGTTTTAAGATGGAAGTACGAACCGTGATATGTTTTTTGGGGGAATTTAAACCGATTATTGTATTAAAAAGTGAGGAAGTTAAATCCTCTACCCAAAATGGGCATAAAGAACAAGAACTATATGCAGATAGCCACCAACAATTTTGGGGTTAAGGCTAAGCGTCTAATAAAAACTTATCTCTAACAATTAGTAGATTTTCCAAAATTGTTTATACTATTCACATTGTAAATTTCTACCAATCTAAATATTCGACTGGGGCTCGACCAAATGCCTTCCTTCATTCTTGAATGCCTCTCACACCCCGACCAATAAAAATCACCCGTTGTAACTTAGATGAATTGAGCTGATGGCCTGACAAACCAGTCGATAACGCCCTCTTGGTCGTAGTAATTAATTTAGCAATTTTAAATCACACAAAAAGCCTTCACGCATAAACTTGATTTCCTTCGATTCGATACTCCGGGTCGTGGAAAAAACAACGTCCGGAGAGCAGTTAACTTGCTTAATTAATTACCCATCTTACATAAAATCATATAAGTTCCTTACCAACCTTGGTTAAAACTCAACTATGGTTATTGTCAAAACCATTATTTATACTAATAAGATGAAATAAAAAAAATCATGCATTTTAACCGTAAGAAAATGACCGAATTGATTGTGATGTGTTTTATGCATAATAATATTTCATATTAATTAATTGATCAATTTCTCACGACTAATTGATAAGTAAAGTATAAACAAAAATCACTATATAAGTAGATCGTAATATGTATATTTATCTTCTCATACATTATTTATTAAACTCAAATTTTATTATTTTTTGAAGTTAAAAAAAATGTTAGTGTAGACACGCAAAGTTTTTGGCTAATAAAAATATGCCACGTGTTTTTAAAAATGAGTTTTAATTCCTTTATTAAATAAAAATAGTATCTTAAAAGAAATGATGGAAAACAAGCCTTTTGTTTTCTTTTATTTTTGTGAAAAATAAATAAGTTGATGTTTTGTTCCAAATGATTAATTTCTATTTGAAGTTGGTAAATTTTATAGTTTTTCTACTAATTTATAATTTCTATAAACTATTGGGCAACTTTATTAGTAAACTTTTGATTATTGAGAAATTTGAGAAGAAATAAAAAATATAGGAGGCATCCTTGTGAATAAATACTCCTCGAGCCTATAAATAGAGTGCTACCCTCACTTGAAAATCACAAGTTGAAGGCCAAAGGTGAAGCCAAATCCAAGAATGAGAAGCTCTACCGAAGTCAAGCCATCAACCACCGAAGCATTCGAAGATCTTCATCAAACCCGAAAAACTTCAAGCAAGCTCATCAACAAATTCAAGACAAATCCACCATTTGATCCGCAATAAGCTCCAAAGGCCGCGAATTAAGTGTTTTTCAAGACCAAGCATTCGAAAATCTTCATCAAGCCCGAAGAACTTCAAGCAAGCTCATCAAAAAATTCAAGACAAATCCACCATTCGATCCGCAAGAAGCTCCAAATACCGCGAATTAAGTGTTTTTCAAGACCAAGCATTCGAAGATCTTCATCAAACCCGAAGAACTTCAAGCAAACTCATCAACAAATTCAAGACAAATCCACCATTTGATCCGCAAGAAGCTCCAAAGGCCACGAATTAAGTGTTTTTCAAGACCAAGCATTCGAAGATCTTCATCAAGCCCGAAGAACTTCAAGCAAGCTCGTCAACAAATTCAAGCAAGATTCTCATTCGATCCTCGAAAACACTTCATAACCACAAATCAAGCGTTTCCCAAGAGCAAACTCACAAAGAAATGCAAGTCAAGATCAACCTCAAAGCTCAAGCAAATCAACAAATCAATCCTCACCAAACTATTGGAGCCAATAAGAACTCATTTGTGAAGAGATTAATCAAATGATTTCTATTTTCTTTATTTCAGAAAATATTCAGAGATTGTACCCGTAAAATATCAAATCAATAAAATTATATTGCTTATTCCTTTTATTTTCTGTCTTGGTATATTAGATAGAAAAATTTGCTGAAACATATTTTGGCACACCCGGTGGGACCATTTCTGCCATTCATCTTTTCTCTTCGCCAATCGATCAACCATTCATGGCTCGAAATAAAAATACACAAATCAGTCACAACATGATGACCCGAAGCAAGTCCGCTGTCCAACTATCAACACCCTCATTCCTTGTCATGAATGATAAAAGAAATCGAAATATCCGTAGGAGCAAAAAGGTAGAGGCTAGCTCCGAAGTGAAAGCAAATTTTAAAGATGGTACATGGCAAGTGACTCTTCTGATGAAGAAGGTTTGATTGGAGACCATCACTTAGAGGACAACTCAGATTCCATAACAAACACTCCCCGATCAGTTGTTGCTACTTCAACAAACTCAACAAATATGCAAGTAATGGTGATAAACGCTCCTACGGTGGAAGAACAAGTTAATGTCATCGCTGGGACTCAAGAAACTTTAATGAAGGCTTTTAATGAACGAGGCGCTCATATGGCGATATTGACAGACAGAGTTCAATAATTAGTAGAGCCACGCCAATGGGAAAATCGACGTAGAACTGAAGGAGGTGAAGGTTCTTCAAATGAGGAAAGGCCTTTAGAAATAACGAATGGCGCAATCCCTCTAGAGCAGCTGAAAGAGTTCATACTGGGTACCGTAAAAGGGAAATATGAAGAAGTAGCACATTCCTCCTTCGGCTATGTCAAACCTTACACACGGAGAATCGAAGAATTAAGGATGCCTTACGCATATCAGCCACCCAAGTTTCAACAATTTGATGGTAAGGGAAATCCTAATCAACACATTGCACATTTCATCGAGACTTGCAACAATGCATGGACTTATGGAGACCTCATGGTGAAGCAATTTGTCCGCACACTAAAAGGAAATGCCTTCAAATAGTACCGCGACTTGCAACCGGGATCAATTGACACTTGGGAACAATTGTAACAAGGATTCCTTAATCGTTTCTATAGCACTAGGCGCACTGTGAGCTTGATGGAATTGACAAATACCCGCCAATGGAAAGACGAGCCTGTTGAGGACTACATTCATCGATGGAGGGGATTGAGCTTGAATTGCATAGATAGACTGTCAAAAAATCAGCAATTGAGATGTGTGTTCAAGGCATGCATTGGTGATTGTTCTACATTTTCCAAGGAATAAAACCAAAAACATTTGAGGATTTGGCAAGTAGAGCTCATGACATGGAAGTTAGTATCTCGACTAGCAGTGACCAAGTTCTCCTACTTCCAGGAAGGCAAAAGACTCCAAATAAACAAGATGGAAGGAAATGGATCAAATCTCATGCAATAACTGATAAAAAGAGAATCGTTTGTTGTGTCAACTCCATCTCAAAGCCTCCATCCCATCAAGATGAAAGCTAGCATGAAGAATGTTGAAGATGACAAGCCCAACGTAAATCAAAGAAATGAAAAAAGAAGACTCACGCTAAGGGAGATGCAAGAGAAGGAATACCCGTTTACTGACAACGAATTTCCTCGCATGCTAGAAGAACTCCTTGTACTTAAGCTAATCGATCTTCCACAAATGAAACGTCCTGAAGAGGCCGACAAAGTTGATGATGCAAATTATTGTAAATTCCACCGTCTCGTTAGTCACCCAACCCACAAGTGCTTCGTCTTGAAGGAGAAGATCGTACAATTGGCCGCTCAAGGAAAAATCTCTTTGGAGGATGAAGAAATAACAAATGTCAATTACACATGTATCGTTACAAATCCAGAGCCTGAAAACATGGATGAGACAAGGACAATCATGATTCAATTTGGATCTTTGCCGCCAATTGCAATCATCATGCAAAACTCGAGCACTGAAGACAATACCTCATGGACTTATGTTAGCCATACGAGAGGTTCAAGATTATCCATCACCGAAGAATTGAGTGAGTTTGAAGAGGGAGAAGACTACCCTTCGAATAACCCACAACCACTACAAAATGTCCCAGTTCACTCCATTTATGAAGGATAACCTATTTATGAATTCAAGAAAGACGGCCATTGCTTATTTGATGTTTGTGAATGCAAAGATTGTTTGGATGATCAATGGGATGACTTCTTTGAAGACGATGAAGAAGCTAAGGGAAAGAGTAAGAAAAAGAAAAATAAGAGGAAATCAACCCAACAATCACTACGGGAAAGATACGAAGCTAGAGACTCAAGTGTTGGCATGTTGGGTGAGCCATCAGGAAAGTTCGACTATTTTGTCCAATATACCAAAAAGAAAGAAGTGGGAGGATCAACGCCACCTACATGGGAGGATTTTCATAGAGAAGACTACCCTTTGAATAACCCACAACCACTAAAAAATGTCCCAGTTCACTCCATTTATGAAGGACAGCCTATTTATGAATTCAAGAAAGACGACCATTGCTTCTTTGATGTTTGTCAATGCAAAGATTGTTTGGATGACCAATGGGATGACTTCTTTAAAAACGATGAAGAAGCTAAGGGAACGAATAAGAAAAAGAAAAATAAGAGGAAATCAACCCAACAATCACTACGGGAAAGATACGAAGCTAGAGACCCAAGTGTTGGCTTGTTGGGTGAGCCATCATGAAAGTTCGACTATTTTGTCCAATATAGCAAAAAGAAAGAAGTGGAAGGATCAACACCACCTACATGGGAGGATTTTCATAGAGAAGACGAGACAAAAGAAGTCGATCAATCTCTCAACTTTACCAATCCACTTGAAGATTCCTTAGAAACACTCAAATTCGAAAGTAATGGCCAACCTTCGCAAGCGCTAGGGTTGTGTAAAGACTTTTGCCTGGAGTGTCAACAATTTCTAAAGAAAATGTATGAGGCCGGCGATAAGCAAGTTGGGGTGCTAAAAGAATCCTAGGGGGATTACTATGTGCAGCGACTCTGAGGGAGAGTAGTTGAAGAAACATCAAATCCAGATATTAGTACGGGAGTGCCCATTACATACTACTATCGAGGGAAGCCGATCTACAAGTTTAAAGAAGACAATGGTCATTGCTTCTGGGATGTTTGCAAGTGTGAAGGTTGCATGGAGGATGGTTACCTCGAAGATGAAGAGGACGAAGGCTACTATCTTTCTAATTCATGCAATGTCGCAAGCATAGAGGAGTACACGGAAGAAAGTGAATGTGATTCGGATGATATTTCGGGAACATCATTTCAAGAAGAAAAAGTGAATCAAGTGGCAGACATGACAATTATTAACTTCTCTGATGAAGATTTGTTGCCTGACACAAAACCGCATAATCACCCACTCTTTGTTTTCGGATACATGCAAGAGAAAAAGATAAATAGGATTTTACTAGATGGGGGGTCCGCTGTCAATATTCTACCACTGCGTACGTTAAACGATCTTGGAATTCCAACCGACGAATTATCACAAAGTCGTCTCATGATCCAGGGCTTTAATCAGGAGGGACAAAGGGTCGTTGAAAGATTCCACTTAAAGCTTGTGATAGATGAAATGGTGTCAAGCGCATTGTTTCACATCCTTAATGCGAAAACTTCTTATAATATGCTCTTAGGACAACCATGGATTCACGAAAATGGAGCTGTCCTGTCTACACTTCATCAATGTTTCAAATATTGTAAGGACAATGTGGTGAAGAGGGTCTTAGCTGATGATAATCCATTCAACGGAGTGGAATCATATTTCGCAGACGCTAAGTTCTACATGGATAAGAAGTAGAACCATTTGTATCTGCTCCCTCTCTAGGTCCTATAAAAGAAAATGAAAAGATCGACAAAAGAAAGAAGACTGGAGTAGATGTTGCAAAAGGCAAAACGGGGTCTAAGCTCTCGTCTCAAACTATTAAGTCGTTAAGTGCTGATAGTCACAAGGGTGGCGACTTAACTTTTCCTATAACATCAATCAAGCAAGTTGGGGTACTTAAAGGATTTTTTAGACCAACACATGGCCCATTAACTGAGCATAGAGATTCATCAAAAGAAGTTTCCAGCCCAAAAGCATACAAAATGCTCGCAAATGCAGGCTATACATCTAAGGAATCAAGCCCCCTTGGAAAACTTACTCCGACAATAATGGGGGAAGAATGTTACGGCCTTAACCAAACTCAGTGCATGTTAAAACAAAAAGGCTACATAGTAAAAGGATCTCGTGCGGGGATTGGGTACAAGCTACCTCAACCAGCAAAAATAATCGTAAGAAAGTTAAACAACTGTTATATCATGTTCGAAGAAGAAGACTCAACACTAAAGTGTGAATCTTGTGGCTCAAATGATTTCGAACCTCGTCGGCAATTATGGGTGGGAGAACCAGTTGTCCAACAGCCTCACTCATCTCGAACTCTACCCCAAAGTTTTGAAAGGTTAACCATAAGGGGAGGCCCAATGCTCATAGAGTCGACAAGCAAAAGAGAACCTTCACTTGAAATATTACTGAGAAGAAGAAGGTTGGTATTCGAACGCTTAGGCGTGACCAAAAGAGCTTCAGTATTTTAAAGGTTAACAAGGAGAAAATCAATTTTTGAGCGCCTGGGGGCATCTGAAAGGAAAACATGGTTCGCTCAAATGCACCGTAAAAGAACAGTGAAGTCCGTAGAGGGTAATAATATCTTGCAACTAGAAAACTTGGAAATTGTGGAATCCTACCACATCACTCTTATGGATGACGAGGAACAAGTGGAAAGAGATATAGCAGAGGCACCAGAAGAACTTGAAGAGGGCGTCCAATCCACTGTGGATGAGTTAGAAGAAGTAAATCTTGGCACAGTGGATGATCCACGACCAACATACTTAAGTGCACTTTTAACCGATAATGATTAAGAGGGCTATATCAAGTTGCTTAAGGAATTCAAGGATGTCTTCGCTTGGAGTTATGAAGAAATGCCAGGGCTTGACCCAAAAATAGCAGTCCACCACCTAGCGGTAAAACATGGAGCACAGCCAGTTAAGCAAGCTTAACGGAGATTTCGAGCAGAATTGGTTCAGCAAATTGAGTTGGAAGTTAACAAGCTCAATGAGGCAGGGTTCATAAGAGAAGTCAAATATCCGACATGGATCTCAAGCATAGTTCCTGTGAAGAAAAAGAATAGCTAGATTCGAGTATGCGTTGACTTTCAAGATTTCAACAATGCATGTCCTAAAGATGATTTTCCGCTTCCCATAACTGAACTCATGGTTGATGCTACAACTGGGCATGAAACTTTGTCGTTCATGGATGGATCGTCTGGGTATGATCAAATCCGCATAGATCCATGAGATGAAGAGATGAGACCGCCTTTCGCATGTCTAAAGGTATCTACTATTACAAGGTGATGCCATTTGGATTAAAGAATGCTGGAGTGACTTACCAAAGAGCAATGCAAAGGATCTTCGATGACATGCTCCACAAAAACATTGAGTGCTATGTAGACGACATCGTTGTAAAGACCCAAAAAGCACCATCCACACCTCGAAGACCTAGAGGCAGTTTTTAAATGATTACGACACTTTCAGCTCAAGATGAATCCACTTAAATGCGCCTTCGGGGTCACATCGGGAAAATTCCTTGGATTTATCGTTCGCCATCGAGGAATCGAAATCGACGAATCCAAAATCGAGGCCCTCATGAAGGTACAAGCCCCAAGAAATATTCACGAGCTAAGAAGCCTACAAGGAAAACTAGCGTATATTCGACGATTCATCTCAAATCTGGCAGGTCGTTGCCAACCTTTCAGTCGACTCATGAAAAAGGGGACCCCATTCGAATGGGATGAATCATGTGATAATGCTCTTGATGCAATCAAGTCTTACCTAGTAAAACCCCCTATATTAGGAGCTCCAATTCTTGGAAAGCCTTTACTTCTATACTTTGCGGTACAAGAGCGGTCCATTGGAGGTCAATTAGCCCAAGAAAATGACGTCGAAAAAGATAATGCTTTGTATTATCTTAGTAGAACAATGACTTTGTGCGAATTGAATTACACGCCAATCGAGAAAATGTGTTTGGCCTTGGTTTTTGCGATAAAGAAGTTAAGGCATTATTTCCAGGCCCATATAATTCGACTTATATCTAAAGCAAATCTGGTCAAGTACGTTATGTCTAAACCAGTGTGGTCAAACCGCCTAGCCAGGTGGGCACTTCTCTTTCAAGAATTTGAAATATTCTATGTTCCTCAGAAGGCTGTCAAGGGTCAGGTTCTTGCAGACTTCCTTGCTGACCACCCAATGCCCGCTGAATGGGAGCTATCCGAAGACCTACTCGATGAAGATGTAATGTGTATAGAGGTTCGGACGCCATGGTCAATGTATTTTGATGGGGCCGCTAACAGCGAAGGCGCCGGCGCAGGGGTCATGTTCCTAAGTCTGGAAGGAGACGTTTTTTCCTATGCTTTCACTCTCACACAGAAATGCTCAAACAATATGGCAGAGTATCAAGCTCTCATATTAGGATTGGAGATGGCGCTAAATGCAAAACACAAGCATATTAGGGTGTATGGAGATTCCAAGTTGATCATAAACCAAGTTCTAAATGAATATGATGTTAAGAAGGTAGAATTGATACCATATAAAGGTTGCGCCGCGAATCTCATTTCCTGGCTTGGAGATGTTACATTAGACCATGTTCCAAGGAAAGAGAACAAACAAGCTGATGCATTGGCAAAATTGGCGTCCAACATTGCCCTGCCGGACAAACGCATGAGCGTTCCAATATGTAAAAGATGGGTAATCCCTCCACAATTAGAAGATGAAGAAAGAATTCCAGAAAATAATGATGAGACCGTATAGGAAGTTACAGCTGTTTCGGTCATTGAGATTGAAGAGGAAGACTGGAGGCAGTCACTTATCGATTACTTACAACATGGAAAGTTACCCGACGATCGACATAGGAAGATAGATATGAGACGACGCACTGCAAGGTTCGTCTATTATAAAAATACGCTCTATCGAGGATCTTTTGAAGGGGTGTTTTTACGCTGTCTTAGTGGAGAAGAGGCAAAGCAAACGATGGAAGAAGCACATTCCGGAGTATGTGGCGCTCACCAAACTGCTCCAAAACTTCATTTTCGAATTAAAAGAATGGGGTACTACTGGCCCAGCATGGTTAAAGATTGTCTCAATTTTGCGAAAAGGTGTCAACCTTGCCAATTTCATGCTAATTTCATCCACCAACCACATGAACCTTTACACCATACGGTCGTGTCTTGGCCTTTTGAAGCTTGGGGATTAGATGCGATAGGGCCTCTACCAAAGTCATCTGGAGGTCATCCTTACATTTTAGCAGCTACAGATTATTTTTCCAAGTGGGCTGAAGTTGTGCCTTTGAAAGCTGTCAAGAAAGATACGGTGGTGGATTTCATCAAATCAAATATCATTTTTAGGTATGAAGTGACATGCTACATCATTAACGATAACGGAACTCCCTTTTACAACAAATTGATGACAAGTCTGTGCGAGAAATTCGGCTTCAAGCAACATAACTCTTTCATGTATAACGCACCAGCTAATGGCCTTGCCGAAGCTTTTAATAAGACACTTGGGAATCTGTTGAAGAAAGTCATGGCTAAGTCCAAGAAAGATTGGCACGAGAGAATCAAGGAAGCTCTATGGGCATATCGGACAACGTATCGAACATCAACTCAAGTCACCCCATATTCTTTGGTGTACGACGTGGAAGCTGTCTTGCCCCTAGAAATGCAAATTCCGTCACTAAGAATTGCCCTCCAAGAAGAATTAATGCTAGAAGATAATGTCTGCCTTCGTCTCGAAGAACTCGAATCACTGGACGAAAAAAGGCTTGAAGCACAACAAAGGTTGGAATGTTATCAAACTCGTATGTCGAAATCGTTCAACAAAAGGGTCAAGCGAAGGTCCTTCCAAAAAGAAGACTTGGTGCTCGCAGTAAGAAGACCCATCATCATGACATGCCGAATGGGAAATAAATTCGTCTCCAAATGGGATGGTCCACACACGGTAACCAAAGTTTATTCAAATGGTGCGTACAAGCTACGCTCTCAAAATGGATTCGAAATTGGGCCCATCAACGGAAAGTTTCTAAAGCGCTACTACTCTTAAATAAATCGAAGACACTCCTTGACGCAAGAGTATAAAGTGCATATTACTCATCGCCTACATGAGTATAAATTATGTGGCAACAAAATGAACTACGTTTGGCTTGATCCTTCATCAGTACGTAGGCATCTTGAGGCTTGCTTCAAGTTCAGTCATACCAACAACCAAAAAAAAAATGATATATAAACAAATAAATAAATAAAAAATGAACTACGTTTGGCTTGATACTTCACGGGTAGTCATAACAAAACAAATCAAAAAAAAAAAAAGTTTTGAACTACGTTTGGCTTGATCCTTCACGGGTACGTAGGCATATTGAAATTTGTTTCAAGATCAGTCATACCATATTAAAAAAAAAGACATCATGTCCATCATATCTCGAAAGATGCAATCATTTAAGAAAGTAAGAAACGCAAGACAAATATTGAAAAGACAAAATGATCAAATTTATTCAGAATAGAGATCGTACTGGTTACATCAAAGGTCACTCAAAAAGACATAAAAAAAAAAGGGTGTAAAAGAACAAAGAAGCAAGTCTCAAATCTAAGGAAATAAAAAGAAAGTGCAAGCTAAAAAAACAACTTAAAGTCTACAAGTTCGTCGCGGTAACTCTCTAGAAAACTTGATAAAAATCTCAAATCATTCTCAGCATCTTCACTCTGGGCACACTTATCTTCAAGCGTCGAAACTTCCTCGGTCACAACATCAATGTCACATTGTATTTGAGATACCATAGCCCTCTCCTTCGCCAATGACGATTGCACTATGGCTTTTTCAGCTTCTAACTTCTCGATTTGTGTAGTTATATTTGCGAGTAGTTCTTCTTGATCAGCGATATTGGCCTTGTGTTTACCTTGCTCACCAACCATAGCTGTGGTCAGCCTACTCTTCTCTTCGATCGCCATTTTATGGATATCTCTGGAGTCTGCCTCTAAAGATGATAGTTGGACACTAAATTCGCGATCCCTTGCAAATAAATCAAACACCTTCCTCCTCAGTAACGATAAATCCATGACCTTTGTATGCTCCATCGCATCGAGTATCGTTGTAGCAACATCGTCTAGGAAACTCAAGTTTTCAACCGAACACCTAGAGAGTTTTTGGGTAAATTCCGCCCACAAAGAGATGAGATACTTCCTCGCATGTTCTGACACAATATCTTCAGCACCGACAAATATAGAAGCAGCAGGGGAAGCTCGTGGATGCAAGGGTTTCGCTGTTAAGGCCCTTGTCAAAGTCTGGGGTTGATTTGAATTGCCTTCTCCAACCAATAAGTCATTTTTTTTAATCTTGTTGAAAAGATCGAGAGAAGTTGGACCTTTCGACAAATCCCTCACTACCATTTGGAGTCTTGTCTTTTTCATTGCCGAGTAAGTCCGACATATTTTCTGTAATAGGCAAGTCCCGCATAAAATTCTTGGCAAGCTCGAAATTATCATCCTCAAGACAAAACTCCACCTTAAAAATGAGATGCAAATGTAATATTCAAAAATAAAACAATGATAAGTTTACACTTAGGTAAAAAAAACTTTGCGTAAGTAAAGTTCTCAAACGTACCCCATTCAAGAGTGTGTCCTTTGGCGCACTGTCTGCTGCAAGATCAACAACTTCTTTCTGAGGAACGATTGCTTTCTTTTTCTTGTTCCGATAATGCGGTTCACTCCCCCTCAAGTTATCTTCTGGTTTGGCTTGAGGGGTAGAACGTTTTTCTGGTCAAAAATTTGTGACATGGACTGGAGGCTTTGACTTTTTGCTTTCAGGAACCTCGACTTCCTTAGGCACAGGCAGATCAGAAATAATTTTCTTTATAGAAGATATTATAGTATCACGTCCGGAAAGAAGGTAGTTCTCATGCACTTTCTTCCACCAATCAACAAATGCACCACTTTTATACGTCCTCAGATCTGACACAAGAGGTGGAATAACTGCCTTGGAATCACTGTAATCGTTCATACTTGAGCACCAATGCTTAAAGCCCTCTTCAAGTAATGAGTCTTGAATAGCTTTTACCCCCAATTCGAACGGCACCAGTTGCCTAAACCCGAATTGTCGGCCGAATCGATGAGCATTGTAGGGCTCTAATACAAAACCATCCCCATGTCGTAGAGTTAATAAACATGGCCGAATAGCGGCAAATTTCGCCCACTGGTCGACACTTAATGGTTTTGCTTTAAGAAAAGGTGCAAGAGATTGTCGTCTACACTTAACAAACGAAGTCGCGTTCCAACGAATAGTATCACCAGAATAAATTAACTCACGAGCACTCTTGTCACCTAAGGATTTAGCACCTTCTTGACCAGAATACTTAGTCATCATCGGGTTATCCAGAGGCTGGGGTATCATGCAAGAACATAATGAACAGGAAGGCTGGCTCTTGATAAGCCTGGTGTTGGGGAGTTCGAAATAGTATTCATTCCTCTATATATGCAAGCCAACACCGGATAGGCGAGATTAATTTTTGTGCCAGTGGCCATTGAGGCAGCGGGTTTAAATATGGTAGGACGAATATGAAGATTGTTTCCCTCGGGTAGAACAAATGCGCATAGCCAACAAGACAAGAACGCTGCAAGATATACCTCCATAAAATGATGATCCGGGACACTGAGCAATGCAAAAGTCTCTTTAGCACCCGACGACCAACCTTTGACATTTTTCATGACACCACTTGGATTTCCATGATACTTGGGACGATTTTCCTTCGATAGTGATTGCACGGTGGGTTTAATGTGCTATAGATCACCCTTGAACCAAAAATCCACCCAATCGACCATAGATACCTTATCTTTTTTGGTTAGAAGGTGAAAAGATGAAAGCAAAAATCGGCAAGCACGGGACGTTTTCGGATTATTATCGTTGGACCGTAATTCATCGGGGTAGGGGATGACCTCATAAAAAATTAAACCAAATACAGGAAGACCACCGATGGCTTATCGATCCCAAAGTGAAATGGATGCCTCCCCCGCCGAAGTATGAAGAGAGTTGGTCTGGGAACACCACGACTCGCAAAAGGCACGGAGAACGTCGATTTCCTTCTCACATGTAAAAAGGGACGCATAGATGGCATCATACAAATCAGCGTTTCTCAAAATAGAACACTCATGACCCAAAACGTCTTCCAGCCACTCCCAATACTTCGGCATATAAGAAAATCTGCCAATTATGTTTAGATTTGGGCCCCACCTCACCTCTGCATCAATGATACGTCGGCCAAGAGTGTTGTACGACTGATTTTTGGGATCTTTTTTGTCGAATGGCGACTCAAGGTATATCTCTCGGTGTTTATCTTCGCGAGTCCATGCTCTAACTATAGGAATACTTTCTAGCGCTGGCCAGGCTCGAGCATGACGACCGGCCAACGGTTGATGGATGGCCAGCAATGTCGTTTTCCCAACCGTCTTGATGATTAATTTCTTTTCGTTGCCGTTTTCCGCTAGGTCGAAGCTTGCCATGAAGATTTAAATGCTGCAATAAAAATGGTTTAGTTGTAGAAATTAAGAAGGGCGCTGGGAAAATAGAGGTGGATGTTTTATTATGGTCATAGAAGAAAAAGAAAGCAACAATTCAAAAAGAGTTGAGCTAATTTTCATAATTCGTACGAGCTAGATGACAATATTGACAACAACTATAAAAAAGTCGATGTCAGGGTTGTGACCACTTGAGTTCCGCCGACATCAACAACAATTCTATAAAGCTCAAGTTACAGCGCAAGCAACAACTCAAAAAAAAGAGACGAGCAAGCACAAGCAACTATCGTGTAGAATCGAGTTTGTCTTACAATGTCGGCAACGACTCTAAAAGAGACGAGCCAAACACCAAGTATTTTGACAGATCGTAGGATTTGTCGACGCTAGCAACAATCTAAAAGATCGAGCCAATTGTCAAGTCTCTTGACAGATTGCAGGCTTTGTCAACACTGGCAACAGTCTAAAAAAATTCAACATCAAGTTATCATTTGGTAAATTTCTTCTAAGTAATGTAAGGAAACTCTAGCCACATGCTAACGAATAAAAAAAACCCGACCTAACTCGTTTTCTTTCTCCTAAGTAAAAAAATAAGGGCAATAAAAAAAAAACAAATACTATCTAAGGTGAAAACTAAGCTATATTTCGCTTTTCATAATACTTAAAGAATTCAACTAATCTATCTCTTATTGGTTTTCGCGCTCTATTTTTGAAAAAAACAAGTGCGACACAAATCGAAAAAAAAAAAAAAAAAAATGCTATCTTGTACAACAAAAGGAAAAAAGGAAAAATATGGGTTTCAAATAACCGTACTAATAACACAAGTTGGTAGACACTTTTCTTTTTTCACTACTACATACTCAAAGGTCATGTGAAGATTTACAAATCTTGTCCTATTCCATATAATAAGACAAATATGATTGAAGTTTCAAAAAAAAAAAAAAAGGGATTTCAATTTGAGATTGGATTTTTATACTACACTTTTTCTGAAAAAACGCACAAACCGTATAAAAAATTTACGGTTTACAGAAATTACATGCAAACCGTATATTAAATGTACGGTTTGCATGTAATTTTTTTTTTTTTTGTGTAATTTCAATTTGTAAAATAGGAAAAATATATAAAATATGCAAATCCATAATTCACTTAGCTATATATAATTGTTTGTTGTTTGTTTATATTAATTATAGAAATTATAATAATTGTTGATATTTGTCCCATTTTTGCATTATTTTTTTTTTTTTTGTAATTTCAATTTGTAAAATAGGAAAAAATATATAAAATATGCAAATCCATAATTCACTTAGCTATATATAATTGTTTGTTGTTTGTTTATATTAATTATAGAAATTATAATAATTGTTGATATTTGTCCCATTTTTGCATTATTTATTTTTTTTGTGTAATTTCAATTTGTAAAATAGGAAAAAATATATAAAATATGCAAATCCATAATTCACTTAGCTATATATAATTATTTGTTGTTTGTTTATATTAATTATAGAAATTATAATAATTGTTGATATTTGTCCCATTTTTTGCATTATTTTTTTTTTTTTGTGTAATTTCAATTTGTAAAATAGGAAAAATATATAAAATATGCAAATTCATAATTCACTTAGCTATATATAATTTTTTTTTGTTTGTTTATATTAATTATAGAAATTATAATAATTGTTGATATTTGTCCCATTTAATAAAAAAATTAGGGTTTTTATTCAAATTTGTGTTATTTAGATATTTATTACTAATGGTTTGGTTATGATGTTACATGTTTATGATGGTTATTTGTTTTGATTGAGAAAAATAAAAATTGTTACGCTTTATTAATATTTACCCGTTTTGAGTTATCATTGTTTGGTTATAATTGAGTTATCATTGTTTAGTTATTATTAATTGGTTATCATTGAGTTATCATTATTTAGTTATCATTAATTGGTTATCATTGAGTTATAATTGTTTGGTTATCATTAATTGGTTATCATTGTTTAATTAGATAATTAAAATAATTGTTTGGTTATCATTAAATGAACTTTATTGTTACCATTTTATTGAGCATACCCGTATGCTCCCGGAAACCGTGAGATGGCCGGGCAAGTTCAGGTGAGTTTATAAAGATGCGGGTCCTCTCTCTATACCATCTCATGTAATCCAGTGACGTCCCCGTACCAAATTCGTCGTTAACAAGCCGGTTGTGGCGGTCATTCCACACGGTTATAAACTCTGCAAAAAGTGCAGGTCAATCGTGTTTTTGCACAATCTCATATCTTCTATCCTTGTCGTGACCCTGTTTGGGTTTCCAAATATATGTAGGGACCCGCTGAACAAAATCGAACTGTCTCTTGAACCTGTCCGCGGGGTGGAACTCAATCTCTCCTTATGAGAGGCACAGAACAATAACATGGCAGCCCAGAAGAGCTGATCCCCAACTATACTCAGCACATGTGTCAAAATACTCCAGAAATGGCAGAGGCCAGAGTGGAATCTGATCACTGCTCTTATTTGAAAACACATGTGCCCCCAGTAATAATAACATGGCAGCCCTATACTGATATAGCAAACGGTCCTGACTAGGGTTGGGGTAATTCACCAAAGGTGTGGAACATACAATCAAGTCTAACTGTCAAACAGTTTGTATCCACTTGATTGTCAGCCGGTCTAACACCCAACAAACTCTCTATCATATCTAACCTGCTCGCCATGTTATCATTCCGCTCCGATCGGGTAACAGCAACACCATCCAACCTGAGACCAAGCATAATCTCTACATCCTGTAAAGATATCCCCAACTCTCCACCGACAAAATGGAACGTGTGCGTCTCATCACGCCACCTATCAACTAAGGATGTAAGCAAGTCTCGGTCTACGCTATAATTACCTATAGTGTGAATACCATAAAAACCAGCCCTAATCATATTTTGAACTACTCTGTCAGGCGTCGGTATCTGCCAACTATAATTATATAGCTAAGTGAATTATGGATTTGCATATTTTATATATTTTTTCCTATTTTACAAATTGAAATTACACAAAAAAAAATAAATAATGCAAAAAATGGGACAAATATCAACAACTATTATAATTTTTATAATTAATATAAACAAACAACAAATAATTATATATAGCTAAGTGAATTATGGATTTGCATATTTTATATATTTTTTCCTATTTTACAAATTGAAATTACACAAAAAATATAAATAATGCAAAAATGGGACAAATATCAACAATTATTATAATTTCTATAATTAATATAAACAAACAATAAACAATTATATATAGCTAAGTGAATTATGGATTTGCATATTTTATATATTTTTTCCTATTTTACAAATTGAAATTACAAAAAAAAAAAAAATGCAAAAATGGGACAAATATCAACAATTATTATAATTTTTATAATTAATATAAACAAACAACAAACAATTATATATAGCTAAGTGAATTATTGATTTGCATATTTTATATATTTTTCCTATTTTACAAATTGAAATTACACAAAAAAAAAAAAAATTACATGCAAACCGTACATTTAATGTACGGTTTGTATGTAATTTCTGTAAACCATAAATTTTTTGTATGGTTTGTGCGTTTTTTCAGAAAAAGTGTAGTATAAAAATCCAAGCTCTTCCAATTTTACTCCACTATCTCGTGTGGTTTGTCTGAATTAAAAATAGATGGACAATACACATATTTTGATAACCATAACTTTTAAAAAAAGAGAGGAAATAAACGTGGTATTTCGAAATAGTCAGAATACTTTATGTTTAGTAATATCTTCAAAATATGACACTAGCTTTTCTTTATCATCTTTCAATACGCCAGTGGATCACATATACATGTCAGTGGATCACATGACCTAGAAAAGACAACTCAAAAACCCAAGAGAGAGTCAGACTATACCTTTGATATAGTATTTGGTATAGTCTGAAAAACTATCCTCTGTGAAACCATTGGATCAACAGTGGGGTCCACAGACTGTAAGATCCAATGGTACCACAAGGAGAGTTTTCCAGACTATAGCTCCTTGTCCTCAAAAACCTATATAGTTTACCAAATTCTTAGCATAAAAAAGACAAAGAAACAAAAGAAAAAGGAGGAAGAAAGTAGTAAAACTTACATTGATGGGAAGAATGTTAGGTCAATAATTGGTGGACGCTATAGTGTAAAGGCTGCTATAGAATTTAACGTCGTAGAAGAATGGTTGTGCAAAAAATAAAATAAAGCCTTCTCATATATATAAGGTTTGTCGGTTATGGAAATTTTAATTAGGATAGTAATTTAAGGTCATAATTGATATAATGTATAAATCACAGCACCCGTTTGGGTTTGACATGGAAACAATGATTTATGTTGAGGAGTAAATTAAGGGTCTCAAATATTCGTTTCCATTATTTTGTCAATAGTATTAATTGTTATGCAAGTTGGCCAAACCCATAAATGTTGGGGTTATCATACGGGACAAAGATCAAGCTTAGCTATTAGTTCCAAGATTTGTAGAGATTAGATTTCAATGGTTTTACCAAAATTTAATAGATACTACAAGCCCACCAAAGAAGAGTAAAAAAAAATTGTTTTTGATCGTGAACACAATCTCCATGTTTTCTTGCCTTAATAAAAATATGCTTTTACATAACACAAACAAAAAGGTATGCGAATGGCTGTTTATTAATTGAGTAAAGTCACATCAGGAAAAATATAAGCTCCCTAATCTTGTTTTCTTTTCAAGTACTCGCCAAGTTATTCCCAACTTTTTTTTTGATATGTACAAATTCGAGACGTGTTCATTCACATAAAATTCTAAACAAGCCTCGAAGGGGCATTTGTAGACACGCAAATTTTTCGGCTAATAAAAATATGCCACGTGTTTTTAAAAATGAGTTTTAATTCATTTATTAAATAAAAATAGTACCTTAAAAGAAATGATGGAAAACAAGCCTTTTGTTTGCTTTTGTTTTTATGAAAAATAAATAAGTTGATGTTTTGTTCCAAATGATTAATTTCAATTTGAAGTTGGTAAGTTTTATAGTTTATTTACTAATTTATAATTTCTATAAACTATTGGGCAAATTTATTAGTAAACTCATTGATTATTGAGAAATTTGAGAAAAATAAAAAATATACGAGGCATCCTTGCGAATAAATACTTCTCGAGCCTATAAATAGCAGGCTACCCTCTTTTGAAAATCACAAGTTGAAGGCCAAAGGTGAAGTCAAATCCAAGAGAGAGAAGCTCTACCGAAGTCAAGCCATCAACCACCGAAGCATTCGAAGATCTTCATCAAACCCGAAAAACTTCAAGCAAACTCATCAACAAATCCAAGACAAATCCACCATTTGATCCGCAATAAGCTCCAAAGGCCGCGAATTAAGTGTTTTTCAAGACCAAGCATTCGAAGATCTTCATCAAGCCCGAAGAACTTCAAGCAAGCTCATCAACAAACCCAAGTCAAAATCCACCATTCGATCCGCAAGAAGCTCCAAAGGCCGCGAATTAAGTGTTTTTCAAGACCAACCATTCGAATATCTTCATCAAACCCGAAGAATTTCAAGCAACCTCATCAATAAATCCAAAACAAATCCACGATTTGATCTGCAAGAAGCTCCAAAGGCCACGAATTAAGTGTTTTTCAAGACCAAGCATTCGAAGATCTTCATCAAGCCCGAAGAACTTCAAGCAAGCTCGTCAACAAATTCAAGCAAGATCCTCATTCCATCATCGAAAACACTTCAAAACCACAAATCAAGCATTTTCCAAGATCAAATTCACAAAGAAATACAAGTCAAGATCAACCTCAAAGCTTAAGCAAATCAACAACTCAATCCTCACCAAACTATTGGAGCCAATAAGAACTCATTTGTGAAGAGATTAATCAAACTATTTCTATTTTCTTTATTTTAGAAAATATTCAGAGATTGTACCCACAAAATATCAAATCAATAAAATTATATTGATTTCTCCTTTTATTTTCTGTCATGGTATATTAGATAGAAAAAATTGCATGAAATAGTTAGTATTGTTTGCCTAAAGGCATAGCGAAGTCGTTCCTAGAAAAGTTAACAATAATCCAAATGATGTACCAATTACTCCAAATAGTGTATCATACTTGTATCTTTACAATTTATTCATATTTTCAATTTTCAGATCACCCTATGCCATAATAATATTCAATTATTCCCTTGTTCCCATCTTATGTATTTTACAAAATCCCGTGTAATTTTGACTAACTTATATCTTGTATTAAAATCGTCGAAATAAAAAAATTCAATATGATCAATTTTTGCAAAATTTCATTTCGGTAATTTAGATACGCTTTCCTGTAGTTAAAAAATTGTTTGTCAATTAACCAGCTTTTTATAATCAAACATTCCTAAAGTTGTTTTTTTAAAACGGATTTTAGCAAAAAAATATAATTTTGCCAAACAAGCAACTAATCTGTCTTTATGTATAATTCCCTTTTTTTAGGAAAAATTGTTGGGCTATTATATAGGAAAAAAGCTATTTAGTAATTTAACACCCAACCTTTTAAGTTTCATCGATTAGGGTCCCAATATACCAATTTTAGTCTAATTAGGGGACTTGTGTTTAACAAAATAACGTAATAGCAGTCACGTTCTTTCACCTTTCACATACATTGCGTCAACATACGTTAAAAATATATCTCCAAATACATCGATTTATAATATTAGACTATTAATTGGACAAAAGTTGGTAAGTTAGCTAAGAATGCTAAATCGATGAAATTTAAAGTTTGTATATGGTAAAATAAAACAATACAGTTAGAAAAACTATAGAATAGAACTCCTCTACATGAATAACCTCGAGACCGAAAGAAAATATTATTATAACTAGGTAGAAGTTGATATAGAAAAAAAATAGTTAAATAAATATTCCGCATAATATATATGTATCTAATTTAACTAATTAACACAAATATTCAAGAGACAATTACATGTATCTATGTAACAAATCAAACGGATAAAATTAAAAAGGTTGCAAAATCACGAAACTAGCATTTTAATGAATTTAATAAAATTTAACTAAATATATATGTATTTGAAAAATTAAGTATATGTATTTAGAAATGTGAAAAATCATGTAGAAGTTTATCTAAAACTTTATATATATATATATATATATATATATATATATATATGGGAGATGATCTATAAACACATAAAAAAACACATTATTTTTACACATGAATCACAGCCCTTCATTTACTTATTTTTAATGGTCAAGATTAGTTCATCTAATAACAAGAATAAACACATAATCACCATTAAAAGTTAGTAAATGGAGGGTTGTGATTGATGTGTAAAGATAATGTGGATTTTTATGTGTGTATGGATCCTCCCCATATATATATATATATATATATACACTAGTAATCGTGCCCACGCTTTGCGTGTGAGACGCGTAATGCGATAAAATTTAGAAAATAAGTGTAGTTATGATACAAATATTTGGAGAATAAAAAAAAGATAAGAGTATAAGATGAGAACACTAAAAAGAATTTTGAGAGCTTAAATAGTGATAAAAAGTGTTATTAATTATTACTTTTTCTCTATTTTTTATGAGAATATGGTATTGTGGTAATTAATAAAAAAGTGTAAGGGTATTTTTGGAAAAAAAGTGGTAAAATTTGGCAGCCCTTAAAAAATATTGGGTTGGCTTATTATAATAGTATATATATATATATATATATATATATATATATATATATATATATATATATAATACTTAGTAGGCATAATATAGTATAAATTTGTATTCACATAATACATTTAGATAAATATTTAATATAACGAAATATATATAAGAGTTTGGATTTTTATACTACAAAAAATCTGTAAAAACGCATAAACCGTAGAAAAAATCTACGATTTACAGTGGTTCTGTGCAAACCGTAGATTTAATCTACGGTTTACAGTGAATTGCTGTAAACCGTAGATTTCCGTTTTATGGTTTTTTAATTGCTTCTCGTTATAATATGTCAATTGTATTGTTGTTTTATGGCAAAATGGAGGGCTACAAGTATGGAACGCCACTTTTTTATTACATCCCGACTGTAATAATGTACGTCAACAGTTGTCATTATGCTCAAGTTATTCCTAAAAAATGGATCTTCCCAGTGCCAATAATTATAGCACGTTGATAACAACACGCACTGAGGCTGCTGAGCCATGGAATGAACTTTTTACCAAATTTCAAGTTATATATGGCGCTGGAAAGACAATCGGGAAAGCAAATTGCAACTGAAGAAGAAGCTATAGACGTATCAAGTCCATAATCAATTTTTTATTTTTAATTTTATGTAAATTACTCTTTTTTCCAAGTTGTTGTAAATTTATATGATGTATCATGTTTAATAAATATGTTTTATGAAATTTAGTTAATGTTTGCATATTGAGTTAATTTGTTTTATGAAATTTATATAATTTATGATTGTTTCATTCAATAAAATTGACGATTGACACCAAATTGACGATTTACTTAATATTTCATATTGCGTTATACAAGTGTTAAAAACAAACCAAAAACACTTCACAAAAATTTACGATTTAGTTAATGTTTCAATAAATCTCAACTTATACACTTGACAAAAAGATAACATAAACAAAAAATATAAATTTATCAAATCAACTTTTTTTTTTTGTGTAAATTTGTGTAAATTTTGTGTTTATTTTGAGAGATTGTTAGAATTTTGGTAATTTATTTTATGTAAAATTTTAAAAATAAGACATTTAGTTTTTTTATTAAAAAAATCATGTTTAATTTGAAAAAAATATTCAGTATTTTAATTGTTAAATTTATTTTATGTAAAAATTCTGAAAATTGTAAACCGTAGATTTAATATACGGTTTGCAGCAATTCATTATAAACCGTAGATTAAATCTACGGTTTGCACAGAACCACTGTAAACCGTAGATTTTTTCTACGGTTTGTGTTTTTTACAGATTTTTTATAGTATAAAAATACAAACTTTATATATAATTTGACATGTAATTAATTCCGGAGTCAAACAAATAAATATGGTAAGGACGTTACAATAGGGAAGGGAGGTTATTATAGAGAGAGGTTGTGTTTGGACCTTTTCTATGATTGGATTGGACGATGAAAGAAGTTGGAGCCACAAAAAATGTTTCAAACATTTTTAAAAGACCTGGATTAGAAAAGAAGTGTGTATCTGTTTTAATAGGTGAGGGTGGGATTTTAAAACAGGGAACTATTACAATCCATGTATCATTTCTATTACAACAATAGTCCCAATAGTTTTGGACTACAAAAGAACCAAACGAACAAACAAGAGTGTACAAAAAAATTGAAGGTTGTATTGTGTATTGAAGAGTGAGCAAAACAAAACTAAATTTTGGATAAGCCGGTAAACACCGGTTTCATACACATATATACATACCATATAGGTTTGTATGTATATGGAGTATAAAAATCCAAGTAAAAATCTGAGATGTAATCACTGTGCTTGTCCTCTCTCTAATGACTTGGTAATTATTTTCCCACTCTCTAATTCATCTTTTCTTATTTAATATTATTATTATTATTATTATATTTGTTTATTATTCTCCGTTTCTGCATTTAGAAACAATCATATATTAATTAAATGTAAATAAAAAAATCAATCTTAATGGTTTATTATCAGACTTTTACTTGTGGTTTTGATCTTCCATATATCTATTCTCTCTCTCTCTCTCTAAAGAGATGGTATTTGTTTTAAGAAAAGGAAAGAAATAGATGGTAATTGTTTTCTACTCGGATTCATCTTTTCTTACTCAAATTATTATTATCTTATTTGTTAATCTCCGTTTCTGCATATAGCTTATGAATATTTGTGCCCCTTTCCAAACTTATATTTACTTCTTTTGCAACCAACTAATATTATTTCCAACTAATTTTATAGACTACTCTAATAGAAAAAAAAATGATAGAAAAAGGGGAAAAAAGCTATTTAGTACCTTGTACTATTGTTTTTTTTTACCAATTTAGTACTCAACTTTTAAGTTTTACCAATTTGGGTCCCAACCTACCGATTTTCATTCAATTACAAGCCTGACATCATACATCGACGAAATTACAGTCATTATATCTTGCATTTGAATATCCATTTTAGAGGGATGTTGACGCAATTGTACTCACTATATGATAGGTGAGAGAACGTGGCTGCAATTTCGTCCTTTTGTAAAACACGAGTCCTAACTGGATGAAAATCAATAGGTTGGGACTTGGGACCCAAATTGGTAAATCTTAAAGTTTAGGTACTAAATTGCTAAAAGTCAATAGTAGAGGGTACTAAATAACTTTTTCCCCGATAGGAAAATGTATATATCTATGTATGTGTAACTGTATATATATGTATGTATGTATATTTGTATGTGTGTGTGTGTGTGCGTGTATGCAATCTTGTAGATATATCGACTAAAGGTAACATGGAGCAGGATTTATTATAATTTTGCTGACCAACTATATTATAGTATGTAGAAAAACTTCATATGGATAATGATCTGTTACAACTTTATTCATACTCCCTCCATATATAAATAATTGTTATGCTTTCTATCTTGGGACGTCCCAAAATAAATGTCGCTTTCCTTTTTTAGTAAATTTTTTCATTTTCATTTTTTGAAATATATCTTTTTGATTGTTTAAACATATCAAATTTATACTTAAAACCTCACATTTTAAGTAAAAAATAACTTTTGTTTAAAGATTTTGACTTTTTGATGCTTTTTTGTTAAGTTTTAAGCGAAATTGTTTTAGATCCTTAAATATCATAGTTTTCGAAGCAGAACACTTATTTAGGGACGGAAAGAGTATTTACTTATTTAGCAACCCAACCTAACATTTATTTCAACTGATTTTATACACTATTAGGTTTAGGGACTATAATAGAAAAATGATATATGTATGTATATATTTATGTTTGTATGTATATATATAAGTGTGTGTGTGTGTGTGTGTGTGTGTGTGTGTGTGTGTGTGTAATCTTTTTGATATATTGACTAAAGGTAATCTGCAACAGGATTTATTATGATTTTGCAACCCAACCTATTTATAGTACATTACATGAAAAAAAGTGACGGAATAGTGTATGAGATGCTGGTTTTGTAGCTTTTTGGTGCAATCTATGTTTTTTTCTATTTATTACACTAGTTGTGGATATATTTATGTATGCATGTATATATGTGTGTGTAATCTTTTAGATATATCGACTAAAGGTAATATGAAGCAGGATTTATTTTGCAGCCCAACCTATTTAAAGTACACAGACAAATTTTATACTATATCGACTAAAGGTGATGTAGTGTATGAGATACTGGTTTTTGTAGCTCTTTAGTCCAATCTATGTTTTTTTTTACTAGAAATTATAAAATATATAAATATTACTTATCGTAAAGTCTTCTTTGCTTCTTTGGTTTTTTTTTTTTTTTTTTGTCTAGGCGGCGATGACCCTATTTATCGTAATGTGAGTTGTTTATTGTTCTTGTTAAATTACATTTCCCCCCTATATTATGCTAGGTGTGGTTAATGTTAATTGTGATGTTAGGTTTCCGAAATGGCTGAGAAATGTGACTATAGTATAGGAATTGTTTTTTGTTGTTCTTGTTGTAGGTGGTTTAAAATTGAAATATGATATACTATACTATGTGCATGTAGTTATTGGTGTTCGTATGAATATTCTTATTGATTGCAGGAAACAAGCAATTGGACAGTGCCTCCTTTCGTCAGAGATAGCTTCTCTATGGTAATTTGCTCTCACTTAGTATATGATTATATATATATATTCTGGTTACATAAGGGCTGAGGTTCTGAACTAAGTAAGCTTTTTAAAATACACGAGATGTTCAGCAGTTATCTATCCCAGACAAGCTCTCTTTTTTGATAAAAATAAGCTAAAACATCTGCAAAACAAAGAGCTAGAAAGTGAAGCTCTTTTATTGTTATTTTCAGAAATAGTTTGAGTTTTATTTAAAATAAAGATCTGGTTTAAATGATTTAATTCGAACTGTTCCCAATGTCTGTAGTATAGGAAAAATAGGCTAACCTAATTGTTATTTTCAATATACATATATAACAACTAAATATTCTGTTTTTTATTATCATGTCCCGAATCCTACTTTTTCACACTTTTTTTTTAGGCTTTTGTTTAAAAAAGGCAGTGCTAAACTTTCCCTGAGTCATTGTAGGACAGTTCTATAGTTTTGATATAGTAGTAAGCAGTGCTTCATTCTACTTTTTTGGGGGTTAAGTTCTTCATTACTACTTTTGAGCAAATAAATTCTGTTTTGTTCTTAAGTTGTAAAAAATCCCGGTCCCTTTTTACTTTGTATGTTCTAATTCTTTGGGCTAGAAAGCAAACAACTCTTTGATGTCTATTAACCAAATGTCCTGCAGTTCATAGGGTGCAGGAAAAAGGCATCAAAATATTTCGCCCTATGGTTTGCAAATAGTCTACTTAAAGTTCTATACATATCTGCCTATCAAATAGGGAAAGTGGATGCATCATATCTCCATAGTAACTTCGTACAAATTCTATTGATTGCTTTTATTTTATGTAATAATCTCCAAAACTTTATACTTATGTTCTCAGAGAAATGATGTAACTGAAACTCTTATATGCTTGTATTTTTCCCTTTCTGCTTAATTTCGATTTATTTATTAATTTACTATTATTATTATTATCTTCCATTTCTCGTTTTGACTTCAGTATCCCTTTCATATAGATTGGATCTGCTGTAGGTGGTGTAGCAAGTGCTTTCTATGGATTCAACCATGGTATGCCATTATATCTTGATCTGTCCACTCTTGTTTTACCATGGATCATGAATCATACGAAAGGATTTGATTATCTGTTTAGCTTGTAAGGTTGTGCTACTAAGGAATATTTTTAATTTATGTTCTAATATATACTTGTTTTTTAATTTGCCGTATGAGTTGTATCATTTAGTACTAAGCACAGAGAGTTCCGGTAAAAATATTATGTAGTAAGCAAGAGTTCGAATATCCAAGAATACTTTTTACCTGGCATATGTGCTTAATTGAATTATTTAACCACTTTGATGTGGTTGTGAACTCTGTGTATTATCAAAGCTAAACGTAATAATTTTCTTGGGAAGGATACTCGACATAGTTGTTCACGAAAAAGAAGAAGGAGAAAGGCATGTAATCTATCAGTGCGGTTATCTTTTGGCTACATGAAATCCATTATCTTTATTAAGCAGTTGATGTTTGTTAAGCCTGAGTTATACTTTACTTTTCTATTTTTTTCCTTTATAGAATTGGTGTTCAATTTACTTCTCAAGCACTATATGCAAATGCCCTTTTTTCCCTTGCTGTTGGTTATATTTGTTTATGTATTTGCTCATACAGTGATGCCAGGCGTTCAAAAGTGGATTAAAGGACCTATGTGGGTGCATTTTCTTATTGGTGTAAGTGTTTACGAAACTTCTGTAGATTGGCTCTTCATCTCTTAAGATCACGTTTATGTCCTCTTTAAATATTCACCATTATTGACTTAGATACTGATTAATTTGGATTTTTGATTGGTTAATGCATGAAACTCAGATTTTGTTGAGTTAAATAATACACAATTGATTGTTCTACACAATGTTTGTTTGCTTCCTCACACTTCTATGTAGCAGGCGACCCACAAGTACCAAAATATTAGGTTGTCACTTGTGTGTTTCATTATTTATTAATCTATACAGTAGAAGATTTTCATACTAATTTTGGACCAACGATTGTTTTATGCTACTTATTATCCGAGCTGAGACCAGTTCCACCAAATTTTTTACTGGGAGCCATTTTGGCGTAGTATAGACTCTTAAACAAATAGATCAAAGAATTTTCTTTTAACCAGTGTTTCCATCATATCCGTGTTTCTTACCATGTGCGAGAGGTTAGATAACATTACATTCGTCGACATTTTTAAGAATATTAAACTGCTTGTAATTTATAACTGTTTTGTCATTGTTTTAGTGTTTTTGGTTAAACATGTGCTTCTCTCGTTGCAGGCTCCTCCTGTTATAGTCTTCTCTTCAGCTTGCGCCGGTTTGGCAGGTCATAACTGTTTTGTTTTAAGTTGTATATTTTAATCGTACATCTTTTGTTTACCAACGGTTATTATAGAGAGAATGAAATCACGTCTTATAATCTACCACAAATTCTAATCTGGTTATATATTTCAACTTTTCAGTATATTATTAGCTAGTTTACCTCGCATGTTTTGATTTCGACATACTTTCTATGATTGTTCCCTGGTGAATTTGGCTAAATTAGTTAAGAAAATTGCCTATTTTGAACTATTTTTTCATTCAACATGAATAGGAAAACTCTTATCCTACTAGCCCCATCATGAAAGTAAAGGCCGGATATTTTAAAAACTTCTCATTGTACGAGATTCTGAATTTGATCATGCGTTTTTCCATTATTCGATTCTACTATTATCATCTTAAAAATTTCATGTTTGAGCATGGTTCTTGTGTTAGCTTGATTCCTTTCTGAACCTGATCGACATGCATGGTAGCTTGCTTATCAGAGTTGACTTAAAATAATTTTTTCATGTGATGTTTGCCTCCCAGAAGTTAGTGTAGACACACAAAGTTGTTATACGGAATTTTGTTTATAAAGACACTTAGTTGTCGAAACAGGAACATAATATTATAGGTGTTAACAAAGAATCAGGAAAAAAAACATAAGGTATTAAAACCGTCCAGTTTATTTTCCTCTTTTGCTAAAAGTCAAGCAGGGTTTGGTAGTCAACTCTAGTTTCTAACTCGGGATCCATATTGTTTATGTTCGTTTTCATTTTCTTGATATGGATATAACTTGGCATTTTTAATACGGATTGAAATTTCCACAGGTGGTGCTGTTCCAGCAGTTGCCCAGTTAGCAGCTTCGTCTTACCGCTCAGTCATAACATCCCCGTCGTTACCTACTCCAGATAAGAAAATTCAGAAATCTACATCTTCTACTCTATAATCGTTGGCTTTATAATCAAACACACTATTCTGTATTTACTGTCCCGAGCTATGTATAGGCCTACACTATGTATACGTTCTTCCTACTCACTTTTTGTTGTTTTATATGAACTTATCGTTTAGTTGTGCTCTCTATAATGCTTATTCAAATTCGTATAACTAATTAAAGCTATGCGGCTCGGCTCTACTGTAATTTGTAAACAACGGTTTCTGAAGTTCAGTTGACAAAAGAAGCTGTGTGGTAATAAAGACTTATTTTTTTGCTGCTGATCATAGCCACTGTCGATGCACGAATTACCATGTGTGTGATAGCAATTAACGGTATCTTTTAGACATCAGCTCTGATTGTTTTATGCATAGTAGACTTTTTTTTTTGTATATGGAGATGGGTGAAGTAAATTGTACTAGGAAAAGCTGAAGGAGAGCTGATAGAAATACAGCCTTCTGGGAATCAGTATGAAAATTGTTTTCTGGTAAAGCTACAGGTAAACGAATAATCCAAGTTCCTTTTGGGTATTACACTATTCCCTTTTCTGAATCCTTCTTTTAGTTTAGCACTGTGAATTGTGGTATTTGTTCAATCATCTATGTTTGACGAAAGAATTTCTAGCACGAAGAAGAGAAAAATTGTGAATGCTGTAAGTTGAAGAATTGGATATTTAGAACATTTATTCGATAATGGTGATTATGTTTTCGACTAGTTATGCCTGATTTATTCAAGTCTGGATCTTGTAGCTGAACAGATAGACAATGTTTTGGCTTTTTTGCCAATTGAACTGGTAGTTTTTTAGTAGGCATGTTATGGCTATAATACTTTTTTTGGCTATTATACTTGATGCACTAATATGTTGATACAATTGCTCCTGGAATCGATTATTATTGCGGCATGTGATTGTGGTGACCACACTTTTAGCAGGGAAGCATCCATAAATCGAGTGCGCTTGTAGGTTGAATTATAGATTTTTTTATACTCCCTCCCTTTTGTATATTGGACACATTTTTAATTTATTTGTCCAATACTGGTATGCAACAAACTAGAACTTTGTTTAAATTTTGTTTTGATATCACCTAGATCGGTAACGGTCAATACTGTCAACTTCAAAATATATATTTGTCAAATTGAACATACTAGTACAACGCATTACTGTCAGATTCATTCCAATTCAAAGCGTATGTATTCATAAACTCAAAATATACACATTTGCATACACATACATTTTAAAGAATGCATAAATTGTATGAATATACCGTCAAATCAAAATTAATACTGCCAAATTAATAAATACATTGCGACGAGGGATCTCGTCAAGGTGGTGGTTGTCATTCTTCGACAAGGTAGAAGAATCATAAAGATGAGTTCCGAGAAAACGTAGATGATTAGACAGCGGCGAGGGAAGAGAGAAGGAACTGGAGCTAGAGATGGTGGTCCAATGCAGTGGTGGCCATGCCTAGGGGGAGTGAGGACAACTGCCCCAGGCCTCAAAAGTTTTAGGGGAATCAGAATTTTTACTGTTGTATTTATAGCGCGCGTCGCGCCCATGCGAAAGGTTTGGTTAAAATATGCCAGATTCCACCAAATTCAAATCAATTGGAGAGGCCTCGAACGCCAAATCAAGTCATTGACAGAATGGATTTCGATCTAGGCTGACGAATAGGATTTATGAAGAAAGAAGACCCGAGCACACGCCTGAAAGCAAAAATGGCTATGAGGAAGAAATAGAACTAAATAGTACTCGATGGACCTGCTTAGACCTTGCAAGAAAAAAAAAATTTGTAATAGATATTATCAGAGAATTAATTAGATCTGCTCATCAAACTCCATTTAGGGCTCCCAAACCCCAAATAGGTCATGAGACTTCATGTTAGAGTAACTTAACTTTATCTTATTCCCTGTTGTGTTCTATGAGTTGATTAACAAAATTTTGGATATTAGTCTTAGTTTAGTCTTGCAACATATTTACTCTTGAATTGTTGGGCACAATTTAAGTTTAGCCCCTGACACAAAAAATCTTAGGGACGGCCTGTTGCAATAACGTTTGTTAGTGAAAGTTGTTAGAAATATACTAAAAGAAATGATTGTTTTGCATTTATATTTGATAATGTTTTGAATTGATCTATTT
This sequence comes from Primula veris, assembly GCA_963682055.1. NCBI lineage: Eukaryota > Viridiplantae > Streptophyta > Magnoliopsida > Ericales > Primulaceae > Primula > Primula veris. The sequence continues at coordinate 21,907,199 of OY821741.1, forward strand.
AATGAGAATAATGTGAGCAATTGTTATTTATCATTATTATTTAAATGACTAAATAAGTGTTTATTATTCTATTTAGTAGATGGTTTAGTGATAAAGTACAGCTTACACACGGAATATTAGACTGTCGGTTCTAATAGAATATAAGTTATAAGTTTAAAACTTTAGATGGAAATGTACACATCATCAGTAGAGTTGTAATATGTGATTTTAGTAGGTCTGTCTTGACTACAGAAAACGGATAAATTCCAACTTCATTTACTAGTGCACTTTGTGTGTATTAAACAAGACTGTTACGAAATAATTATTTGGTGGCTGACTAGACAAAATGATTTATAACTCGTGGTCATAATTATTGTTTATGCTCTTAATTCATATATTTCTATTTAAGTATGTATGAATGTGCTTGTCATTTTAATTCATACATAGTGAGATTCGTAACGAGTCAATAAACTTAATGAGTTGGATGACAACATTATTCGTATCAGTGCTTATTAGTAATAAAAGAAATTCACGTCCTGTAATAGATTGCTGATACTTTCTTGAGAAAGCTTATAGGTTTTGTTCGTGTAAAACCTGCAGATGGATTTATAATCCGACAAGACAAATAAGTTAAGCGGACAGACTTATGGATAATACGTTTATTAAATAAGAAATCAGTCAGTTATTTAATTTAATAAATTAGTATCTGATTAATTTTTACGTGGGGAGATAATGAACATGTTTGATAATTGGAACGAATTGGATATTCGGATTATGGTAGAAAGACCAGTCGTGATCTTTAGTGGAATAAATCACGATTTAAATTGATTGTGTATATCTCGGGTTTTAAGGAGATATGATAGCACGAAATATTTTTAAGGAGCTCTATCCTAATCAGCCTACAAATCTCTACCTTATCCTCATATAGCACGTCCCTTATCTTGGCAGAATAAGTTTTTTCATAACTATATTTCGAGATTGCCTAGAGAGAGAAAGAGCCCACCCTATTTCAAGGAATAAGGTAGAAGAGTTGAGGCGAATCTGTTGCATCACAGCCGCCATCTGTTCCCTTCTGTTATTCGGTATGATGTAAACTTATACGGTAAAACAAGATTTAATAGATAATATACGTACATACTAAACCTAAGAATCTGGACACGTTTTTTCCGCTGTTTAAACTGATTTTCTATCAAAAGTAGGGTGAATCCCGATTGTAACCATAGTAGGTGACGAGGATGACATGCAAAATAAAGTAAAGAGTGTGACTGCGTTCATAATTTGATTGCAGAGAGGGATGAGGGCTATAAGGCCTCGTCTGATTGTATTGTATGGATATCGGGATTGGACTATTAATATGATAGACCCCACAAACATGATGTTTGACAATGCAATTGGACTCCAGACAAGTTATCCGGTATGTACATTAAATGATGCCAAAAAGTTTATTTCCAATAGTAACATGGGTGGCTGTATTAGAAATAGTTCAATCCCGGATATACTACTTAAATCTTGGGGCAATTCCCTTTTAGTACAAAAAAAAGAAAATTAATTCTCATCTGGTGTTAGTCCAAAAAACTAATTTCCTTACTTTTGATCTAACTTTTCTATCATTCACTTCGTGAATATATAAAAAAAATATAAGAAAACCAAAATAAAGTGTTAATTGCGGGTTCGGCTGAGTATGTGTTCCGAATGTTAGGATTTGCTATACTAAGAGAACTAACGGCGTAGTTTGTTGCCCGCTTATCTCAAACTCATGTGTAATAACATCATATTTATACATATAAATTAAAAAATAAAAAATATATAAAAAATGTTTAAATGAAAAAAAAAAAAAACGTTCATTGACTTAAAATTTTTAAAGTGAATGGACCAAACAAAATGTCCGATGAAGCTTAAATCTTCACAAGGTTGAGTCTTGCCCCGTCGGGTGATGAACAAATCTGAACCTCAAACGTGTCTGACTTCGTTGGCGAAATATGTATAAATGTATCAAAATTATTCTAGAGGGAGAGAGTAGTTATTTTGTGGTCCCCTTGCTTGATGGTTTATGCTCTTTATTTATAGGGACGTAAGGTCATGACGGTTATTTTCTTTTTTCACTCACACCACGATCTATGGGAAGGATATAACTGCCACTCTACCCACGATTTAGGGTATGGGCGATTGTTTGTTAAGTGATGATTAACTTTCCTTATCTTTCGCTTGGTATTTCGTCGGGTCATTTTCAGTTGATGGACCTATAGGGTCATTTTCAGGTGATGGACCTATATGGTCGTGTTCAGGTGATGGACCAAACTCTAGCATATGTGAGGTCAGAACCTGGCGGATGGGGCAAACTGTTCCAAATAGTGGTCCGACCCATATCTAAATTTTAGGGTCAAATATGTGGGTCAAGCTAATTCATTTATCAATATTATTCACTTAAAAAAACATTAAAAAACTCATTCATTTCAAAAATTTAGAACGAATGGATCAAACTCATACAATTCAGTATTGTCTTCATGATTGTGAAATGAATGGGGAAAAGATGTAAGAAAAAGAAATTAATTTTGTGAGAAATAGTTTTTGAAAAGATAGAGTAGTCCATGTACTCTTAAATGTTGTTGTTGTTGTGTGACATATTAGCTCGTTATATATATATATATATATAGATATATATATATATATAAGAGACAACAAGACGAATTATTTATTCATTAATATGAGTGTAAAGAAAGATATATCAAGAGACCACTGACCCTCTTTATATAATAGAGGGTAGGGTTGCATAAGCTAAGAAAGCCCAAGATAGGCCCAATAGAGTAAGGCCCAAGATGGCCAATAATATCCTACAACACTCCCCCTTTGGACGTCTTAATTTCTTCGTCTTCATGCTGTCGATGTGAGTCGAGTTCATTCGCAGTGCTAAACACATAAAAAATTTAGGGCCGGAAAACCCAGTGTGGGACAAAACCGGTACCTAGGAGAAACTGTGTAGCCAAATGATATAGGCCGAAATATCATGTAAGTAACTAACCACAAAACAGTGTGCCTCATCAAAACCTTGCTAGAGCAAACTAATGGGAAAATCTCTGATCGAAGGAGAAATAGTGCAACAATGGTAGTAGTAGGGATCATACACAAAACAGGTGCCTCATCAAAACCTTGCTAGAGTAAACTCAGTGGGAAAAAATCTCTAGTCGAAGGAAAGAAGAGTACACAGTGGTAAGAAGTATACAACAGGATATTCCCCCTAATTTCGGAAATCTTAAGTGAGATATGATGGGAACGTGTCTCGCTAAAAACCTTGCCAAGGAAAATCCAGTGAGAAAAAACCTTGGTCTAAGGACAAAAAGAGTACAAGAGCATACGACCGGACGCTCCCCTTCACTTGCACACGACAGGGTGCGAGGATTTCGACTAAGTAGTAATTAGTATAATAAGCATTCACCTGGATGCTCTCCCCTCACTTACACACGACTGGGTGCAAGAATTTCATATTTCAAGAAAGAGTACGAGCATTCCACTGAACGGTTGGATGCAAGAAAATCTAATGTGGCATAGAACGATCATTCAACTAGATGCTCTTAAACTTCATATGTGAAGATTCATTTCGGCAAGAAATGCTAAATAGCATTATCTAGTCATGTCTCTCTTGATCGATAACAACAAGTTGTCCTCAAATAGGACAAGTGTTTTATCTGGATCGTGAGACAGTGCATATGTAATTCAAATATGGCTAATACGAATTCGAAGCCATATACACTCTCTAGTCGTCTCATAGAGCACGAGTAGATCAGAGTGATTCGTTTGGAGTCATTCCAAGACCTCCAAGATATTGCCTTATTCCTAATAGTAAAGACAGACCATGTTAGGAATATCTCTTATGTGGGTCTGATAAGTAACCAGCATCGGTATAACCGAAAAAAGGTTGCATTGATTCGATTACCGAAGGGGGTAGGTGTTGAACGTTGTTCTTCTAATCGACTATTTTAATGATAACAAAATTTGTAAAACATGATAAAAGCTCGTTTTGTGTACTAATCATTTATCTAGCGTGTTAAAGATTTGAAATGATAGATTACGTAAATACGAAGCCATCGGTTCAAGCGGAACCTCAATCGGACTCAAAACGAACAAGTTACAAGCTTTCGAAGAATAAACGAGAAAACCGAGAAACTGCCAGAATAAAACGACCGATCGTTTTGGAAAAACGACCGATCGTTTTTGATCCAAATTCTTCCAGTGAGGTCATCTGAAAATGACTGATCGAAATGGCCAAAACGACCGATCGTTTTTGGTCCAATTTCTTCCAGTGAGTTCATAAGAAAAACGACCGATCGTTTTACAGAAAACGACCGATCGTTTTCTGGAGAATTTCAATAAGTGCTTTTTCACTTATTCTGGAAAACTGGTAACTGCTGAAAACCAGTGGATAAAAGGATAACACATCATACAACGGTAACGAGCCCAAAATCCTTCAAATAGCCCCCAAATTCCAAAAGGAAAATCACCCCAATTCACACACAAATTCAAGCTATCAAATTCAATATCATACAAGCTTATACTACAAATTCTCTCACTTTTTATTCATAAATATTCTTGAGTGTAATATTATTGTAATCTTATAAACACCAAGATATTATTTGTTAGTGAGTGATTACTCATTTGTGAGCGAGTGATCGGGTAGAGGCTTTATAAGCAAGTGTAGCTTAAAAGCTCTAGGTCTTTTCATTCGGGATACTCATAGAGTGAGGGGGAGCTTAATCGGTCGATTAGCTCGTTAGGGTGTAATCTTGGGAAGAAGATTCTAGTGAAACACTCGGTAGTGTGAATACCGAGGAGAGGACGTAGGCGCGTTTTGCCAAACCTCTATAACTCTTGTGTTATTTCTTTTCCCTTAACTTTTACTTTCCGCACTTATTTATTGCTTATTTTGTTTGCTTGAATAGCTTAAAAATAGCATTAATAGTTAACACAAGTGTTTAGTTCTAAAATTCTACTAATTAACTTAGTTAATAACTCATAGTTTTTATTCTGCGAAAATCGTACGAAAACCTTATTGACCCCCCCTCTAAGGTTTAGACACTTACGGACCAACAATTGGTATCAGAGCCTAGCTCTTCTATTTACAAAATCTAACGATTTTCAGTTTAAAGATCCGACATGTCTTCGTACGCCGACTCAAAATCCATAACTAGGCCTTCGTTCTTTGACGGTACAAACTATCCATATTGGAGAGACCTTATGAAATTTTTTCTATGTGGTTACGAAATAGACCAATGGATTAGTATAAGTAAAGGCTATAAAACGCCTAGGAGAAATGGTTTAGATAAACTCGTAGAAGAACTCGATACGGATGAACGCCATGCTTTTTCTCTAAATTGTAGAGCTATGACCTCTATAACTTGTGCGCTCTCGCCTAGTGAGTATGATAAGATTTCCGGTTGTGATACCGCTACACAAATGTGGGATAAGCTAGCTATTATGCATGAAGGAACTAGTCAAGTTAAGGACTCTAAAATTAGCATGCTTATTCATGATTATGAACTTTTTAAAGTTGATGATGACGAGTCTATTGCTTCTATGTACACTCGTTTTATTAAGATTACTAATGATCTTAAAAGACTTGAAAAAGTGTATTCTAGCAAGGAGATGGTGACGAAGATCCTAAGAAGTCTTCTGAGAAAATGGGAATCAAAAGTAACGGCTATACAAGAAGCCAAGGACATGATCACTCTCTCTCTCGACAACCTCATAGGATTCTTAAGCACTCATGAACTCGACATGACAACTCGAAAACATGAGGATGACTCGAAAAACAAGAAAGGCATCGCCTTCAAATGCACAACAAACAATTATAGCGACAACGATTCCTCTAGTGAGGATGATGAAATGGCACTCTTCGCCAAACGCTACAACAAGTTCCTAAGTTGGAAAAAGAAGGGCGGAAAACGATTTCGGAAAAAGGAGTATAAGGGAGAGCCTTCCGACAAATCGAACAAGAAGGACGAAATCATTTGCTATAAATGTCACAAACCCGGCCATATGCAAAATGAATGTCCCTTGAAGAAAAAGGACAAGTTCGAAAAGAAAAAGGAATACAAGAAGGCATTCATGGCCGCATGGGGGAGCGATGATGATAGCTCCGATAGCGACAATGAAGAAGTCGCAAACCTATATCTCATGGCTAGAGACGACGATACTGAGGATGTAAGCTTTCACTCCTCTAACTCTTCTCTTTCTAGCGATGATTTCTTTGACATAAATGATGTGTTAGCTTCTTTAGAAAAAGCTAGAGGTAAAAACAAATCTTTTAGAAAAATGCTAATTACTTTACAAGACGAACTTGAAAACTTAGCTATAAAAAATTTCTCACTCACCTCTAAAAATGCCGAACTTACCATGGAAAATGATAAGTTAGTTAATGAACTTAGTTCATGTAAACTTAAGGCGGATAGCGCCGAACTTACTCTCACGAAATTCACTAAGGGAAGTAAAATGCTAAATACTATATTAGCTTCTCAACAAGGTGCGTATGATAAAACCGGTATAGGGTACAACCCACTCTTAATGGCAAAGCATAAAAATCTATTCACCAAACAAATGACGAAAAATGAAAATAGACAACCAAGTTACTCTTGTAAGAACAACTTGTATAAAAATAACTTAGTTTATAATCGTTTTGTTAAACCAAGCATGCATGTTAAATGTATTACTTGCAACCGTAGTGATCACTTTGAGGATTATGTCTATTGCCCTTATAGATATAAATGAAATAGAAATGACTTGGTTTGGATTCCGAAGGGTCGAGACACTAACCCTCAAGGACCCAAAAGTGGATTAGGGTACCAATGATTGTTTTGTCTTGTAGGTATGCTTGAGGTCAAAAATTAACGAGGACAAGTGGTTCTTGGATAGTGGATGCTCAAGACATATAACGGGAGACAAAACGAAATGTACTACTCTTGCACCTAAAGACGGAGGCTTTGTGACATTCGGGGATAATACCAAGGGTAAAATCATCGGTATTTGTAGCATTTCTAAACTATCTAATGTTATTATTGATAATGTATTGCTTGTTGATGGTCTTAAACATAACTTGCTTAGTATAAGTCAACTTTGCGATTTGGGTCACAAAGTTATTTTTGAAAAATCGCATTGCATCATTCATTGTATTTCGGAAAATAAAACTATTCTCATGGGTCAAAGACAAAATAATGTCTATATGATTGATTTGAATAGTTCGGTGGATAATGAGGTTAAGTGTCTTGTTACTATCAACGACAATGGTTAGTTGTGGTATAGACGACTTGGTCATGCAAGTCTTGATTTACTTGCTAAACTTTGTAGAAAAGATTTGGTAATAGGTTTACCAAAAGCTTCTTATAAAAAGGACAAACTTTGTCACGCTTGCCAATTAGGCAAACAAACGAAGATTTTTTTTAAATCTAAATTTTTTATTTCTACTACTCGTTGTTTGGAGCTCATTCATATGGACTTAGTTGGTCCCTCCCGGACACTGAGTCTTGGAGGGCGTGCATATGCATTCGTCATGGTTGACGATTTTAGTCGTTTTACTTGGGTTTTGTTTTTAACTCATAAGCATGAAACATTTAGAGAATTCTCTATTATTTGCAAAAAGCTCCAAACACGAAAGGGTTATATGATCAAAAGTATCTGAACCGATCATGGTAAGGAATTTGAGAATACTCCATTTCAAACTTATTGTGATGAAAATGGTATTGATCATAATTTTTCGGCCCCTCGTACGCCCCAACAAAATGGGGTAGTAGAGAGAAAGAATAGAACCCTAGAGGAAATGGCACGGACCATACTTTATGAAAATAATTTACCAAAGTATTTTTGGGCCGAATCCGTAAATTCCGCTTGTTATATTTTAAATAGAGCCTTAATTAGGATCATATTGAAAAAGACACATTACGAATTATGGAATGAGCGAAAGCCCAATATTTATCATTTACGTGCATTTGGTTGTAAATGCTATGTTCACAATAATGGTAAGGATGATTTAGGAAAATTTGATGCTAAGTCCGATGAAGGAATTTTCATCGGATATACTCTATCGAGTAAAGCTTATAGAATTTTTAATAAAAGAACTTTATTGGTGGAAGAATCGGTACATGTTTCCTTTGATGAGAATTTACCGACGATTGATAAGCCATTAATTGTTCATAGTATTAATGATGATATTTTTCATAATGCATCTTCTTCCTGGTATTAGCTATGCATGACGAATTACATCAATTCGAGCGTAGTAACGTATGAACTTTAGTTCCTAGACCGTGTGAGAAAACCATCATAGGTACGAAATGGATATTTCGAAATAAGATGGATGAATCCGGGGTAGTCATTAGAAATAAGGCTAGACTAGTGGCTCAAGGGTATAACCAAGAAGAAGGCATCGATTTTGATGAAACTTACGCACCCGTAGCTAGACTAGAAGCCATTAGGATGTTGCTTGCTTATGCTTCTTTTAAACGTTTTAAATTGTTTCAAATGGATGTTAAAAGTGATTTTTTAAACGGTTTTATAAATGAGGAAATTTATGTAAAACAACCACCCGGTTTTGAAAATCACGAGTTTCCCGATCATGTTTACAAACTTCAAAAAGCACTTTATGGTTTAAAACAAGCACCCCGGGCTTGGTATGAAAGACTTAGTAAATTTTTGATTGCAAAAGGCTTTTCTCGTGGTACTTTAGATACTACTCTTTTTATTAAAAAAGATGGAAAAGACATGCTTTTAATTCAAATTTATGTTGATGATATCATTTTTGGTGCTACTAATGCTCGCATGTGCGAGGAGTTTTCTAAATGTATGCAAGGTGAATTCGAGATGAGCATGATGGGTGAACTTACCTACTTTCTTGGATTGCAAATCAAACAAACTAAGGACGGAATTTTCATCAATCAAGCCAAATACACAAGGGACTTGCTCAAACGATTCAACATGAGCGATGCAAACCCGCTAAGAACTCCAATGAGTCCGGCAACAAAACTAGACAAGGATGAATCGGGTAAAAGCATGGACCAAAAGCTATATAGAGGTATGATTGGATCTCTCTTATATTTAACCGCAAGTAGACCCGATATCATGTTTAGTGTTTGCTTGTGTGCTAGGTATCAATCTTGCCCCAAGGAATCGCATGTGATAGCCATTAAGCGCATATTTAGATATCTTGTAGGAACATGCAATTTAGGATTGTTTTATCCACATGATACTACTTTTGATTTGCTTGGCTATTCCGACGCCGACTTTGCCAGTTGTCGTTTAGATAGAAAAAGTACTAGTGGCACTTGCCATTTTTTAGGAAACACCTTAGTTTCTTGGCATAGCAAGAAACAAAATTCGGTTGCACTTTCTACGGCGGAGGCGGAATACGTCGCCGCGGGTAGTTGTTGCGCACAAATCCTTTGGATGCGTCAACAACTAAATGACTTTGAATTATCTTTTGATAGTGTACCTATTTTGTGTGATAATACTAGTTCTATAAATCTTTCGAAAAATCCGATCCAACACTCTCGTACTAAACATATTAATTTACGACATCATTTTCTAAGGGATCATGTTCAAAAAGGGGATATTATACTTGAATATATACGTACCGATAGGCAATTAGCCGATATTTTTATAAAACCCCTTAACGAGGAACAATTTTGCTTTATTCGACGAGAATTAGGCATGTTTGATGTGTGACTTATATATATATATATATATATATATATTGATTTTATATATATTTTATTGTTTTTATATATTTTTTTTGCCAAATCAGTGTCGAAAAGTGCAAAAATTCTTGTTCTGTTTAAATGTTACAGTCGACCGATCGTTCTGTACAAAACGACCGGTCGAAACTCCAAAACGACCGATCGTTTTTCTGTTTTTCAGTTTTTAAATGTGTTTCAAACCCTAATTTCTTTTCATAATTTCAAAACCCTCTATCTCTCTATATTCAAAAATCGCCCCCTTCCTCATATTCTTTCAAAAATCCCAAAATATCTATATAAATATAACCCAATTCCATTATTATCCGTAATAAACCACCAATCCATTGATTTTGTTCCTATAAACCCTATTTTCTTAAAAAACCTCAATTCTTCAACAAACCCTAATTTGTTTTCTTCTCAATCCAACAATGGTTCGTACAAAGAAAATGCAACACACACTCATCGATGAAAGTGACGAAGAGTTCGTGGCTCAACCATCCCCTCGCCCCTCGCGTGTTCCTCGCGCTCCGTGAACCGGCGCCTCCACCGCTTCACGATCGGGCCCCGGTGCCTCTTCGGCCTCTCTTCCTCCTCTGTATCCACCCTCCATCGCCAAACGAGGTATATTATCAAACTTTACCATTGACATGCCTCTTTTCATTGAACGCTTTCCCCTTCTTATGCAAAATCTTAGCTTCCAAAAACTCGACACAATCCTAACCTTAAAAGAGCCATTTTTCAATGAAATTTTTTATGAATTCTACGCTAACCTCGTAGTTGATAAAGGTCATGATGACGCACTCCGTTTGCGTTCATCGTTGAATGGCCAACCTTTTGTTTACGGTATAGACCGTTTACAAAATCTTTTACACCTCGATGATGACGGGGTGTACGAGCAAAGTGACGAACTTTGCGAAATGCTCGAGATCGATAGTTTTAACGATCTCAAAGACGAGCTATTTCATCCCGACCATCGCAACCGCTCCAACAAAGCCCACGGCCTTCTTTTTCATAACAAATTAGCCTACCATATCCTCTCCCACATTGTCCTCCTCCACTCTTCCAACTTCACGGATGTTACCAACGAGTACATCTTCCTTTTAGGGTGCATCCATCGCCAAGTCAAAATTGACTTTGCGACACTCATCTTCTTTAAGATGGATTCGCTAAAAACGAAATCTAAGAATGGGCTGCCTTACGGTGCCTTAATTTCCGCCATCTTAAAAGACATCCACCTCGTTCCCGGTGGAACTCCTTTCAAGAACAAGGAAAAACACATTTGGGACACCACATATCTCGCCCAAATGTCCATCAAATTCAACACTACCACCAAGACCATAACTTGGTCCAGTAGACGGGTGTCCGGCCCCGACTACACTCCTCTTTCCCACGAAGAGGAAGAGTATGTCGGCCCCAAGGCCACACCGCAAGTTGCTGCTCGTGAGGATGTGAAAATTTCCTCCGAGTCCCTTCCCCCACCCAACATCCCTTCCTCTTCTCGACCCTTTCGAAGTCGAGGAAAAGCCAAAGTCGGATCCTCCACCCCTCTCCCGTGCACCGAACAATTCTATAACGATCTCTACATCGACCAATATCGGAATGGGTAACTACACCGATGCATGTTTCGCTCCATGAACCCGAGTCAAGAAGATCTTGACGAAATTGATAGATTAAGTGCCGAGCAAAGGGCGAAGTTCCACGGATATTTTCCCGACCTTGCCGGTCCGCACAATGACGACGAAGACGAAGACGAGGACGGCGACGCGACCTCCCACCGCGACTAGGCGGTTATTTTTTTATGTTTTTTGATGATGTCAAAGGGGGAGAAATACCCTCTTTTGTTTTGTGTTGTATTTCTATTATTTCCTTTCGTCGAACAAGTTGTTTTTGATGTAATAAGTAGCAAACATTTCTACATTTATGTTATGAAGCGTTTTTATGTTGCTATTAATCATTGCTTGTTAAATTCTATGACTTTGTGCGATTGCGAGTATATGATTCTAGATGAATGCGTTTTTATCATATTTGATGATTATTGAAACTTGTGCACATATATATCTTGTTGATTGGGTTATAATTGTTCTTTTTTCATTTGTGGCGATTGAACGTTTTTAGGCAAAACTATGACCAATTTTTCGCTTACATTTGTTCTTACATTATCCTTCAAATTCTTTTCAGTTTTGGAACTTCGTTTTATCGGATGTTGTGACATTTACTTGTTTTTAACTAAAACCTTTTACCATAGTAAAACGTCACCTACACATCTCGGTTATAATTTTGTTTAATCAAAAGGAGCTTATAGTATGTTTAAAGACAATATTTTGTCATCATCAAAAAGGGAGAGATTGTTGAACGTTGTTCTTCTAATCGATTATTTTAATGAAAACAAAATTTGTAAAACATGATAAAAGCTCATTTTGTGTACTAATCATTTATCTAGTGTGTTAAAGGTTTGAAATGATAGATTACGTAAATACGAAGCCATCGGTTCAAGCAGAACCTCAATCGGACTCAAAACGAACAAGTTACAAGCTTTCGAAGAATAAACGAGAAAATCGAGAAACTGCCAGAATAAAACGACCGATCATTTTGGAAAAAAGACCGATCGTTTTTTATCCAAATTCTTCCAGTGAGGTCATCTAAAAAACGACCGATCTAAATGGCCAAAACGACCGATCATTTTTGGTCCAATTTCTTCCAGTGAGTTCATTAGAAAAACGACCGATCGTTTTACCGAAAACGACCGATCGTTTTCTGGAGATTTTCAAAAAGTGCTTTTTCACTTATTCTGGAAAAATGGATAACTGCTGAAAACCAGTGGATAAAAGGATAACACATCATACAACGGTAACAAGCCCAAAATCCTTCAAATAGCCCCCAAATTCCAAAAGGAAAATCACCCCAATTCACACACAAATTCAAGCTATCAAATTCAATATCATACAAGCTTATACTACAAATTCTCTCACTTTTTATTCATAAATATTCTTGAGTGTAATATTATTGTAATCTTATAAACACCAAGATATTATTTGTTAGTGAGTGATTCATTTCAAATTCAAACTTGTAAGAGTGATTTATAAACTCATTTGTGAGCGAGTGATCGGGTAGAGGCTTTATAAGCAAGTGTAGCTTAAAAGCTCTAGGTCTTTTCATTCGGGATACTCATAGAGTGAGGGGGAGCTTAATCGGTCGATTAGCTCGTTAGGGTGTAATCTTGGGAAGAAGATTCTAGTGAAACACTCGGTAGTGTGAATACCGAGGAGAGCACGTAGGCGCGTTTTGCCGAACCTCTATAACTCTTGTGTTATTTCTTTTCCCTTAACTTTTACTTTCCGCACTTATTTATTTCTTATTTTGTTTGCTTGAATAGCTTAAAAATAGCATTAATAGTTAACACAAGTGTTTAGTTCTAAAATTCTACTAATTAACTTAGTTAATAACTCATAGTTTTTATTCCGTGAAAATCGTACGAAAACCTTATTCACACCCCCCCCCCCCCCCCCCCCCCCCCCTCTAAGGTTTAGACACTTACGGACCAACAAAAGGTACACTCGATGACGCAAATGGGATAAACTAGTCCACTTCCAAAATTACCATAAGGTAAGGGAATGTGTCTTTAGTGCTATTTCGATGGCAGCGTGTTAGCGCGATACTGTGTCGAGCTATACCATTCACAACATACGAGATGTTCGTCCTAGCACATTAGACCAAGTACAATGATGCGCTTATTGTAGTTAGATATGAACATGATGGTTCAATATCTCTTCATCGTCTTATCAGGGACGGACTGGGTCTATATCAATGTCTAGTGATCCAACGATCATGGGAGAATCTGACGACTTAGCGTCATGATGACTAAAACGTCATAACACCTTCTAGGTATAGTCTGAATCATGGACTTAGATTCAATCTTTACGAGACTCGAGAATCGGGCCGAGTCACTACCGTGTCTTCCCAAGATCCTTCATCTCGAAGGCAAATCCAAAATGTGGATTGCTTTATAACACGCAAGGGCATAATACTTGTTCAAGTATCCCAAGCTGATCAAGTACTCACTTAAGCGGTATACCACATCCACTCGGATTATATTAATCCATATAGTGAACGTTACTTCATGAACTACTTGATTTAAGCACATGAAGTCACACATAGACCTTAATCTATATCTGTTTGTCTAAATTCTCAACGAGATAAAACAGTGACCACAATCACATGCTGCATAATCAATTTTTGGGAAACTACTAAACTGATAAAGTAGGGGACCGTTATAACATCCATTACAAGAAAATCAACCATCTCGTAATCAATTCCAAGATGTGAGTGAAGCCTTGCGCTACTAGGCGAGCATTCTACAATCTCATTATTCTCATCACTTTTTCTTACGAATAACCAAATAAATGAACTCGTTTAACATTGGTGGTGTTAGAGCTACAGGTCCGAACACACGTTCGCTAAGGAGTCTACTTGGATTGCAAGTTTCCATTAGTCCAGTCTATTCTATGTTGACTTTAGGCAACGGTACATGGTTCCCTGCCATAATTTGCTCATATTATCAGTCGTCACCAAATATATGAACAAGTAATCAATGATAGACTCGTTTTGCTTCAATATCGTCTAAGATATCATAATCGACAAATATTTCAAGATTCTCAGGATGAGGAGGAATCATACATCTCCTAGATCCTTTATAATCTCGTGCGGTAAACGAGTTTTAGTTCATCACCTCTGGGGCTGAACGAATTAAGAACCGGTCAACTTTCTCGTATCTTGGGAAGGATGACAGACTGACGACCGACGACAGCGTCTTTTGTTTGGCGGGTTTGGCCAAAGCAACGTGTTACGACTGGAACATAGCGTCCGACAAGGACATCTATCCTTGCAAGCATTTTGCAGCAGGTATAAATGATCTCGTGACATCTCATAAAGTCATTAAATGCGTTTGGTATTTATTTAGACTTGAGTGAGTCTATGCACTTACTTATCACTAAATGCAATTTTGGGGATCAAGCTAAGATTGAGTGGGTCATGTCACGTTACTTCACGTCGTTCCTTATCAACGGTAACGTGCAAATCTCCCCCTAACGACAGGGAGAACAGTCTTAGCGATGTCACTTTCGCATATCATGCGGTAAAGAGATCGCTTGCCAAGGTTACTCTATCAAATGATAGGCATGAGATTCATAATCGACTTATGTCTCCTTCAAAGGTCCATATTTTGAACGCTATAACGGCTCAATCAAAATATTAATTAAGCACTCCAAACACGCGTTAATATGAGACTTCTGGCTCATAACCAGTAACCAGCTGGTACGCATATGGTGTCTGAGTGTCTATGGACCTCATAACGGACCAATGCAGCAAAATAGCACAACCTCACACGGAAATATAAATCTTGGTGCACAAGACCAAGAAGTGCGTGCAATCATTTGCAGTCGCATCATCAAACTTTCCGTGAGTCCATTTGGGTCTGAACATAATCGACAGGATGTTCAGTTTCCATTTCCAAACTCAAGTAATTCAAATCGAAATTTCGATTCTTTACTCTTCGGTATTATCAAGTTGATTAGACTTTTCAGGATAATCCGTATCATGAGCCATCAACTTAATGATAGGGCTAAAAGTTTGAGAAATTCTATATTTTTATGGACAACAATAATCATGTGACATTGTTGTCGATGCATAAACCATAACCTTTTATATTTATGGTCCGTCTTATGGTTGTATTAGTCCATAATAACACCTTCAATTCTTTACAAGAATTCTACGAGTTCATTTCGTGATCTTTACACATACTAATCTTTCAAAGTGAGCATTAATGGCATGAATTTCGGATTAATCACGAAATATATCCTCAAAGAGAATCCAAATGCGATACGATTATAAATCAAGTATCGTCTTTTGACCCGGGAATTTCTCTTCCGGTCAATGCCACAATATCAAAATGTTTTGATCAATCGATGACATGAGAATGATAGTATAAAGAATCATGTCTTAGCATCTAAATCTTTTATCAATCGACGACAGGAGAAATGATAAGGTAACTTTAAATGCTTTTAAAAAATGTGGTAGCAACCACTTGAAAGACATTTCAACTCCTCTAAAATACGCTTTTGGTCGTATTGAATGGAGGCTATGTAAAGAAATTTTAATTCTTTCATGAGCTATTGTTGACACGTAAAATTTACGGTCATTAAAAATACGCCACGTGTCTTTTAAACAAAATTAAATTGATTACTAATCTCTGAATTTAAATAGAAAAGAAGTTATTAGTAATTTAAAAGAAAATAAATTATAATTTATTATCACATAAAATTACGATAGTAAATTAAAATAAAATAAAAATATTTATTTTGCTAAAACTCATTTAGTATGGAGCAAACAAAGAGTTTCTTAAAATTATAGAACTCATTAAAATGTTTTCAAAACACAAATACTAAATTTAAATCAAATGACAATTGTTGGTCCTATATGATAATGGGCCGAAACTTAGGGAGGTCCCCTTACAATTAAAAGCTCACCCCAAAAGCTATAAATAAATGGGTGGGGGTGCCATAATTCTCACAATCAAAAAGTCTTGAAGATTAGAGAGAGAGAAGCTCCTTCACAAACGCCAGGGAATCAGCTCCGCTCCTCAACGGCCGTCAGGGAATCAACTCCGCTCCTCCACAAACGTCAGAGGATCAACTCCTAGGGGAAGCTCTGCACACTCCGGCCTCAACGAACGCCTTCAAAGTCTGCAAAAATCTGCAATAAACTTGGCATTCGATCTTCAAGAACGTCTAAAAGCAGCAAGCAAGACGTTTCTACGGATCAAAATCTTCAAGTTCTTCCCCAAATCTGAAGAACTCCAACAAAATATCTGTCTTCGATCTTCAGGAACGACTACAAGCAATAAGCAAAACGTTTCTGCAAATCAAAGTCTTCAAAGTTCTTCACCAAATATAAAGAAGTCCTGCAACAAATCGGTATTCGATCTTCAGGAACGACTACAAGCAATAAGAAAAACGTTTCTGCAAATCAAAGTCTTCAAAGTTCTTCAACAAATCTGAAGAACTCCAACCCAGAAATCTACAACAAACCGGCATTCGATCTTCAGGAACGACTACACAGAAGCAAAACACGTTTCTCTAGATCAAAATCTTCAAGTTCTTCCCCAAATCCGAGGAGCATCAAGATCATCAACGAAATCAACAAAACTACAAAGTTCTTCATCAAAGCCGAAGAATTTTACTCAACTTCAGCAAACTCAACAAAATTCATCAGAGAGTTTACAACAGCATTTCGAGCCATCACAAATTGTTCGAAGAGGAGAATCAAAGGACTTTTATTTCTATATTTTATTTTAGAAATTATCAGAGATTGTACCCGCAAATTAATTGATAAATAAAATTTACTTTGCTTCGCATTCATTTTTCCTGTTTTCAGCACTTGGTGAAAATTTGTGTGAAACAGCTATTACCAGATAACACTGGTTTTCTCGAATATTTTATAACTCAATAAGGTATGGCAGGACCGACATGGGTATAAGACCTCATATTTGACAAATCAATTTGGTTTTACCAAAGATTTTGATTTGGAACAACATGTGCAGAATCGTTGTCACTGAGTACTCTTTTAGGCAAATAGTTGGTGAAATTATGTGGTACACTGTTACCCACTATTTCCAAAAAAATCAACTACCCCACAAGTATTGCCTAAAAATTCATAATTTAAAGTTTGGTCACATTTGTCAAAGGAATTTGCTCAAAACACTTTAAATTATTTCGAGAAATTTCGTAAACAGGCAAACCGTAATCCAAAAGTATGTCCAAATGGAAAAATCATAATCCAAAAGGAAAAACATAATCCAGATGAGCGAAAAAATGGCTCAATGATTTATCAAAATCAATAAAGAAAATTACCAAATTTATTTGAGCCACAAAACTGGGGGTCTCAACAGTTTCATTTCAGTTATCTTTAACCACATTAGCATCGGTTTTTTCACCTTTATAATAGTTTTGAACTATTTAAGGAGTAACCTTTGTCTTTATAGCATAGAGTTGCCTCCTTGAGAATTATCTCTTACTTTGTGACAACGGACCATATTGTTCCCTTTCAATTACTGTCTTGAAGCCACATGTTTTCGATTTTGACGATTGCCTCAAATCTCGCTTGGCTAGGCAATTCATCGGGATCGCGACAGTTCGAAACAAATAACACTTGTCTCGGTTCTCTATTCGTGGAAAAAAATATACACGAAGAGCATTAATATCAGGCAAACAATTCGACATTGACCCAATAGGATTAAAACTACTCACCGGGGCTATTTTCTTATCCAATAACAGATGGGCGATAAAGGAACATGGTGAATATAAATTCACGATACTGCTTATGGAATACAATTTCCAAGCTAGTATTTTGGTGAAGGATTGCTCCAATATGTCAATTTCAGACATTTGTTCACCATAGACGTCATCACGTCTCAAATGTGGCGGCAGAATAAAATCAATGCCTTAGCATTCATCCTGAGATTAACAACAAACTCCTGTTTTACTCATCAAAGATGGCATCCAAAAAAAATTGGGCATCACATTTTTCACACATCAGGGTGACTAACATATGGTGACGGATTAAAATCAACATTTAAACCGTCATTTCGCAAGTATGTTTTACGATTTTTCTCATCATAGATGGCATCCAACATGTGTTAGGAGTTCTGGATTATTTATCATATAAAACGACTGGTTTATATGTTTATGGTTTTCACAAGCACAAACGTTCTTTCGAAACGACAGGTTCGAAAACATTAGTTTTGCTTCTCATGTGAATCGGTTCTCATTGATCGAACGACGGGTCGATACTGAAACACCAATTCGGCGAAACATACATCAATATATAAATACACTCGGGGAAATTATTATTTAGTCAACCCCTTTTGGTAGCTCTAATTGAAAAACGACCAGGAAAGACGGTGAGGGTGGAGGGCACGAATGCCACTTAAAACCCGACCTCATTAGGATATCGACTTCTGCCTATATCTTTCCTAGAGATCGTATCCAAATAGGTGAGCCTATTTAGGGAAGATTCATAATTTTCCAACTTAAATGTGAATATATATGATTTCGCAATTCTACTATTCATGGCAATAAATAACAGATATATCTATTCTAGATAACCACATATATACTGTTTTTATACATGTAATATACTACAGGGACTATCCGTGTAATTTCGGCAAACTATATATCTATTTACAGCATTATTACAGCTTCAGTCCATAATTTCAGACAAGTTTCACTTTAGTCATTTAGTAATTAACATGCACAGTCAATAGTTTCAGCGAATTACAAACTAGTCCTACTGTTTTTAGTTTTTTTACAGATTTAATCCCACATATTAATACATGTTTTACAATTACATGATTTTCGATTTACAATCCGATTATATGTCTTTTACTGATTTTGTTTGTATAAAAATACAATTTTACGGTACACGATACATATTACATATCAATATGTTTTTATAGACAGGTTGATCATGTTAGACAGTAAAAAAAAATAAAAAATCTATCATGCATAAGTTTTTTTTCTTCAACAAATACATGCAGTTTGGGTTACTGTATATGGTCTTATCAACAAAGATGATTTTATAATCAACAATATATGTGTTACGATCATGCTTTAGTTATCCATACAAATAACAAACTCTAATACACATGAATTATATAGTACAGTATATTTATTATGCTTTATTTATCCATAAAATAATACGTGCAATCACATATATGGAATAAATTAAGTTTTGAATTCGGTAACTTACGCACGGTATGTTGGTAAAGATCGATTTAGCAAAACCCTAAAAAAATCAGGATAAACCTCAAGTTTTATAGATACCCAATATATGTGCGTTTATCAAAAATCTCCAATATCCGTGAGCGTATATCTTAGTTTCCGCGAGCAAAGTGTTGATAACGTGTTGTGTGACATATTAATTCGATATATATATATGAGAGACAATAAGACGAATTATTTATTCATTAATATGAGTGTAAAGATAGATATATCAAGAGATCTCTAACCCTTTTTATATAATAAATGGTAAGATTATGGATGAGAGAAAACCCAAAATTGACCCAATGTAAGACCCAAGGTGACCAATTATTTATGTTTTTGTTTTGATAAGTTAAAAAACAAAAGGATTAAAAAAAATAAAAAAGGAGAAAAACATTGGGTAGGGAGGGCATGTTAGTAAATACCAAAACCAGCAATTAGGTTTGAACACCATATCCAGCCAACAAACAAACCAGTATAAATAAATAAATAAATAAAAACAACAGACCCAAACTACTTGATCTTATCTGAGCAGCTTCCGCTAAAGGGTGGGGTAAATAAATTTGTAATATCGGTCAGCTGCCCAATCTACTCAATGATATGATGGCGGCTCACCGAATTTCAAAAAAAAAACAAATTGACACTCTTTTTCAAGGAGGCTGTGATGAAGACTGCCCGCGGTCAGAACCTTATATATTTAGGCTATGTTGGCTTACGCGGGCTTTTCCCACACACACCACCCACCAATTATATTTATTACTTTTTTTTATTTATTTTCTTTTTATTTAGCCATGTTGGCCTCAGCAGATTGTGCATATAATATGCATCTAGTTTTGATATTTTTTTATTTTTTTTTTACATTGATATTTACTATTTAGTTATATCTTCAATTTAGTTAATCTTGAAGATAATAAATATTATTTATTAAAATATGATTCAGTTTTTAAACAAATTAAAATAAATTACTTACTATTTGGTTGCTTTCTTATTTATTTATTTATTTGTTTCTTATTTGCTTCATTTATCTATTTACACCTGTTCCAACCATCTTCTCTAATAGAAGTATTTTGGTTGAAATTGTTACCTTTTGCGAGTTTTTTTTTTTTAATTGTAAAATTAGGGAGCTTTTTGGGAACATCTTAGCACATTTTTAATCAGTAAAATCACTTCTACCATTTTTTCAGCTCTTTATAACAATAAGAACCTAAATTTTTTAGATTGACCAGTCATTACTAGGTATCCGTTGCGTAAGTTACATTGTTTTCTTCTCCAAAATTGAGCTATTCAGCAAAGTAGTGCTGTTGATGAAGTTAACTGTTGTGTTTTATTGATGAGAAGAGCAATTGAGCCTTGTTTGCCCCTCTTTCTGATGATTTTTGTGTGTTTATAGGCAATGCTTGAAATTGGGCTTGTTTCTCTTCTGCAACTTTTTGAACAATAAATTATTGCTGCATTTTGTAAAATGCAGCGGTAACTAAAGGATTGTTTGGATGGAGTATTTGGTATTGTAACTGTTTGACATTTAAATTATCTGCACCAGTTGCTATTTGTTGCAATTGTTGCATTTACTTGCTTCATTATTTGCAATGCTTGATATGGTCTTGGTGGTTCTTGATTTACATATGATACATTGTCATATTAAAACGGAATGCCAACCGATACAAGTAAAAGTTTATTTTTTAGATGTTTGTCCAATTTGACAAGCCCAGTATAATAGCCACTAAGATCAAAGTTTTGAATCTTTAGTAGAATAAGAACCACTATTTCGCAGATGAGAACATGTAAAATTGTTCCAACCATCAAATCTGTCTTTGTCCATTCTATAAAATCAAGAAACACATTGTGAAAGCCTGTTAATACTATTTCTTTTGCGTATTACATCTTCCTGTTGCATGTGTTGATATTGCTGATTCAGATATAAGTTGATTAGTTCATATTATATTTCATTCTGCATTGTTGATTTTGTATCATCTCTGATTGACATTCATTTCAAACGTTGATACATAAAATTTTCCTTATGTGCATAACCCAACCCCCCCCCCCCCCCCCCCCCCCCCCCCCCCCCCTCTTTCTCATTACATGTCTGATAATCATTCTTAAAAGGTGCTTCGTCTTTGTTACGTAGATTCCCTCATACATGGTTTCTTTTCTTACATGATTTCTATGTGTTCTTTACATCATTTGATTCAAAGAGCAGGCCTGCTGACCAACGATGGATGGTTCTAAATCTATGGTGAAGTAAAAATCATGAGGATTTGATCAACTTATATGCCTTAATTGGCGTAGGCTATATTTACTTAGTATCGTTCAATTCTATGTTGATTGCAAGATTATCTGAATCAAGTTTATCTAGAAATTGAAACCGATGTGTGATTGTCGTCTCAAACCTGCCCTTCCAACATTTTAGCTGTGATTGATAACAAGAGAGAGCAAAGCGATGTGCCTATTCAGCGAGAGCTTGTATCTCTGTTTTTATTGTATGTATGTATTGTCCCAACCTTTCGGCTATGTGTGAATTAATACCACCAATGTTTATGTCGTTTAAATTGAGTGCCCCAATGTTTGATGAATCGTGTAATGGAGTCCCCTGTCATAAAATTAGTATGATGTTTGACATGTTTTCCCAGTTCACTCGCGTGTCTTCTATTTTGTACTCTAAAAGAGAGTTTTAAGAAAAATGTCCCAGTATGATATAGATAATTTTCTATTATATGTTCTCTGTATTTTTTAATGTTATTATTTCTCAGGGGTTTTGGGCAAGCACTGTTGTCGACTTTACTTGTTGAAAAAAAAAATGAATGTTGAACACTCAAGTGCTACATAATAGCAAATTCTGGGGAACTCAGCTGTACAAGGGCAAATTTGATGGCTTTGAACTTGTAACAGAAGAAAGTTGGACCCTCTAATTGAGACAATCTTTTTCCACAAAAAAAAAAAAAGATAAAAGGAAAAGGTTGCATATTCCTTGCATAGTACAAAGATGAGATACACAATCATGTGCCATCTAAAGTAGAAATTACAATGTTGTTTATGAAATGTGCTTGCCTGGAAACTAGAAGCCTGTATAATCATAGTTGTTAATCTTCACTTTTTGCATGGCGAAGACTGTAAAGGAGTCCATGTTTAGTTTATGACAAGTCTTTTTGTTAGTTTGAATGCTTGGGAGTGGAGTGTGCTGAAATTCAAAAATGGAAGTTACATAACATAGATCATAAATCATGAACTTGCCTGATTGATGCTAAAACATCAGCCTTGCTGCTTTGTCGTTTATTTTTATGACTTGAATCCTTGAAGGGTTACTTATGAAGAGAACAGAACAGAACAGTTTCTTTGCGTAACGATTTTGAAGAACAAACTGTATTTTTATTTGATATTCCCTATTGATATCTGGAAGTTTTATCTTTAAATTTGCTAGGAGCAAAAAAGAATTGCTTGAGGTTTCAGATTTGAACAAGTTTGTGATGTAATAATTATTTATATTTTGGAAGTTTTTTTTTAAGTTTGATATTGAGAATTTGAGATGCTTAATTGTAGTCTCATTTTTGTATCTTTTTGTTATTGTTGTCCTACAGTCCTACTCAATTCCAAGGTCTCAGTTTCAGTTTTTGCAGCAAATTTTGGCTAGGAACCACAGATCCCATATGGGCCAAAATTTGTATCTTTTTTTTGCCACAGATCCCATATGGGCCGATTCAAATTTGTTCAATAAAATTATCTAACTATCTCTTTACCTTTTTTTAAATTACGGGTATTGTTTTAGCATGGTATGGTAATAATCTTGGTTGTGGTCTATTAAATGAGTTGGTGACGCAGGACCGAAAAATAAAATAAAATAAAATAAAAAGACCTTGTTCGTAACACACGAACGGGTGTCTTGCTCGATTACATCCGAACGAGCGTGCTTTGCTGGATTCCACCAACAAAAATCTAGAATCCAACAGGAAATAAACTAAATTAAAGTATTTTATTGATTCCAACATAAATAAATTAACAAAACATAATACTTTTTAAACTAAATTAACAAATACATACACAAAAACTTTTCATTATCAAAAACATATCAAACAAATTTAATATTGTTTATTCTTTTCTTTTTTTCTCTCTCTCTCATCTTACTCTCTCTTCTTCATTTTTCTCTGTATCTCTCTCTGATCTTACTCTCTATCTCCTCCATTCTTCTCTGTATCTTTATTTCATATCCCCCTCTATCTCTCTCCCCTCCTCTACCACGAAAACTCGTCACTGACTACCGAATATCATCTAGATTATATAGACATCCATATACATATAAATACAGATATATGCATACGTAATACTTAAATATTACACTGGTTGATACCCCGTAATATATGAAAAATATATGGAATTGGTGAGATTGTTTTCTATTTATTGAGTTTTGAGACTATTGTAAATCTTGTGTGTTTCAAGTTGAAAGAGGAGAATCCATATGTAAAGTATTGAGATAAATCCATATATAGGGTATGAAATTTTAAAATTATGATATGAACTTTTGAAATTAGGGTATGAAATTTTAAAATTAGGTTATGAAATTTTGAAATTAGATTATAAAGTTTTGAAATTAGGGTATGAACTCTTTTTTAAATATTTGATTGTGATTCGGAACATTTAGGGTATGAAATTTTAAAATTAGGGTATGACGTTTTATAATTGGCATATGAATATTTTGTGAGTTTTTAGTCATTTTTAGAGAGAGAGATGAGTGATTAGCACGTGTTAGAAAGATGTGCGATTATCGTGTGTTAGAGAGAGAGAAGTGCGATTAGTGAGAGAGAGTTGCGGTTAGAGAGAGAGGTTAGACTATGGTCTGATTAGAATTCGAGAAATAATAAGTATATATATATGTATGTTTTTGATAATTTAAATTATTAGGTTATGTTTTTGTTAATATAATAGGGGTAGAGTATGTTTTTGTTAATTGCCTCTTTTTCTATTATTTCTTTCTGCTATCTCTTTAATAGCGGGTTGGTTACATCTACAACCGAAATGGAAACCAAGCGTTTCCTGGTTTAAAAATGCCGAATCTTGTCTCAATCATCATTTATCAGGACTTTTCGGGGTAAGTTCCTTAGCTTGGACGGGACATTTAGTTCAAATACATAATAGGCATATAGAAATTATTGTACGTCAAATAACATCAAAAGTGCTGGTTTCAGAAGATGGAATGTCTAATGTTTTTTCACCCTGAGAGCTAATTGGATTGTTGAGAGCGGAACGAATGGGACGTGCTTTAGAAGAAACGATCTGTTACCGAGCGATCTTATTGGGAATAACAAGAGCATCTCTGAATACTCAAAGTTTTAAATAACTAAATATTAAGATTGTCTAGCAATACTATTTAAACTAGCAATAGTAATAACTAAATATTATAAATAAAATAGAAAATTAAATACTACTAAATAATATTCTCTAAAAGAAAACTCCATTATTTTTCTTGAACTTAATACTGCATGTATTCATCCGTTTCTCATCATTCCTTTACACTTAAAAACAAATCGTCTCGATTTGTACTTTGTAAACGAAAAATTTTATCGAACCAATTGTCATCTTTTGGTCGGCGTATTATTTTGCCATTGTCCCACAGATCTCCATTTAATGTATTTCAATTGATATCCAAATACTCATGAACAAAATCTATCAAGTGCCGAATATCAAGTATGAAAGGTAGCCGATTCGAATCGAGCGTTACACTTTGAAACCTCTTTAATAATTATTTCATTAACTCCCTTATTTCCATCCCTTCATATTTCCAAATTTAAAACTCCATTAAAATCATTGACAACATTAGAGATAGCCAATAAACTTTTCTCTTACACTTTAGAAACCTTTGATATACTTGTTGTTGGAACTACCATAAATTTTTCTCATTTTCACTCAATATAATATTTATCATCTTTTTCTTTACAGACAGAAACAACGTCAAATTTTCATGGTATACCCATTAATACATTACATGCATCCATCTCATCAATTCTTAATTTCTCGAATTCAATATTGTCGCTTTTCGACTTAAAGTTTTCTTGAGCAACAATTTTAAAATTATTAATATTAACGGTTTGTTCCAAATTTGAAACACCTTCGAGAAAAAGTTCATTTGTTTCTTTTAGAGAGATTGTTTTAGAATCCAAATGAGCAATATTAGCTATTTGTGAATCTTGCATTGAATTATAATCTTCTAAAATTGTGTCATTTTTAGTTTTGATATCATCAGTTAAAACATGTTTAGTCAACTCTAAATCAGCACTAGCAAAACATGGTTTTGAATAAAGTGAAAAAATCTGGTCATGATAAAAAAAAATCATCCTTTTAAAGAGACTCATGTACTTTAATCCGAATTCTGTTTCCTTGCCATTCAAATGTATACGTATGGTGTTTGTCATCATAAACAACTCACAATTCATCTTGTCATGATTTTCCCAACAAAATATGGCAAACTTGCATATCAATAACTTCACAACTGACTAAACAATGATATATTTTCCCCATGGCTAAAAGAACCAAACAAATACGAGTTACATGAACCGGGAGTCCATCTTGATCTCACCCGATTTGATAAGGTGTGGGGTGCGGCATCATGTTCAAGTTCAAGTAGTTCACAACCTTTAATGATACTAAATTTGACAAACAGTTGTTGTCTATTACCATCTTGCAAATAACTCCTCCTAATCGGCACTGAGCTTGAAACAGTTTTTTTCGATACGTGAGTTTTTCGTTATAGATAGACCTTTTCATAATTTGCGTTTTTCATTTGACAAATATCGTAGGCTTGCTCTGATACACCTGACGCAGGACAAAAACATAAAATAAAAAGATCTTGTTCGTAATACACGAACGGGTGTGTTGCTCGATTATGCTCGAACGGGGCGTGTTTTGCTAGAATCCACCAACGAAATTATGGAATCCACCGGGGAATAAAATAAAGTAAAATATTTTATTGATTGGAAAATAATTGATCCCTTCACACCTTAAGCACAGAGGTATATATAGAGTTGCTAACATCAATACTAATATGACTATAACTAATCTAAATGAATCCTAATCTAACTAGGAAATAACTAAATATTATGATTGTCTACCAATTCTAATTAAAATAGGAATAGTAATAACTAAATATTCTAAATAAAATAGAAAAATATATACTACTAAATAATATTCTCTAAAAGTAAACTCCATTGCTTTTCTTGAATTTAATACTGTTTGTATTCATCCGTTTCTCATCAGTTGGCTTCTGCAGGTCGCCTTAATTGGAAGATGTAACAATCAATTTGAATCGAATCTTTTTGTTTGTTTGAAAATTAAGCATATTATAACCACCAATGGACAAAAACCTCAGCTACTCACATGTTGAGTAATCAGAGAAGTTCTCGAAAGGTTAAACTCAAAGAGGTTTTAGTTCTTATTACATTTTATTACTGACTTCGGATAAACAAAACCTGAAATAGAACCAGGCTTATGCCAAATCAAAACGCGCTAATTGGCTTATCCAAAAGAAATAAAAAATTTGAATATCATCAAATTTAGACTTCTTAGCTCCTTTTGCTCTTCAAAATTCTCCAGAAACTTGTTAACCTTGGCCATTTAGCATCACATGGGCTTGTTTTCTTACTGGTTTATTTGCTTAACTTCAACTTATCTTCAATTTCTTGCTTCCATTCTCCATTTCCTTTTGGTTCTCCCCATCTTTCACATCTGCAGTTACTTCTAAAAATTCTCCTTATCAAAATAACGAGTCAAACAGCACCATACCATTGAAAATCCCAGCACATCTACATTAACAAAATTAATTCCAACATCTCAGGATATGATCATTTCTCATATTGTGGGAAATGTTCTTTAAGGAATTATATAATCATTTGAATCAAACTTATATATATATATATATATTATAATCTTGTAGTTTCATATTTTAACGTAGTGTATCAGTCCCCGCTTCTCCCTCTCGCATTGGTTCTGCATTAGATGATGAGCCCATGTGTAAACTTTTTATTTTATTGGCCGCCGATAGGTAAAGATCTTTATCCTTATATCTTATACAAAAGTCATGTTGGTATTTGTAGAAACATTTACTCATTACAAGGGAAGCCAAAATGTTACAGAAAAAGGGTTAAAAAGGTACAAAGGATTTGTTTTTGAAAAGCCTAGAATCTTTTAAACTTAGTCACCACCTTATCTCCCCACTACTTGGCCCTTCTTCTTTACTCTCCATGGTCATTCGACCTAAACTTAAAAACTTAATATTTGCTAAGTAACAAAATACCTCTTTTTGTGATTTACACAAGAGTAACAAAATCACATATGGGTGAGAAGTGAAACATAAGGGTTACAATATGAAACATGACCTAAGACCATTCTTTTGCAGTTACATCTAGTCTTGCAAACAAATTTATAGTCTTGCAATTACATAATTGCATCTAGTAAGTAAGCAAGCAAGCGTACAATTCATTTATGTAATAACCTACAGTGACAATAGCAAGAGATATTTATGTAGCAGTGTAGCATGATGAAATTCATGTAATAACCTACCGTGACAATAGCAAGAGATATTTATGTAGCAGGGTAGCATGATGAAATTTCTATCCGCTGTTCTAATTGCAGTTATACAGTTAAATTTCAAGTATAGTTGCAACTGAGGTTGGAACCTAAGTATAATGATGGACATAATTGGAATGATTAAATGTACTTGAATTAAATTACACGTACATTTAACAACGGAGTTCAGCCAACTAGGCTACGTCTCCGGGGCACTTATCCAGATTTATGATATTATAATGGCTTACAATATAGTATTCAAGTCTTAATGAAAAACTATCAGATTCTTTCTAGGTTTTTCTGCCCATCTCTATATTGCTCATATCTTATAACTATCACTAAAAAGATCAATGACATTCCACAATTGTTTTCGTTTTTAAAACTTATTGTGTATTCTCTCCAAGTTGAGTTCTTTATAATTTAGAACACGCACTTTTTACAAGCAAAACTATTAACTATATAAAGAGTAAAAACAATCTTCATTCTTCAAGAACCTGTTGATTGATTTGGACTCTTCTGATTGATCAAACTTTCCATATCTTGAATGAGATAATACTGTAATTGATTGACCCAATCTTCTTGTTAATACCCGTTAATAGAATAGCTTGACAGTATAAGTTACTAGCTTGACAGTAGGAGTTACTATTTACTTAAACAAGAAACATATAAAATAATATCTTATTAGAGATACAATTTTAATAAAACGTGAAACCATAACTCCATGTATTTAATCTAATTAGATCATTGCTTATTTGTACACACATAGATTGAATGAAGAGATAAATACATTGTATAATAAAAGAGATATAGTTTCCACAATTAAAGTAACATTATATTTTCAAACTAATCTCCATATTTCATTTAAACTCTTTCTATTCTTTATCACTTAAATATTTTCAATAAGAGCAAACTGAATCTTGTTAAACAAATGAGAATATATTCTGCATACTTTTATTTACATAAAAGACTTTAAACATTAAGTAATGCAGTTAGACAGAATAAAACAGAATTCTGCGTATTAGCAGGTTGGAACTGTAGTTGCAACTGAGGTTGCAAACTCACCTGTAAACATTAAACTGTTTTAATTTATAAAAACCAACTTGACTTATTTTATTCAAACCAATTGACTATTAGAATTAATAGGTCAAAAATATGGTCGTAAGACATAAGTCATTGGTGTGCAACTCTTTTCTAATCTAGTCATTTTTAAAGATGGTAAGAGAGAAGTTTTCCTTCTTCTTGTTACAATTTAATTATTTAACAATACATACACTTCCTAGTAAAGTATTGAGCAACATATTTATCATCTAATATTTACATTAGGACTATATTTGCAAACCTACTTTTGCCTGTGTGGGAACAGAGACCGAAAGTGGTATTGGAAAAAAAGAACTGGGCATATTTTTCGTTAAATAGGCTTTTCACATTACTTTTTGAAATTCTTTTTACAATTTTTGTAAGCTAAACTTTTGAGAAACCGACCTGACACTTGAAGAGAAACATGTATATATGGTGTCAAAGCGTGTAGTTCCTCGTGGATTTGAGCTTCCATTTGCCTTATTCTTATAAAGAAACTTATGAGTTTGGCTTCTTTTTTTTTTAAAACATTTTCTTTGTTATGTACCTTTTTAGGCCTCAACTCATCAGCTTCTACAACTTCCTTATTTTGATTAGCTTTATTTTTCATATTACTTCACTTGCAACTATTAATCTCATCACCTTGCAAATGACAAACAAAGCAATAGTTTGGGTTAGGGATGGGCACGGTGCGAATTTGTTTCAATCCTAACACAATCTATAAAATAAATGGCAGGGCGAATTGGGACGGATTGATAAAATTTAAATCTCAACCCAACCCAATCCAACTCGTTACAATTAAAACCCCAACCCGACCCAATCCAACCCGCAAAATAAATTGCGGGTTGGGGCAGGTTGGGGTTAGATTGATTCTTAAATTTTTATTTTGGTCATTTATTTTTCATAGTTTGCATAATTAACCCAAATTTTAAAATAAATTGAATATTTCAAACAAAAATATAAATTAAACTCAATCGAAGTTCGTTTAGAACATTCACGAACAAGTAATAAAACTAAAATATAACAATAATTAATGGTTGTTATCTTAAAATACACAATGTGTATATATATATATTGCGGGTTGAAACGGATTGGAACGGATTAACCCGCGTGATAAAGCCATAACTTTGGTCGGTCGCGTTAGGCTTTTCAACAATAATATAATAGTAAATCAAATGTAAATAATGACACTTCCTGATCTTTATTATTGCTCGGATTATTATCCTTATTCGGACTATTACACTTGCTCGGATTAGTATCTCTGTTTTACAATTGTGCTCGACTTGACGATTTAATCTCTCTTTTTGGTCTTTTTCCCCTTTTATTCGGTGCTCGGCTTTATCTCTGCTCGGTTTATTTCTTGGCGTGATATGCCTTGACCAGTTTCTCTCTTTTCTCAAATTCTCTCTATATTTTTTGGATAGATTTTCTGGTCCATTTCTAGGAGGGGTAGTTGGCTATTTATAGACAACTATGCCTTATAGGATGTTGACAAATGTCTTCATCCCAGGGGTTTCTCAGACGTGGGTCCCCGTTTGAGTGGGCTTGGGCTTTTGATAGTAATACCTTATTTCCCATAAAAAGCATAAGATGACCCATTTAAGCGTTGGATACCCATTTATAAAGTGGGTTGATTATTACCCGAATAGAATATTCGGGTCTAATTTTTATGTTCTATCAAGTGCTCCCTGACTTCCTCGGCGTGGTTTCCATGTCGGGGGAGTCATGTTGGGTCTGTCGAGGATATTACTTCGGTCTTGTCATTCCCAATATTTCATCGAGAAATGCAATAGACTCATGATGGTTCCCTTGGGGGGCCCATTTAATGTTTTCTATCCTAATATCTTTCTTCGAGGAAGACTCCTATAAAGGGGTGTGCCCCCTCCATAATTAGGCATTTTACTACTACTTTGCTAGTGACGTAATGGCTTCCTCTGGTTCTACTGGTGAGAGCTCCTTTAATTATATTTCTTATTTAGAAATGGAGATCAAGAAATCTCGTACCGCGAATAAGAAACTCGTGGACAAGGTTTCGAATTACAAGAAAAGGTTGTCTGACATGGATTCTGATCATCATGTGACGATGGCCGATCGGGATTGGGCTTACGAGCATATAAAGAGGCTCGAGGCTAATCTAGCCAAGCAGAAGGCAGCAAAAAGGGCCTATAAGCTTGCCTTCAAGGAGTTGCATGCTCGGTCTAAACCGAGTTCGGATGACGATGAAGAAGCCTCTTCCTCGAAATAATTAGTCTTTTGTGATTTTTGTTGTAATTTCTTTTGAATGGGGAGTCTTCTCCTCAGTTGTAATCGAAGTTTTTGAAATTAATAAAATATTTCCCTATCCTTGCTCTTGTCTGTTCATCTTCTTGGATGACTTTAATTGGACTTGGAACTGTGGTTAATTTGCCGTAAATGATCTTGGGAAGTTCAAGAGGTTGTATTTCTTCGAGATGACCTTTGATCTACTCCTTGTTTCTTCCTATAAAAGGGGACTGTCCCTGTATTCTTTATGCAATTCATTCTTTATTAACGAACAAATGGCTTTTCCTCTTGAAAACTATGGTGACAACCTTCCTGAATATGTTGCTCGTCTTGAAGAGGAAGTTCAGAAGGTGCGTTATCTCGAGAAGAGGGTTGCCCGGCTGTCGGTGGAAGCTCGTCGGGCCGCCGAACTAGACGAGCGATTGGATGCCCTGGAGAAGGAGCACCAGAGGTCTTTGCTCGACAGTATTCGCGCTCGTGCTCGGATCAAAGAGCTCGAGGCCTCCAGAGATAGGCAACTTGCTTCCAAGAGGGCTTACAAACTGGCCCTTAAGGAAGTGTATGCTCGGTCGAAGGGGAAGCCAAATGACGAAGCGGGCCCTTCCACGAAATGATTTTATTGTTTTTCCTTTTATTGCTTCTTCTGTAACGAAGTATCAATCAATCAATAAAGACTTCTTTCTCTTGTTTATATCTGAATTACTTTCCCAATGCAATTTCTTTTGACTGCGCACGCTTGTGGCCTCATTAATGCTTTTTCTTGGGCCTTGCGTTTGACCTTATCCATTGGACCTTCTTATTCTTTATATATGGGGACCAATAGGATTTCTTGAGCCTTGTGCAAAAGATCTTAGATATTTATTTGAACTGCTGCCTTTCCCCAAAAATGACGCGTGTTTCGATGCCATTATTACTTACCCCCTTTAAATATTGGTAGGAATCCAAGCGTTTTGTGAACAAGAGTGGCTTTTAATTACTCACGCTTTTTTAGAACCTTTTGGGAATCCAAGCGTTATGTGAACAAGAGTGGCTTTTAATTACTCACGCTTTTTTAGAACCTTTTGGGAATCCAAACGTTTTTTCTTGAACAGACACATCTTTTAATTGTCGTCGCTTCTTAGTACCCATTGGCGAACGGTTGCGACTCTCAATACCAGCCCTCATCTAATTGATCTATAAATACCTGCTTACAGCATGGTTACATCCACAATCCTCATCATATTATTTTCCCCCATATACAGACCCTCATCTTATAATTTCCCTAAGATGTCTGGTCCTTTCACCCAATCAGCATTAGCTTTGCAAGTGGAGGCCTTTGAAGCCTCCTATAGCCATGTACGAAGGCTGTTGAGGGATGCCGAGGAAGAACTGAAGGTGATGCGTTATCACCATGGTTCGGGAATTAACTTGGCTAAGATCCGAACTGGCTTATTGCCGACATGCTCGTCAGGCTCTAGTCGAAGAGAATGAGATGCTAAGGGGGAACCCGACACTGAGGGACAGGGATGTCTCTTCCGGGCCCTCTCACTGATACCGATCGACTTCCCCCTAACCTTCCCCCTTCTTTTTTTATTTTTCTCTGCTTTTCCCCATCTTTTCCCATCTCTTTCTTTTTCTTCTTTTTATTTCTCAGTTTCCCTCATTTCTTCCTCTTCCTCTTTTGTTTCTTTTTTTTTTTATTTTATACTCTGTTCTCTCTACTTTTCATTCTTTTCTTTTTCCCTTTCTTTTTTGTTTCATTGACTTCCTTTTTATTTGTCTGTTTCCTTCATTTCTTTATCTTCTTCTTATCTGTTTTTCTTTTTCTTCTGCGCCTCCTCTTTCTTTTTCTTCATCTTCTCTCCCATCACTCTTTTTCTTTTTCTTCTTTTTTGCACCACTATGATGTAACAATCAACCCTGTGATCCTAAGGGTTTTGTATTACATCTAGGGTTTTTGTCATTTTTCTTTTCGACTCTTCTTTCTTATCACTTCTTCTTTTCTTGCACTCTTCTTCTTTTCCTCTTTTTCTTGTTTCTTATGTTTTTCTTTTGGCGCCTTCTGCTCACTCGGCCTGCTGATATAGTTGATCTTCTTTGCCTGATCTTCTGTACTAGCTCTTCTCGGATGTAATAGGTCTTTATCTCGGATGTAATAGGTCTTTATCTCGGATGTAACAGATTTTCTTTTCGGATGTAATAGATTTCTTTTTCGGATGTAATAGATTTCTTTTTCGGATGTAATAGATTTTCTTTTCGGATGTACTCTGATGTAATGAACAATGATGTATCCCATCTTTATTAATGAAAAGTATTTTTGCCCCTTTATTTTTGCACTTCTTTTTATATTGCACCTGTGGTTTGTTGTTTGTCTGGAAGCTAGATCTTTGAATATCTCGTCTTTATTTCCTTCTGTACTGTTGTATCAGATGTCAGTAGATGTCCCCATCACTGTCGAATATAGGTGCATGCTCCCTAGTAGGTCAGGAATATGCATGCTCCCAAGCATGTCCGGAAATATCATGCTATCTTCGTTCTATAAGTACTTCTCTTTTCTTTAGTAGTTTATCATCTCTCATTTTTCTTTTATTGCTTATTTCTCCCTCAGCCCCTTATTTTCTTCCGTACTATAACAATTTCCCAGAATGTCTGGACCTGTGGTGAGATATCATGCTCAGATGAAGGGCTTGGACACTGAGGTATCTCGGGTCCGAAGTCGGATGGCAAGGCTTGAGAAAGAGTATGGAGTTTTGGCCTTGAGCTTATTCGGCTCTCATCCCGAAGAGACGGTGAAATGGACCGAGATTTCGGCACTGAGTCGTCAGCTTGATCACTTGTTGTCACAAAGAAATCATCTGGCCAACTCCTGGTATGATGCCGAGGAGATTTGGGACCATGCTCAAGATGAGTTTGATAACTCTCCTCAAGGCCTTGCTAGCATAATGGTAAAGAATGCTCGGCTCGTGGAACGCGTCAGGGTTCTTACCATGGAGAACAACGAGCTCTCCTTGGAGAATGACAATTTGGTCGCCATGAATGATTCCTACCAAGCTCGGTTGAGTTGTTCTGCTCGTTTTGCTTTCTCTCGGTCTGACAGTTCGGTTTTTCCACCCATTGATCCTTAAATTGGGCTGGTTTTCTTATGTATTTCCCTTTTTGCAATTTGTGTTTTCTTTTCTGTATTTGATGAATCAGTTGTATCTTTTCGTATCTCGTGCCTGTCTTGTGAACCATTGTAACGCTTCGTACTTTGTGCCTTTTGATTCTCTATAAATGCTCCCTATTGCCTGTATCTCATTACCAATTCTTCCTCTCTCTCTTGTTTTATAATTTGTTTCTTCTAACTTGCTTTTGTTTGAGATGGCTCCCATCACTAGGTTTGCCTCCAAAAAGAAAGCCCTTAAGGAAGAAGAGCCTACTTTTTTGCTACCTCGGCCCCCTGGTTTTGGGGAGGAGGATTTGACTCCTCTTCAACTAAAAGAAATTGAGATGTCATGGCTGAAACATGATCTCATGTGTGCTCGGACTGAAGCGAGGAGGTTTAAACAATATTGGGACGAGGAGGGCACTGCTCATTTCAAGGCCGAGCAAAAATGCGAGTCTCAGTCTTACGCCTTGAAACAGGCTGAGATGGCGATTTCTCGGTTGATTAGGGAAAAAGAGCGTCTGGAGGAACTTTTGGCGAAGAAGGATGTTGATATGGGGGATAGTTCGAAAAAGTAGGATGGGTGTATTTTCTTGTAAATTTTTTCTTTTTCTGTTGTATTGTTTGTGTTTTCCCCCTTTGTGGAAGAATAAAACTTGTCTTGCACTTGATTCTGTCTATTCTATTTTATTTGATGTTTCTCAGTATACACCGAACAATGTGCCCGGTTATCCCCCCGGAGAGCGTTGTTAGACTTGATGCTTTATGCCGTCAAGCTAGAAACGGTCTTCGTCCACCTTGTTCGGTAGGCCTTTTGGGTAAGAAATGGTTGGGAGTCGAGGAACTTTATCGGGGGACATTCTCGGTGTGATAATATTGGTAGCGTATGTGGGAAGCTTTTTGTGGTAGGGTCCACTGGCCGTTTATTTAGGTGTAATGATGTGAACTGCCTTGGGTAGTGGGATATGCTCTGACGTGGCAAAATCTGGAGCGTTTATATGTCACAAATAGCAGCGGTTGTTGACTTTTGTATGGTTGGAAAAAAGGTAAACCTCTGTCACACGAAAGGAAGGTTATTATTTTATTCTTTGTGTGACTCCACTCCTTTTTACTGTGCCAAGTAATCCCTTTTGTTTTTATCACAAAATTCGCTGAAGAGAATATCTGTCTCTCTCTCTAAAGTATATTCT
Organism: Primula veris; assembly: GCA_963682055.1. Lineage (NCBI taxonomy): Eukaryota > Viridiplantae > Streptophyta > Magnoliopsida > Ericales > Primulaceae > Primula > Primula veris. The sequence continues at coordinate 21,942,903 of OY821741.1, forward strand.
TCCCACCAAAAAGGAAAAGCGTTCGGCCGCTTGATCTAGGGTTTCGTGATATTGTTGAAAGACTTGCTGCTGTTCTCACTTGCTTGCTCATAATGATTACTGTAAGTGATTTTTCGTTCTCCCCCCCCCCCTTTTTTTTTTGTCAGGGGTTGTATTTGATTTGTCGTTGTGGTCATAGATGTGGCGTTTGTATATGGTTCAGGTTGTCTATATATGTTTGACGAGTCTGATGTATCTGGTTAATGTGAGTGGGGGGGGGGGGGGGTGGCGCTCGTTATATTGATGTGGTTCTTATTTGTGTATTTGGTTAGTATATTGATGAACTTTTGATGTTTGGATAGGAAATTCTGACCCAAAGTGTGGCCCAAGTTGGCACATTCGTAGAAAAGGATTTTAAGAAGCTTGCCGGAATACCCGACAACATACACATTCGGCTTCCTATTTCTGACGAGGAGGTGCTGGGATTTGTTCTTGCCGGCGAGGTAGCTGTGCGCTCTTCGGCATTCTTTACTGGGGGTCTTCGACTTCCTTTTACAAACTGGGTTGCTTCGTTCTTTGAGGCCGTCCAGATTGCTCCGGCCCAACTGGCCCTAAATGGTTACCGTACTCTGAATGGTATCCAAAGGTTATCGGAGTTGTCCGGAATACCGATTGAACTGAAGGACGTCTTCGGAGTCTATAGTTTGAGCTTTGAGCTTCGGAGCTCGTATTTGAAGACTCTGCGTGCCTTTTGCCGGCTCGTTATCGGTTTGCCGGATACTAACAAAGAGCGTAATCTTGGTATTGTTATTGCTTCCGGTGCATGGGGTTGTGCGGGACACCAGATTCCTGGACCGGCTACCAATGCTCCCACTATGCCAGACCTCGGCGCTCCCAATGTAGAGGCTCTGTTAGCTCTTTGGAAATGGTGGGGGCCTGGACCGACGCCGGATCCTGCGAGTCGTACTGCTCCCATGCTGCTCGGGTACCCTATGGGGTCGGTGACCAAGGGGAATCCTGCACCCGAGATCCCCAAAGAGACTGAGGAGGAATTCTTGAAAGTGGTCCGGGCTCGAAGTGCTGCTTGGCTAGGGAAAAAGATCGTTCGTTCTAAGCGTCGTGCATCTGACCCTGTCGTTGGAACAACGAAGAGGGCTAGGGGAACCGATACATCGGTTACCGAGGAGGATGCTAACGTTGGCTCGGGCGAGGGGGTGTTTGCTGCTTCCCAAGGGGATACCACCGAGGATGCCTCTGCACCGGGCGATGTATGTGTATATGTATTTTGATTTTCTTGTCTTTTGATTGTTGTCGTTTTGTTCTCTAGTGCTTTGCTTTATTAGTCATCTGGTTTCAGCTACTGACTTCTCCATTGGTTACCCTCGCTCTTGCCCGGTCTATGGGTATTATTGTGTTTCAGGGGTCGATCGACGATGTATTCGGACATATGAACCTCTTGACTAACATGGGAGAGGGTACGATGACCTTGCCTGTCATCTCGCCTATCCCTAGCGAGGATCCGATAGATCTGCCCGTTTGCTCGCCCATCCGTACTGAGGAAGAGATCGAGCATAGGGCCCCTGAGATTGATCATTTGGAGGAGGACGTGGGGGTGGAAATGGAGGTCGGCAAGGAGAGTGCCGTGGATGTTGTGATGGGTGTCGAAGATGAGGCTCTCGACGGACCCGAGAAGGTGTTGGTGGACGAGGTCGCAATGACCCGTTACATTGGTCGGTGTAAGGGGAAATTGCTGGAGCAGCCCCAAGCTTTAAGGATGGGGTATACGGCTCTGAAGCCCCTAGTCTTCAAGGATGCCGAGGAAATTGTTGCTCGTCCCCTATCGTCGTTAATTGAGCAAGCCGGCAGTGATGCGCTCCGGGTAATAATTTTTTTTTTATTATTTTTTTTTTTATTTTTTTTTTGGTCTAATGTTGCATGTCTATTTTTGTTTTTGATGACAGGCTTTCTTGGGTTCCATTGTTCTGAGGGATCAGTGGAAGGCGCTCGAGGCTGAGAAAGAGGAGCTGCTGGCCGAAAAGAAAGCCATAGTCGAGGAGAACGATCAGAAGATAAAGGATCTGCTTGCGGCTTTCGAGGTCGAGAAAGAGAAACTGGTCGCCGAGAATAAAACCCTGGGCGATAATTATGACAAGCTGTCTGCGGACTTTCTGCATGTGACCGAGGATGTTGGTAAATTGATGGCTGAAAAAGAGAGCCTGGTCGTTAAGTATGACCAACTAGAGGAGGAGAACTTGCTGCTGGCGGAGGATGTGGAAGCCGAAAAGGCTAAGGTGGCCGCTCTGAAAACGGCACAGGCGGAGGAGCGGACAAGGTTAGCAATGATGGCTAATTTCTCCGTCTATTGCGCTCATGTGCGGGTGCTCAATTTCGCGAATGTTCCTGTGTCGGATAGGGCGTGGTCGGAGTTGGTGTATCCCTGTCCGAAGGGTGCACCGCCGAAACCCTTAGACTGGGTGAATCTTCGTGAAGAGGAGCTTCCCCGGCTACCAGGGCAGACAGTTTCAACAGCGCTCCGTCCTCATTTTACATCGGCCACGTCCACTCCTCGACCTGATGCTACTGTTACTTCCCCACCCGCATCTCCTCAGGTGGAACCTTGACCATTTTTCTGACAGTATATATATTTTTTTGTCGTTTTTGTGTAGTCTTTTGGTAGTAGAATTGTGGGTCTCTTTTGTATCTAGAAACATATTTTTTTGGGGAAGTGATAATATAAGTGCTGTTTTTTCTTTCTGTTGGGCCTTCTCGGATTACTTTCTTTTGAGGGTCGTCATATTTTGAAGGATGTGAAAACAAAATAATGTCAGGTACCAAATAACCCCCTTACTGTGGTGGTCTGGACCTCGCCTAGTCGTAGTGTAGGTGACGTTATAGATAATCTGGAAAGATCTAAGGCTGCCCTAACTGCTGAACTGAATTCTGCTCATCATAAAGTCGAGGATCTGAATATTCACATTTCAAACATGTCGACTCGGTTACGTGATCTGGGAGAGAAATTCAGCAAAAAGACTGCCCACTATACGGCGAATAAGGGTAAAGCGAAGGAACTTGTCGGTGCCTTACGACGTTCTCGTGATGAAGCCCGAGGTCGTGTGACGAGCTTGAACTTGGTCCTAGGGGCCGTTTTCGAGGACGCGGACCTGCTGCTATCCTTTGCCAAAGCGTATTGGGCCCGAGTTCGCGCTTTAGAGGTGCTGGAGCATGTAAAAGGGATGAGTGGTGTGTCCCGGGCAGAGCGCATGGTTGATGCGACGGCCGGGGTAACCGAGACCACTACTGCCTTGAACCGAGTCGACGCGGTCGTTCGTGAGCGTTTAGGGACGCAAATTGCTTCATTGCGAGATATTCATTTCGCCGATGTAGTAGAGACCTCGGCATCCGTTGAGGGGTTATCGGATTGATAATCGAGTAGCTTGTTTTATCGTTTTATTTGTAGCTTGTATGGAAATATTCGTTTTTTCTATTTTCGTCTTTTCGTTTCTTGCGGTTGTATATTCATCTCGTTTCGTTCTTCCCCATTTTTTTGTTTTGTTTTTATAGGCGCGTGCTACTACGTCGCACCAGGCTGGTTCTCCATGCCTAGTTAGCCCGGGGTTAGGGCCTACTGGTGCTGCCCGGGACGAGGTCTCATCTGGTGCGGCTGGCGAGGTGCCTGACAAGTGGCCTTACATCGGCAGTAGTTTCACTGTGATCGTCCGGGTATCGGTCAATGTTAATGTCGAGGCTAGGGTGGCCAAGGCATCGGCATGTGCATTTTTGGTGCGATTGATTCTTATTAACTCGCACTGTTCGAAGGTTGCCATCAAGCTTTGGACTTTCTCTTGGTAGAGGATCATTCTGTCATCTTTAGCTTGGTACTCGCCGATGGCTTGATTGACGATGAGCATGGAGTCTGAGCTTGCAATTAAGTGGGAGCATCCGAGGGACCGGGCAATGAGCATGCCGTTTATCATGGCCTCGTATTTTGCCTCATTGTTGGTAGCTCGGAAGCCCAGTTTTATGCTTTTTTCGATGATTGCTCCCTCTCTAGACTTTAGGACGATCCCTGCTCCTGATCCGTCCTTGGTGGCTGATCCGTCGACATGTATCTGCCAGTGTGATTGTGGAGAGAGTGCCAAAGGCTCATCATAGCCTTCGGTGAATTCTGCGACGAAATCGGCCAGGACTTGTCCCTTTATGGCATGACGGGGTGCGAACTCGATATGAAATTGGGATAGTTCGACCCCCAAGCGGCAACTCGGCCGCTAATGTCCGTCCGTCGAAGTGACTCTTTGATATGAAATTTTGTGTATACCCGGACCTAATGAGCTATGAAATAGTATGGCAACTTTCTGGTTGCGACGACCAATGCCAGACACAGCTTTTCCAAGGGTAGATAACGTGTTTCGGCTTCGACCAGAGTCTTGCTGACGAAGTAGATCGGAAATTGTTCGCGACCTTCTTCTCTTAGGATAACTGCGCTCACAGTTGCAGTGGAAACTGCTAGGTAGCATGCCAGAACGTCTCCTTTGTTCGGCCTTACCAGCAGTGGCAGTGTCCTCAAGTACTCTTTGAGATTGTTGAATGAAGCTTCACATTCCGGGTCCCAGACGAATTTTCTATCCTTCTTGAGTGATTCAAAAAATGGCCGTCCCTTGTCTGCGGATCGGCTAATGAACCTGCTCAACGCGGCCATCATTCCCGTGAGCTCTTGTACCTGTTTCTTATTTTTAGGCGCTTCTAGGTTCCGTAGAGCCGTTATTTGATCGGGATTAGCCTCTATTCCTCGTCGGCTAACCATATGCCCCAAGAATTTCCCTTTGCTGATGCCAAATGCACACTTGCTTGCGTTGAGCTTTAGTTTGTGCTTGCCCAACATTTGGAAGACGTCTTTAATGTCTTGGAGGTGGGATGTGGCCTTTTCGCTCTTGACGACCATGTCGTCAATGTATACCTCCATTGTTTTCCCTATATGATCTCGACATACCCTTGTTATCATCCTTTGGTATGTTGCCCCCGCATTGCGTAGACCGAACGGCATTACCGTATAGCAATAATTTCCCAAAGGAGATATAAACGAAGTCTTTTCTTGATCTTCGCGGGCGAGGGGAATTTGATGGTATCCTGAGTACGCGTCAAGGAAGGTCATCCGTTCTGCTCCCGCAGTTGCGTCCACCAGTTGATCAATCCTTGGAAGGGGAAAGTGGTCCCTCGGGCAGGTTTTGTTGAGATTGGTAAAGTCTATACAGACTCTCTCCTTCCCGTTCTTCTTAGGGACGACGACCGGGTTGGACAACCATTTTGGATAGTAAACCTCCCTTATGGCTCCAGCCTCCAATAGCTTTTGTACTTCAGCGATTATAGCTGCTCTGTGCTGTACAGAGACTTTCCTGCTCCTCTGTGCTATTGGCTTGTACTCGGCGTTTACACTTAGGTGGTGGCATGCTGTACTGGGGTCTAGGCCCGGCATGTCTTTAGGACTCCAGGCGAATTTATCAATGTTGTTGAGAAGGAATACTTTCAACTCCTCGGATTCCTGTTTTGGAAGGTTATCTCCGAGGAGGAAGTAGTGCTCCTCGTCCATATCAGGAATATACACCTTCCTAAGTGTCTCTCCTACTTGTTCTTCGACCACCCTTTCGGTTTTGGATATTTGGTTGATCAGCTTCTTTGTGCTAGTGGGTTGTTCCACAATGCTTCGTTGTTTTTGGAGAGTCGCGGTGATGTCTTCGTAGCGTCTTGAATCTTCTTGACATCCTCTGCCTGTCTCGATCTCTCCCCTATCATTTGGGTTTTGACCTTTTGGTGATAGGTCGAGGGTATGGCCTTCATGGCATGTAACCAAGGTCGGCCTAATATTACGTTGTGACCGGAGTGGTCGTTGACCACTAAGAACTCCACGGGAACTGACACGGACCCGGTTGTGACATTGAGGACGATCTTACCCAACGGTTTAGTCGTTTCGGAGATGAATCCGATCAGTGTGACATCGGTTGGCTGTAGATCTTGCAGCTTGAGTTCCATCTTGTCGAAGAGCTCCCTGTACATGATATCACAAGAGGCTCCTTGGTCGACAAGTACCCTGCTGACCATGTCTAGGCCGATTTGAACACGGAGGTTAATGGCGTCTCCGTGGGGGTAAATCACCCCTTCTTCGTCAAGATCCGAGAAAGAAATGGGCGGATGTCGTCGTGGTGTGCATTGTCGTTTAGAGGTTGACGCCTGTGATGCCTCGGCTACTTGGCCAAAGTGGGCCAGCTGCCGTTGTCGCGATCGTTCTCCGCCTGGGCCCTTGGGTCGTGACATATGAACGACGTTGATCGTTTTGCCTTGCCGGTTGTCGGATCCCTTGATGGCCAATTGTTTGCCTTTATTCCCAGCTCCTTTGATGTACTTGGATAGGTATCCTGCATCGCCCCACTGGTTCATTCTCCATCGCAGGTTACGGCAATGCTCAGTGAGATGGCCGTGATCCTCGTGATATGCGCAGAAGAGCTTGGAATCTCTCTGATTGGGGGGAGAAATGATCGGTTGTGGTCGGGAATACCAACTTTCTCTGCATATATCCTTGAGGATATCTTCAGCAGATAGGTTGAAAGTGTATCGTAGCTCGACCGGTCCGAAAGTGTTTCGGTGTTCCCTCTCTTGGGGCCGACCTTGTTGAAACGGCTTGGGTGGCATCGGGTAGGTGAGCTGGAGCGGTTTATGTTCGTTGGTCGGTGTTGGGTATGCGATCTGGAGTGGTTTGGGCTCCAGTGCTCGTGGTCGCTCTACCCTGCTATGGACCTCGGGATCTTTGCCCTTTCTGGTCGGTTGGAATGCTTCTCCCTGGTTATTCCTAACTCTTTTGCGACCCACCTGTGCCTCGCGGACCGACTCTCTTCTTGGTAGGGTTCAGTTGAGGAAACGTAGTTCGTCGTTTTTATCGGTGAGGTGGGTACAATAAGCTAGCAGGGAATCAGTGGTCGGGAAGTTTTTGCCTATGAACTTCCTTCTCGCCCAATAGCCATTAGGGATGGAGTTGATAAAGTTCTGGATGGCTATATTATTGGCATATCGTGGAATCTGGTTTGCTACATCGATAAAACGTATGCAGTAATCGTTGAGCCTTTCATTTGGCATCATCGTCATTTTAAGAAGGGTTTCGATGCTAACCTTCTTTTTCCGATGAGCAGCGTATCGGGTGGAGTATGCTCTTAGCAGTTCTGCCCAGTCTCTAATGGAGCCCCGAGGTAAGTTGTGATACCATGACGAAGCCTCTTGACCCAAGCTGTTTTTGAAAAATTTGCACATCAGTGCATGGTCATCACTCCACAGTTCCATCTTTGTCTTGTAGTGCCTCAGATGGTCGATAGGGCAACTCTTTCCATCATAGAGCCTGAATTCGGGGATGACGAACCCCATAGGATTGCGGTACCGCGTGATCTGTTCGGTACATGGGGTTTCTTGGCATACGTTCCAAGCCTGTTGGAACACGTCATCCGTGACTTGGTAGGGGGGAGGGTATCCTCCCTGATGTGGTGGTGGGCCATATCCTTCCCCGATCCTGTATTCGGGATATCTACCGTCCTTCGTGTTTGTGTGGACACGTTCCATATGAGTGTTCGGATGGACGATAGTTATTGGGACATTGCCCCCTTGGTGGGGCACTCTTGTATCGGGTCGCCGACCCGCTGCCTCCAGGGCGGCCCTGTAGGCATAATCTTCCACTTCGTGGCGTGGGTCTTTGTCGGGTTGGGTAACTGGCCATACGATGCCGGCCGCTGTCATGGCCATCATGCATGCCGCCAGCTGAGCTTGTAGCTGGGCGTAGTTCCTTTCATCGGCTAACGGAACAACGTGTTGTACCTCCACCGTGGGTGGTGTAATCATCCTCGGAGGATTAGGTTGTAGTCGGGGCAACTGTCCGAGTACATGATCCTCGGGCATGCCAAACTGATGAGCTTCGTCCGTTTGTAAATGATCACCGGAGTTGACCGATGTTGTAGGCAAAGGGACTCTTGAGCTCGGCCCTGCCTGGGACCCGGGTAAGCGTCTTCGTGCACGCCTTAATACGGGCACGTCTTGTTCGTCCTCCGAGGATGAAGGATGTTCGTCGACAATCCCTTCAATGAAATGTTGGGGTGGTTCGACCGGTTGTTCTTGGTTGACATAGGAGGTTGTTGGTTGGTTTCCGGATTGGATAGCTTCATATCTGTCGTGGATGGCGAATAGATCGTCGAGGTCTTGTTGGCTAATTTGCGCGTTTTGGTTATTGGTTTCTATTATCTCGGGATGGGTTTCCTCTACATTGGTCACCATTGTCGCTCGTCTGGCAGAGTATTGGTATTCGAATTCTAAACTAGTTGGGAACTAGATGATTCCCGGAGACGGCGCCATTTGATAAAGCCATAACTTTGGTCGGTCGCGTTAGGCTTTTCAACAATAATATAATAGTAAATCAAATGTAAATAATGACACTTCCTGATCTTTATTATTGCTCGGATTATTATCCTTATTCGGACTATTACACTTGCTCGGATTAGTATCTCTGTTTTACAATTGTGCTCGACTTGACGATTTAATCTCTCTTTTTGGTCTTTTTCCCCTTTTATTCGGTGCTCGGCTTTATCTCTGCTCGGTTTATTTCTTGGCGTGATATGCCTTGACCAGTTTCTCTCTTTTCTCAAATTCTCTCTATATTTTTTGGATAGATTTTCTGGTCCATTTCTAGGAGGGGTAGTTGGCTATTTATAGACAACTATGCCTTCTAGGATGTTGACAAATGTCTTCATCCCAGGGGTTTCTCAGACGTGGGTCCCCGTTTGAGTGGGCTTGGGCTTTTGATAGTAATACCTTATTTCCCATAAAAAGCATAAGATGACCCATTTAAGCGTTGGATACCCATTTATAAAGTGGGTTGATTATTACCCGAATAGAATATTCGGGTCTAATTTTTATGTTCTATCACCGCGGTTTGTGAACCTCAACCCTAACCCAACCCGTAAAATATATAGCCGATTGGGACGGGACATATTGATTTTTTTTTAACATTCAACCCGCCCCAATCCATGCGGGTTGAGTTACGGAGCGGATTTACGGATTTTTTGCCCACCTCTAGTTTGGGTACCTTTCATACTCTATTTTTCTAAGATGAACCCTATATAAACAGTATTTTTTATATAAATCGGTGGATAAACCCACTATTTCATTAATAATAAATCGTCGTAACGACCTTATTATAGCTTAAATCAACTTGAAACAATGAAAACTTCAAACAATCAAAAACATATACTGTAATGCTAAGAAAAAAAAACAAAAAAAACCCAGAATTTCATCAGTTCTTCTACGCACTTCAATAATTTGTTGTAATTTTTCCACATATTGTGACAACAATTGAGATCTTTTTGTTGTTGATCTTTAATAAACAAACTTCGTAGTAGCCGACAGGAGCGGAGTCAGACCAAATTGTTGGGATTGCCATAATAGGAACACATAATTTTTTTCAAAGTATAAAGAACGAGAAAGCCGGATTTTATACATATTTATGCCTTCGTTTATTCATTTTTCCTAATCTTTTTATACCTTCATTTCTTATTTTTTTTCCTTTTCATATCCCGTCTTTTAATTATTAATTTTCTTTTTAGTCAATTTTAACAATTTTGACTTTCTTTATCAAACACTACAAAAAATCCGTAGTAATAAAGCTAGGTGCCAAAAATCTCAGCATCGGAGAAAAAAAAATATAAACGAAAGGAAGAAAAAAGAAAGAAACAAATGTAATAAAGAAAAAAATACGAGGAAAAGAAGGTAAAAAAAATGTAAAATTAATAAAGCAACTACAAAAAAGACAACAACATAAAAAAAAACTTGGAAAAGCTAAGTTTACTGCCACATGGTACGTTAAGTGCCACATATCAACATTATAAATTTAGTGTCATAATTTATTTTATCATCACTTGCAATTGTTTTTTTTTTTTTTTTTACGAGAGTACTATTACAGGTACGTAAAAAATCATAATATGTTATTATAGTAATATTATATAATTTTGAAAATGGTTACAAAAAATTATATTTGAGGGGTTGCCATGATAATAATTGATATATAAATTATTTTGGAAAACACTACTAAAAAAAATTATTTCTCGAATCGCAACCCCTTGTCATGGCTGTGTTCCGTCCCTGGTAGCCGAGAATGATGTTTTTGGCACTTTTGTGACCGTCAATCACATCAACGTCACTTTGTTTAGAATCAAAACTTTGGTATCACTTTGGTTTTGGTCTGAGAGGAGGCTTCGATACTCCAATGGTGTAGCGAATCATATGTTAGGTTAAAAATATTAATCCGGATCAGTAAGTAATGTGGATCGGGTCTACTCTGGCAAATGAAAAGTTACCACATCATTAGATATGCATTTTCCTCGTTACTAATCCGGAACAAAGGGTCTGATCCGGATCACTTGCGAGAATTCTGAGTTTCTTACTTTATTTTGACGATTTCTTCTTTTCCTTCTGGTATTGACTTGTGTTGACCGAATATTATCTTCTTAAATCATCTTTTATGGTTCTTGAATTTCTTCAATTTTTTATCTTGACCTGTTCATTTAATATCTTCATATTAATTGTGCTAAAAAGGGCAAAATAACACGAAAATAGGTAATTATGTACAAAATGATAAAAATACACAAAACAGGTATAAAATACTCTAATTATGTATTTATATATATATATTGGTGGGGATAACCCACTATTTCATTAATAAAAATGATTGTAACGAGCTTATTACAGCATAAATCCAAAATAGAGCAAAAAGGAAAAAGAAAAAAGAAAAAACAATACAATAAAACCTTTATACATTCATATTGTTGAAAATACGGAAAATTATTACTATAGAGAAATTATTCTTTAGTGGAAGTTACACATAAATGATTTTTTTTAACTATAAATATAATAATATAGCATACCTCTAACACAATAATATAAACAAAACTTTAAATGTACAAAATTTTAGTTTTAAAGTTCTCAGGAAAAAAAATACATATCTATAAGAATGTGTAATCATGCAAATGGATCCGAATAATGATAGTATAGAAATAAAATGTATTGAGTTGCAAAATGTGTACATATGTATGATTTATAAGATATGGTAGTAACGAAAATTTTAAGTTATTGTCATAAACAAATTAACATAAGTATTTTACATTATCTTAAACTTAATGAAATGATCTATATATATATATATATATATATATATATATATATATATATATATATATATATATATATATATATATATATATATATTTAATATGAAATGTCAATTTATTACTATAAGGAGGTAAATTTATAACTAACGGGACCGTAAAAATATTTGAAATATGACAATAGATAATTTATTTTTATTTATAATGATTCCGAGTTAGAATCGGGATTTTTTATGATTATAGAGAATTTATATAGTATTCGTATAGAGTAAATAAGCAAATAAACAAAAAGAGGTGGCTGGCTAATAGTACTTCCTAGAAAGGCGAAGAACTCTGGTAGATTTTGTTGGCTATGTTGTAAATAATACACAATAATTTCTACGGAAAAAAAATGGACAAATAAACAAAAAAATGGTTTTCTCAAATATATAAATATCAATTACAACCTTAAAAATTAAAAGTATGTAAATGATACCGAAATGGACTAAAGTTCGAGACGAGATAACTGTAAGCAGTTTCCCTTAAACGATATTTGCCCCGCCACCTCTGCTTCTGGCTAAATGGGGCACTTCGTTCCCAAGGTACAACGTCTATCACATGTGACTAGGCGGAAACGGCACCTAGCCACGGTCGGGCCGCTGGTGGTGCGGTACTCTCTCTCTATATGTATGCATATGTGTTTCTGTGTGAATGTGTATATGATATGTATAAAACTTGTCTTGGAAAAAGTTTGGCCAAAAAGGGACCAAGACCATTATTTTATAAACATGCTATTTATAACTCATTTTACAAATAAATACACACATAAATGGGGAGGACAAATGTATTTCTAACCATTAAAATAAATGACATTCAAAATAATGAAAACCAATATTTTTCCAACAATCCCCCACATGAATGCGATTTAAAACATGTAACGTGCAACTAATTGCAATCGAGAGAACCCCGAGAATTGACTGCATAAGGACAGGTAGCGCGCGCATTGAACCTGACATAGCGAAATACCTTTCGAATATACTTGCCTTAGGTAGCATAATGCTTTGAACCTTTAGCATTTTGTGTATAACAAAATAATACCCGCACAGTGCCTTCTCTACACCACTTACTAGGCCCTTTAGTTGTTATCCATATTTGGCCCTGGACTGCCTTGGCAAATTCAACCGAGTGCTCTAGCGATTTAGCCCTAGCTCATCACATAATATCGGCCATACACACTCGTTATAGGTGATTTTCAAGTCAAGGGTGTCCTGACTCACCCCACTCGATCTTCGAGATACTTGATTCATTAAGAGCCTCACGCTCACCCTTACAATGGTACAGGTCTATCACTCTTTCATCATAGAAATGGGTTGAGAACTTATGTTCTCGAGTACTTTGTTCGGTTACCCGCACAATTCAGTTTTCCATTGAACCCGAGACTGAAGTTTCCAGTTCAGGTTGGGTTACCTATGCGAAGGTTTCCAATTTATTGGGCTTCAAATCCCATTTCCCTCGATGATGCTCCAACTCCTCCACGAGTCAAGCATTTTGTATATGGATCTGTATTATTATCTTTAAACCTTGTAAAGTGTAAGGATACCACACTGTTTGCTAGCAATTCCTTTTGCGGACTTGTGTCTCCGACGACTATGTAATGACTTTGTCGGGACTTTCCATTATACAATTACTCTGATCCCGTTCAATAACTGACTGACTTTATCAGTGCACGCTTATTGAGGGAACAAATTTTGACCACTTGGGAATACCTCCCAAAACTTCTCAGCCAGTCTGCCTTTTTTCAGTGTATACAACATTATGAATTCTGATTTCATAGTTGATCCACGTATTCATGTCTGTTTTACAGACCTCCATGAGATTGCAACCTCTTCAAGTACAAACATATCCACTCGTGGACCTTGTACTGTTAAAGTTCGAGATACACTTGGTATCTAAATACCCTCCAAATATTTTGGACATCTCATATAATGCAGTTCATGATTGGATGTATACCTCATGTATCTGAGAAGCCTCATTGACAAACCTACTGAGTCTGCTCACTGAGTTCGCTATAACTGGTCTAGTGTAGTTCTTGACGCACAAGAGACTACCTATGATAAGTTAGGTGTTTGTTTTAGTCCATATAGCGACTTAACAAGTTTTCGCACCTTGACTTACTTTACACGGAACAACGACCCAATGGGTTGTTCCTAATTCTCTAGATCTCCATTTATAAAACGCATGTTCTCATTAATTAATTATGCGTCTTTCCTAAAGCTCACTTCCCGCACAAATTCAGAGTTTAACCCTGAACTTATCAACATGACATTCCAACCACACAATTGTGCGAACGATGTCTCATGTTCACCGTTTCAATCACACTGATCATGTATTCATATTCATGTGAATATACCATTTCGGAACTAGTTAGACAATATCTAACACGTCCAAGAATAGTCTATCATTTAATGATTAACACTTAATCATTGGATTAAAATTGGTAGATTAACTCAACAGAACACACATGATTAAACATGTTTTCTAACAAGCCTTAATCCTCAACAATAGAATTCACGTATTCATTCTTACTTGAATGAATATCCCGACTGATTTGTCTTTATTTCTCATCAAGTAGACATATCAGTGTTTAGTACAACCATCAATAAATTGAGAAAATAGCTTTTAAACCCTTCTTGATTTTGCACGCATCTCAAATGCATCAAACCATTAGGTTATGTACTCCGTTCAAAACTTCGAACTGAAAACTTAGCAATACATTGCTTCAAACACAAACTCATATTGGTGTTTCAATTTAAATAATAGATTTAGAAAAATAAAACATTTATGGTTTTATATTTTCATGACCTACTATATCATGTCAAATAAGTGACTTAGTTGAATAACTCAACATGTCATTATTGATCACAAGAGTATCGACTAAAATGCTCATTTTGAACAAATAGTCACTCATGTGTTGCCACAAACAAGCAAACTTATATCAATTTGATCCTACTGTTTTGGCTACCGAAAGGCTAATGCCTTTTAGGTTGCAAAAACCACTAGTCATGATTCAGATTTGTATGCTTGCACTTGTTAGTGGATTTCCAAACGTTTAAAACGTTTTCACACATTAACGCCCCACAGTTCGTGCATTTCCTTTGTCCTCACTTAGGACATGCACACAGTCGCGGAGAAACTTAATCGATTTCAATGTGGTAAATGAAACAATGTCATTTATTTCAGACGTTTTAAGTCCATAACACTGAACCGTTAGGTTTTCTCCCACTCTCCCGTAGGCGCTTTTGGGTTCGTTTAGATTCTCGATCTACATGATCGACGGGTTACCCACACATTTGTGGAACCCTTGAGGTTCTCCCCAATAACATAATATAATATTACTAAATTACTATTCTCAATAATAACAATCTCAACATATTTGTAATATATTCTTTCAACAACTTAATAAAATGTTTTTTCAACAAATTATTAAATGTTTTTTCAACAAATTAATAAGATGTTATTTCAACAAATTAATAAATGTTCTTTTAGCAAATCAATAAGATGTTATTTCAACAAATAATAAAATAGACGATATTTGTTTATTCTTAAAATAAAACTCAACAGCCATTTATAATTTGTCTATCATCAAATTATTTGCTCTTAGATGAACAAAGTTTGTTATTAAATAAACTTTCATCCAAATATGTAACCGACTCGTCAATGCAATTCGTAGGTAGCTAATAAAACTCTTCATAAATGCCAACAACGACTGTCGTTACAATAATATATAACTCTCCAAATTAAATTGAGATTAAACCACAATTAATAAGAAGTTATAAATACTCGTCATTAATCTCATTAATGATCACCGTTACAAAATTTGTAACCCTCCAAATTAAATTGTAATAAATCACAACTAAAAGGAGTTACGACCCATTAGTTCACCACATAAATGTATTTAATAATGGTCGTTTAAAATTTGTAACCTCTGTCATTAATATGCACTCATTCAAAATTAATATAAGTTACACCGGCACCCACAATGTTCTGGTCAGTTCCAGCACCCATTGTGTTCTGGATATTTTCCGCAGAAAACTGTTTGTTATCTCAAATAACAAACACGCACAATCTAATTTCGAAAAATGAAACTAAAACTCCTCTTTCGCAAACACCAAATTTCTATAACCACGCATGGTTTCAATAAACTGATTTTGCAAGAGTATTCTAGTTCATTCCCGAAAAAGATTATCAAATTCTGAAAGATTTATTCAACTGTAAACACTAGATAAATCTGATTTTACAAAGAATAATCTCAGAATTTAAACAAGTTCTGTCGTAAGCCCCAAATTCTGAAAATCAGAAAATGGTTTTACAAGTTCGAAACCAATTTTGTCGTAATTCCCAATTTAATGGCTTTTACTAGAACTGTTTCGAATAATCACCAATCCTCCAATTCCATGTTAAAGATTCATGTCTACACAAATACTCATTGGAAATTGTTAGTAATTTTATTAACATGAAAAATAATAAACATGTATAAAATTCACTAACAATATAATGTATTCTCTAAGAGATTACTCATAATATGAAATGATAATAGTAACTGAAACCCATTTACTACCAATATTAATCACCATTTAAGTCCAAAAATTAAACTCTAATTTTCTTTACCTTAAACGGTTACACAAACTCGGTAACACATACTCTGGAACTTAATACCAATTACCCATTTAATATAATACATAGTTGCAAACACAATTGAATATAGGGTGTCATGGTAAGCCAATTAATCTCAATAACATAGCTCATAGGGTGTCAAAGGCAAACAAAAACGTTCTCTGACATCCATCCAATTATCCAAGTAAGACTCATTACTATATATACAAATTGCAAGCAAGCGCACAGTACAAGATCATAACCATGACAATTATAAACCAAATAATTGAAATAGTATCAAATACAAGTACTTACCATAACCGAAATTCTCAAGAACTATTAATAAGTTATGAAAATTTTAAACATAACTCTGGACAATAGTATTTACCACAAGCAAATACAAGTAACAGTTACTCCTAAAAATGGTAAATAAAATTCATTAAGTGTTATGTGTAAATTACTCGTTCACCTACAAGTGTCAATTCTTGGGCAAACATCCATAACATAATCACATATGGTGCTATATACCTTTCATAAGACAAAAAATAATTAACAAGTCAAAATATCTTCAAGTTTCACAAACATCAAAACCACAAATCAAAATATTTATTGACTCGTTATTCAAGCATGTTTCTGGAGACAACTCACCCATATCCAAACAACCTATTAGTGCATGTAACAAACAAAACACAAGACATGCATGTTTGAGAAAATAGCAAAACTCATGCCAATAACGAAATAGTAACAAAATAAATCATGTGAAGACACATATATTAACACCAACGCGCTACAACCAAAAACATCACATATACGCTTTTGACTATTCATCCGGAAACATCAATTATTTAAAACGAAAGTTTTCCATTAAATGATTTTCCAAAAAATTGTCTTACTACGGAAATATTTTTTTGTAAATTCATACACCGAAATTATTGTATTAACGTACGAAACATAAAAATATCGTTTAAGATTGTTGGGTATGTTGTAAATAATACACAATAATTTTTACGGAAAAGAAATGGACAAATAAACAGAAAAATGGTTTTCTCAAATATATAAATATCAATTACAACCATCAAAATTAAAATTATGTAAATGATACCGAAATGGACTAAAATCCGAGACGAGTTAACTGCAAGCAGTTTTGCTTAAACGATATTTGCCCCGCCACCTCTGCTTCTGGCTAAATGGGAAACTTCGTTCCCAAGGTACAACGTCTATCACATGTGACTAGGCGGAAACGGCACCTAGCCACAGTCGAACCGTTGGTGGTGCAGTACTCTCTCTCTATATGTATGCATATGTGTTTGTGTGTGAATGTGTATATGATATGTATAAAACTTGTCTTGTAAAAAGTTTGGCCAAAAAGGGACCAAGACCATTATTTTATAAACATGCAATTTATAACTCATTTTACAAATAATACACACATAAATGGGGAAAACAAATGTATTTCTAACCATTAAAATAAATGGCATTCAAAACAATGAAAACCACTGTTTTTCCAACAGATTTTTCCAATGAACTCCAACCCCTTTCCATTTTTTCTTGTGAGTAGCTACAAACCACCCATCTTCTTCATCGTAATGCAAGCTCAGAATTTTCCTTGGAGATAAATTAAAGTCTCCGACCAAATCTTTATATTTAGTAATAAGTTGCCCTTCAGATTGCGAGTCTAATCCAAGATCTGAATTACCATAATCTTCTAATATTGAAAGAGTATTATCGACTTGACCAATCTACTCCTCACTGAACACATCTTCCATTAAAACACCCTTATTTAGCTCAGACTTAATCATTTGTACAAGAAGTTCATTTACTACAGAAATTGGTTCCTCGCTTTCCCTGAGACCTTTATCTTCAATGCTGATTTCACTCTTCTCGTTTGTTTCTAAAGCTTCCACAGTATGCTCCCTCATTTTGCTACTGATACTTTGAGTATCTATTCTGAGTTTTAAGGCCTTTTTTCTATAGGAGCCTCCTTAGAACATTTATTGTTCTCACTTCAAATACTTTACTATCTTGCTTCTTATACCCTTTATTAACTATCTTACTTTGCTCTTTCTCATGTTCTTAAAAACTTTTTGCCACCTAATCCTTTGTGCTTTCTCGCTCCTTTCTTTCCACTCTTTTTTTTTTGTTATTCTGATTCTCGTACTCCTAGGTATTTTGATTTTCATTTTGGCCCTTTGTTTCTTTTTCTTTAGCATTTTTAAACTTGCAAGACTCCTCACAATGCCCTTGTTTAAAACAATAACGAAAGTAGAAAGGCAGACCCTCATACCTTCAATATTGCCAAAAAGCATCTAACTCGCCATATCCAATTCTCACTCTTTGGATTAACTCATTATTTAAATTCACTTCCACACAGGTACGGGACAACCTTGGTCTAGACAATTTTGTCATTGGTTCATCAACCTTTAACGGGTTTCCAAAGGCTTTTGCAGTTGTAAAAATACTAGCCATATTATATAAATTGATAGGCAATTTTGGTAAACTAATTCAAACAGCTGGTAGTTAAAGCTTAGCTAGCTTGGTAAAAAGAAATCATTAAACCTCAAAAATCAGAAGAAAATGAACTTGTAATTGCATGTTATGATTGATCACTCTTTGCAACTCGTTAGTTAAATTCACAACAACTTCACATGTACTTGCATGATTAGGATTAACAACTCCAAAATTTTGAAATGTAATAAAATTTGTAGCATTATTAGTAATGTTAAATTTCATCGTGAGAGAACGATTCGCAATATGTGGCGTGCCAGTAACGCTTATTCCTACGTAAATTTAAAAGTTTAATTTATTTAAAGCCTTCCAAAACAAGAATTTAATCTGAGCCTAAATTTGTCCATCGGTTCGATAATTCGGGTAACTTCTTGATTATTTACTACAACGGTTGTTGTGCTCCTGTAACACTTTTCCACGTGAAAAAAACACGTCTGGAGGGCAGTCTGTTTATCTTGACATGGTTTTCAATGAGACACGTTTCTCATCTCGTCCTCTAAGAATTGTTGAAATCAGTGGGAGTATCCACATATAGACTTCTAACAATCGTGCACTCATTATCCTTTGATTATAGGTTTTCCCATTGAGTATATTCGGACAAGGTTTTGACGAGCCACTTCTTTCATGGTTAGTTCACTTGCTAATATACTGATCATCGTGTATTAATTTTCCCTACGACCAAATTTTTTTCTCAGATGGTTTTATTTGGAAAGGTTTTTAAACAAGGAAAAAGTTCTGTAGTCAGTTTATACCAACAATTTTTTTGCATATCGTTTTAGACTTAATTATTCTACAATGCCATTTTATTGTAAGTTTCGGTTTTTGTACTATTACGTGGGTTTTCGAATTTATGGTTTTTATGTGTTGGCATCTGATAATGAACATTGATTTGGATGAGACTACATGAAAACGAATAATTCAAGACATGTAAGGGGAGTATTGTATGTTATTTATGAATGACTTATGTTTTCTAGTCTACATTTATTTCCTATAATATTTTAGCCTCTAGAATATAACTCTTGTGTACCCTCCTAACCTCCCCATATAAATAGGTTAAGGGCTTTTATTATTATTTAAATTGATGGGTAATCCCATTATTTATTTAATAATAAATGATCGTAACGACTGTATGTGCTACAGCTGAAAAACTTCAAATAAAAAAACTTCAAGTGCTAAAGAAATAAAAACTTATTCCGATTTCCATTTGTTCTCCTCTCGTTGTTGGTGAGTTTAATCTTTTGTCTTTCTCCATATTTAGCCGTGAGTGTTGTTTTATATAATAATCTGACCAACGATAACGTCAACTCTATTTTATTTGAAAGTAAAACTTTGGTTTCACTCTGCCTTTAGTCTGAATGAAAGATTCGCTTCTCCACCAATATACACTGAATCGGTATGTTTTGTTGGAGGAACCGCCACAACGCACCAAAATCCGATTTATAAAATCTAATCTTGAGAACCCCAAGAGGATTAGATCCACTCCTCTCTAAACCAGAGTAGTTCATCGGTGGAGAAAAATGAGATAGGGCTTAAAAGAATCCGAAAGACAATCCGGATCCGAATAGAAGGTTGGGCTTCGTGGAGAGACAATATATATGAATAACAACTATGTTTCTCTCTCTATATATATTTCTCTCTCTATAAATTTATATCGAGCGAATAACACTCACAACCATAGCAACCTCTTGCGTAATAAATGGAGATTTAACCATTTCAAATTAAACTAAAGATAAGCCTTGTCAAAGTTGCCGAAAGTGTCAGTTTATTTGTAAGTCCCTATTTGTGTATCACTTTTTTATAACTATTCTTATTTTTACGAGAGATGATAATAATCAGCCCACCGCCCACAAATCATTATTCTCCTCCAGTTTCTAGTATGAGAACATGAAGATGTGATATGGGAAAGTTAACTCTATCCATCTGGTGGGTGTTTTGAGGTTGCAAAATTCATTTTTTATAATTTATTTCAAAAAAAAAATTATATAAAAGAACATTTCCGTAAGGTTGCAAGTACACTCCTTTGTCTACTATGGCATCCGCCCATGACTAGTGAAATTTCATTTGGCGGACCTAACAACTAGGAAGAGAAACTAAGCGGGAAATAAAAATAGAGACAACAACATGAAAGAAAATAAAGTTTCTGAAAACTACACGTGAGATAATATGTGAAATGTAATCAAGAACCGGAAAGCGGGAAGTGGAAAATGTAGTTTTTAACGGGTAGAGAAGTTTTCGGTTACCATATGATCCTCCGTCCATTCTCATTTTTGTAAAACTATTATTAATTATTCTCGAATACACATATACCTACATTTTTTTAACAGGGTAATAAAACAGAAAAGGTGATTCATGCCACAATATTTTATTGTAAAAAATCGTTAAACCTATTTAATTTTTTTTTAGGTTGTATACATATCAATTTCTTTTATCTTAAACAAACCGGACAAAAGGGTGTACGTATTCAGCGATCATTAGATATTTGTAACGATTTCACTTTTGCTCCGCCACTATAAGAAAAGGCCCAAATAACAACGGGGATTTAACGATGGAATCATCCGACTCAATATCTGAAATGGATCGGAAACAGTTTTGCGACCAAACAAGTTTTGTTAAGTTTTGATTCAATTTAGCAACATCTTGTTAGAAATTTAGGGTATGATAATCCTGGATAACTTCGAAGAATCGTGTTCGTACACTTTCCGAACAAAGTATTTCGACCCTATTATTGTCTGGGTTCACGAAATCTTTGTGGTGATAATTCTTGAAGAACAATCTGTTTCTGGCAAGGAGAATAGATTAGGAAATGTAGAGAGAATTTTCTTATATGTTTCTATATCCAAAACCGAGGCCAAATGACTTCTTATATAGGAGATCAATAACCGAAACTGAAAGCAAGCAACTGTTCGGAAAAACCGGTTATGTCGGTTGGGAAAGGGTCCAACTATTCAAAATTTTCTGGAAAGGAAGCAACTGTTCGGAAAAATTTTCGCTCGGGGCGCTGCCCCGCACCCCGCCCGCTGTCCTGACAGCGGGACCCCAGCCAGGGGCTCTCGCCCCTTGGACCCCGCCAGGGGCTCTGCCCCTTAGAACCCCGTTTCAATTATTCATATTCAATTATACGTTGGCTCGACGAGCGTGCACTCCGCACTTCCCTAACTCGTTTCCGAGTTTAACGCATTATTGCATCGGCCTATAATAAATCACATTACTACTAAAATACATTGATGATACTAAAATCACCAACAAATCCCCCCCATTTTAGTGTAATCCTTGATTTACTCAGTATATACAATAATATATACAAGGGTATAACACACATGTATAACAATCAAACAAATGCATAGATGAAAATGTCTTACGATTGAATTTTCATCTTAGTACAAATACACATTCCAAATACTCGAAAATCTGGGTGTCATAACGATTGAACCCGTCAATCCATTTGAATATCTGAGGTATAGTACACATATGTTTCTTACAATACTCTACTATTCATACTTGACACTTTACAAGCCATGTGTCCTTATCCATTAATAAGCATATAGAAAGCCAAGTCCAAGCTTCTTGAAGCGGCAAAACTTCATGCTCACATAGGTGATCCTTTTAATCTTGCACCTGCATTTGCAATTTTTCAAAAGAACCATTAAGAAGATATACTTCAACCTATCCATCACTTGCAGGTCTGAGCACATACCTTGGGAAGATAAACACAATTGCTCCAATCTCTAACTATGATCTTTCCACATTGAATTCTGCTTCTAACGTTGTATTCGAAGGGAATTGGGTATACCACAGCTAATAGATTTAAATGGACTTTAATCCCATCCCAATTACCGACTTATTCACTAAGTCTCTAGCTAACCCCTTCGTCAAGTGGTCAGCTAAGTTTTGTTGCGACCGAACAAAATCAATAGATATCACCCCATTCATGATTAATTCCCTAATCATACTATGTCTAACACCCAAATGTCTAGACTTTCCATTGTATATTTGACTATAAGCTTTAGCCAGTGTGGCAGTACTATCACAACGGATAGAAATTGGTGATATCGGTTTAGGCCATTTCGGAATCTCATATACCAAGTTCCTGAGCCATTCCGCTTCTTTACCAGCAGCTGCTAATGCTACAAACTCAGATTCCATTGTGGAACCAGTTATACATGTTTTCTTCTTGGAAGCCCATGAGATGGCACCTCCCCCAAGCAAGAACACCCATCCACTTGTAGAGGATGAGTCTTCAGCATTATTTATCCAACTAGCATCCGAATAACCCTCTAACACCAAAGGAAATCCCATATATGCCAATCCATAATTCATAGTACCCTTCAAGTACTTGAATACCCTAGTTATCGCATGCCAATGATGTCTACTAGGATTACTAGTAAATCTGCTCAACTTTCTAACCGCATAAGCAATATCCGGTCTAGTGCTAATCATAGCATACATCAAAGAGCCTATAGCTCTTGAGTATTCAAGTTGATCCACAGGTTTACCTGTATTTGGCATAAGCTTTTCTCCCGGATCCATGGGAGTACTTACTGGAGAACAACTTTCATAATTGAACTTCTTGAGTATTTTCTCAATGTAATGAGATTGCATAATTACAATCCCCTTATTCTCCCGTTTAATCTTAATACCAAGAATAACGTCCGCTTCTCCCATATCTTTCATGGAGAACTTTGATGACAAGAAATTCTTCGTTTTATCAACTTGATTTTGGTCGGTGCCAAAGATCAACATGTCATCAACATATAGACAAATGAAAACTCCTTTACCGGATGTATTAAATTTGCTATATACACATTTGTCTGCTTGGTTTAGAATGAAACCATTAGACAAAACAACTTCATCAAACTTTTGATACCACTGCTTCGGAGCTTGTTTCAGCCCATACAGCGACTTAACTAGCTTACACACTTTATGCTCATTACCAGGCATTACAAATCCTTCAGGTTGCTTCATATACACTTCTTCTTCCAAATCACCATTCAGAAATGCTGTTTTGACATCCATTTGATGAATCACTAGATTATGAATAGCCGCCAAGGCAATCAACAATCTAATAGTAGTGATACGGGCAACTGGAGCATAGGTATCGAAATAATCAATCCCTTCCTTTTGTCTGAAGCCTTGGATAACTAATCTAGCTTTAAACTTGTCAATTGTACCATCGACTTTCATCTTCCTTTTAAAGATCCATTTGCAACCCAATGGTTTGCAACCTGGTGGTAAATCAGATAATACCCAAGTATTATTTTCCATGATAGAACCAATCTCTTCATCAATTGCTTCTTTCCAAAAAACAGAATCTCGAGATTTCACAACTTCATCATACGTTCTTGGATCCTCCTCTATACTATAACAATAATAGTATTGAGTACCAATCTGATCTCTTGATCCCTCAACTAAATATAGTTGAAAATCAGATCCATAAGATCTAGATTTTCTAGCTCTTTTGCTCCTACGGGGTTCAAGTGTCTCACTTGGCACATCAATTGAATGATCATCCCTTAGAGATTCATCTGAATTAGGTATAGAGTCCTTTGGTCTAGGTATAAAAGAGAAACAATTCTTATCAAATATGGCATCTCTCGATTCTATAATCGTGTTAATAGAAATCGAGTCATTAGGTTCTATAACATAAAACCTATAGGCCTTGGAGTGCTCAGCATATCCAACAAAGATGCAAGCTATACCCTTTTCACCCAAAGTTTTCCTTTTTGGGTCCGGGAGTCTAACCACGGCCCTACAACCCCAAACACGTAAAAATGTTAAGTTTGGTCGTTTCTTATACCAAAGTTCATATGGGGTAGTCTTGTTCCTTTTATTAGGAACCCTATTTAACAAATAGCAAGCCGTTAACATAGCTTCTCCCCAAAACCCTTCACTTAAACCAGAGTAAGATAACATGGAATTCACCATTTCTTTAAGAACTCTATTTTTCCTTTCAGCCACACCATTTTGTTGAGGTGTATAAGGTGCCGTAGTCTCATGAATGATTCCTACGGATTGGAAAAATACAGGATCATAATATTCACCACCTCTATCTGTACGCAATGTTTTAATCAACACATTCTGTTGCACTTCAACTTCAGTTTTATAAATTTTGAATTTATCTAAGGCTTCGTCCTTAGCGTGCAACAAATAGACATAGCAGAATCTAGATGCATCATCTATGAAAGTGATAAAATATTTTTTATGCCCTAATGATGGAGTAGCATGCAAATCACATAAATCACTATGTATTAATTCAAGAATGACAGATTTCCTTGTTATACTTTTAAAAGGTTGCCTAGTGATCTTTGTTAACATGCAAGTTTTACATTTTTCTACATTTTCATTAAAAACAGGAATTAAATCATCTTTAGACATTTCATGCATTCTTTTATAATGTACATGTCCTAGACGAGCATGCCATAACGAGAAATTGATAACATTCGAAGAAGACATAAATACAGAACCAGAATCATTAGGAACTCCATTCAAATTCATCATAAACATACCATTATTATAATATCCAAATCCTACAAACACACCAGACTTCGATAAAACATATTTATCGGATTCACACACTTGCTTGTATCCAAGCTTATTTAATACAGGACCAGAAATTAAATTCTTACGTAATTTAGGAACATACAAAACATTAAACAAAGTAATAGTCTTTCCAGAACTGAATTCTAGCACCACGTTTCCTTTGCCTTCAACGGGAGCGAAGTGATCATCTCCCATGTAGAGAACAGAACCATCTTCCACTGGAACAAAAATCTTGAACCAGAAACGATCCTTGCAAACATGTGTTGTGGCGCTAGAATCAATCCACCACGCGATAGCATCATCCTGCACATAAAATGCTTCAGAATTTAGTGAAACCGAATGTTTAATCAAACTATTCAAATCACTAATTGATTTCTGACCTTGGTTTTCGGATTGGTCCTTAGACCCTTTTCCTGAACCACTTGCATTCGCCTTGTCGTGCTTTTTGCCGAAACGGCAATCCCTCTTGAAGTGGCCTGTTTTGCCACACTTCCAGCATTCTAGTTTCGGTTTCTTGTTAGCACCGAAACTGCCCTTATTGTTCTTGAAAGCACGCTTCTTTCCTTTGTTTTTGTTGTTATCGTTCTTACCACCCTCTTCAACCATATTAACCGAGGGTCCAGCAATTTTTTTGCCCTTTCCTTTGTCATCCTCCTGCGCTCTTAGAGATTCTTCTATGCGCAAGTGACTTCCAAGTTGGATCAAAGACAGTTCGTCTTTTCCATGTTTCAGATTGTGTTTGAAATCCTTCCACGAAGGAGGCAACTTGTCTATGATGCTTGAGATAGATATTGTTTCATCCATCTTCAATCCGTGTTGTGTAAATTGTCCAAGGATTCGGAGGAGTTCATTGAATTGTTCCATGACAGACCTCGATTCAACCATTTTGTAATTGTTGAAATCGGTTACCAGGAACTTTTTACTGGATGAGTCCTCTGCCATGTACTTGGATTCGAGACAATCCCACAATTCCTTTGCAGATTCCACGTTTTGGTAAATATCAAATAAGGGATCAGACATACCGTTAAGAATGTGCCCTCTGCAAATGTAGTCGTCGTTCTCCCACTTTGATCTGCGTCTTAGATTTTCAACCGTGTCATCCTCTACAAATTCTGGAATCGGTGTAGACAGGACGTGCACCACCTTTAACGTTGTCAACATGAAATGCATCTTCTTCTGCCAACGCTTGAAGTCTTGTTCTTGAAACTTGTCCAATTTTCCGAAATTTGTAGTCATCTCCTTGACGGTGCTTCCTCCAGCCATGATTATCAGAAACTACTTTGTTCGTTTGTTAGAAATTTAGGGTATGATAATCCTGGATAACTTCGAAGAATCGTGTTCGTACACTTTCCGAACAAAGTATTTCGACCCTATTATTGCCTGGGTTCACGAAATCTTTGTGGGGATAATTCTTGAAGAACAATCTGTTTCTGGCAAGGAGAATAGATTAGGAAATGTAGAGAGAATTTTCTTATATGTTTCTGTATCCAAAACCGAGGCCAAATGACTTCTTATATAGGAGATCAATAACCGAAACTGAAAGCAAGCAACTGTTCGGAAAAACCGGTTATGTCGGTTGGGAAAGGGTCCAACTATTCAAAATTTTCCGGAAAGGAAGCAACTGTTCGGAAAAAATTTCGCTCGGGGCGCTGCCCCGCACTCCGCCCGCTGTCCTGACAGCGGGACCCCAGCCAGGGGCTCTCGCCCCTTGGACCCCGCCAGGGGCTCTGCCCCTAGGACCCCGCCAGGGGCTCTGCCCCTTGGAACCCCGTTTCAATTATTCATATTCAATTATACGTTGGCTCGACGAGCGTGCACTCCGCACTTCCCTAACTCGTTTCCGAGTTTAACGCATTATTGCATCGGCCTATAATAAATCACATTACTACTAAAATACATTGATGATACTAAAATCACCAACACATCTTGGGTACAACAGTTTAATCCTCATAAATAAAACGTTTGACTGTTGACAATTTAGAAACATAATTACAGGTTTGTAACAACTTAGTGATGACAATATATATAAATTGGGTCCACATAAATGTTTGACTAATCCAATTTAAATTGTAACTCTAATTAGTGTTTAGTTATAACCTTTGACAAGTTAACATAATTATGTGTCTCATTTCCCTCGTTATTATGTGTCAACATTTAATGGTTTAAATATTCTGATAAGTGGGACCCGGAAAACAAACGGACCTGTCGGCCCTTCGCTATTCCGTCTTTAAGGTGTTGCTATATTCCGTTAAAAAATAAACAAACCAAAAAAAACAAACGGGACTTCAATTCCGTCGTTGATTTCGTTTCAAAATTAACGCTCGTCAAGCACTTGACTGTAAGATTTACTATAAACTAATTTCGTTTTTAATTCCGTCGTTTTTAATTTTGTTTTGTAGTTGCTATAAACTAATTTCGTTTTTAATTCCGTCGTTACTTCAAGAATGAATAATGTTTATAATATTTTGGAATATTTTAAAGATAACAACTTCTCTATCTCGACATGAATTGGAAACTGTTCATGCGTCGTTATATGTCTACCGTTTGAAGATCATTAAAGTTAATTTCCATTTTATATTCCGTCGCAAATCACTCTCAGGTCCAACACAAAATGTAACCGATTAAGACGGTACTCGTAACAGCCTTTAAAGATAATACAAGCAATAGAGACGGTATTTTTAACCGACTTTAAAGATAATAAAACCGTATCCAAAAAGTCTTAATCTTAAAGCATGTATAACATATTCTTAAACATTGATTCGGAACTGCGAGGAAATAGCATTCGAAGCTGTAGTCAAAGTTAATGTTTTAGAATAATATTGTAGTGGAGAATTATTCAGCTTGGGTGTCCCTCTTAATTCCGTTTCAAATCAGAAGTCAAACAAATTTGTATTAAAAAAACAGAGAAATAAATTGCTAACTTTTTTTACCTTTATTTTTGTTTTGATATTATCCTTTTTTTAGAACAAAACACTAAGTTAACATATAATTTATATGATATAAAGATAATTTATAACACTTTAAAAGTAGTTTATCTTATTAACTTTTACCTTAACAACATTTATAGTGTTTTTAGTACAATTATATTCCACAATAATTATTAAAAAATACAACAAATATAATTATACAATAAATGTAATTATACAACAATTATAATTATCCAGAAAATATAACTACAAAAAATTATACAACTATAATTTTCCAAAAAAAATATACAACAATTATATTTACCGATATTATAATTATACAACAAAAGGAATAATATTACCCACACACAAATTATTTTCGAAAAAACATGTACATTTCTATTCCAAGGCAAAATAGTAGCAACAAATTTGCGAACGCACCCATTTTTACCCCCAATTTTTTTAGGAATTTGTTCAAAACTCAAAATAATAATTGTGTGATGACTTAACGAGGATAATCCATTTCCAACAGAACAAGACACCTCGATTTACAAACTCGTGTCTGGAAATATAACTTATTGATGTTAGGGGACCAAAAAACATAGAGCATTTCATAGTTGGAGTCCGTTCAGCAACATTATATCGACGGATAATGAAATTCAAAAAATTCTTTTTGATACTACATTTATTTTAGAACAAAGCACTTAGTTAACATATAGTGTAAATTATGTTAAAGATATTTTATAACACATAAAAAGTAGATTACTTTGTTAACTATACCATTAATAACATTAATAGTGTTTACATTAATATAACTACATATTTATTAATTATTATAACTATTAATGTATTCAATTATATGTACCCAAAAAATTAATGTATACAATTATTATGCAAATAGTAGATATAAATATACCCCACATTTATAACGTCTTGTCTATTTACTAAGCAACGTTTCTTTTTTATTTATTTATAAAAGTGACCAGTTTTACGTTTGAAATGTAAATGGTTAAGATATCTATATGGTTTAGAGATTTTGACTTAGGGTCAGTCTTGGCAACATATGTTTTTAATGAATTTTTGGATTTATATTTTATAACCTATGAGTGTATGACGAATCAGATTATTCAGTTACTGAAAATATGATTTTTAGGTTGATTTTTTTAAAAAATCTACCTTTTCAGTGGATTCTCACAACGGATCTTTAGAATCTGATTTTCGACCAAAAAATATGTTAACAAACATAGCCTTAGTTTTATACAAATTATTAACAAATCATAACAAAATTCAATACTAACAAATGTATGTATATGTGTGGTGTGGTAAAACGATTTTTTATATATTTAGAATAATACAAGTCGGTTATCTTTTGAATGTTAACGGTTAACCTGTATAGTGTATAACATATAATCTATTATCTTTTGAATGTAAATGGTTAACCTATATTAGTGTATAACATATAATCTATAGTACAAACATGACTGATTGAATTAAGTAGTAAATTTATGTAAAACTCGATCATATTAGATAAACATGAAATTGTTGTTTTGATACACAGTACAATCAATCATACTAAATCATAAACCATACACCCTATACCCTCAATCATATTTCACTATTCTGTCACGTACTTGCGTTTGAATTGAAACGGAACATATAACATCTATATCAATCCGTTTCAATTCTGTTAAACTTGACCTCATTACTAGAGGCTTGCACTAACCGCCTTTTATAGCCAAATTACCGCCTTAATTGGTGAGAATTGCAATAACATGATACGGTTAAGCGAAAACTATTTTGTTCTTTAGTTTTGACTTAATTAAAAATCAACTTAATGGTTATACAAAAAATATAATACAAATATTATAATTATAGAATTATTATACACACTAAATTAATCAAAAAATATAATTTACTAAAAGTATATAATTTACTCAACAAAAAATAGAATTTAATCAACAATCATATTTAATGTATACAATAATTATAAAGGTAATAATATTATCTATGCAAATTATTTCCGAGTATTCCCACGCTAATAGTAGCAAACAAATTTGGGAAGGAGCCCATTTTTACCACCAAAAAAATTGGGAATTTGGTCAAAATTAAAAAATGATAATTCAGCGACGAGGATAAATCCGTTTCCAACCGAACGAGAATTTGGTCAAAATTAAAAAATGATAATTCAGCGACGAGGATAAATCCGTTTCCAACCGAACGAGGCACACACACACACACACACACCTGCGGATCTACCACATCACGGCACGGTGTTAGTCTATCTCCCCCCCCCCCCCCCCCCCCCCCCCCCCCACAAACCCACTTTGATTCACGATTCATTAATTTAGGGCTTTTTTAATTTACGTCTTATTTAAATTTGAGGCATGGTTAATTTAGGCTTTGGGGTTTGGATTTAGTCTTTTATAAGTTCATTGTTTGGTTTCTTCTTTTAATCCCATTTTGTTTTGTTCCATTAAATTTCTATATTATGTTACTTGTTTTGTTCAAACTTAATTTTACCTCTAGTTACTTAGCGAAGAAAAACAGAATTGTGTGTTTTGCATGACATGATAAAACATACCTATGATTCAATAAAAAAACTCCTTATAAATTTAGTAGTTGAAAATTAGTTAGAATATGTATAATCACTCCTACAATAACACTAATTTCACATCTCTAAATGAAGAAAAAATAAACACGTTTTTACCAAACACGCATTATTTTGAAAAATAAAAGTATACATTGTTTGGTTGCTTCTTTGGAGTCTATATTTTGAAGTTGCTTAAGTTACTTCAGTGACTACATTTGAAACCAGTGACTTGATTGTTTATGTTCATGAAATAACATATGTATGCCTTGATTGTTTAAAAAAATTCCTTTTTGCCGCACTTGTTATTGGAAGCTTTTAAGGTTCATTATTTAAGTGTCTGATTGCAGCTCAAGTTTGTTGATATATGTTCAGAAATTTGGAATTATCAAACACACATGTATAGTTTTGTTTTTAAAACTTCGGATACATAATTTGTAACATTACTTTTTCATTCACCAATTACCACTTGACTGTTATTGCTAAAGATGGAAAATTATGTTTAAGTTATTTGTGGCTTTAAGCTTGTATTAGTACATTTAATACTTGCTTTACAATACAAGCTTTACGGGTACTTCATACTACAATATTTGTGTTATCCCATTGCTTCGACCAAACTAGCATACATGTGTTGATAAATATCCCTAACATCTACAAAATACATGCATCCAACATTTATTGAATAAACACTTGGAATTATTTTGAAGGTATCTTGAAATTCCTATCCACTGTTTTAGTTGCTGTTACGTAGTTAGGTTGCAATTACAGTTGGAACCACAGTTGCAACCACAAGTATAATGATGGACAGAACTAAAAGTTAAATGTACTTGAAATAATTCACACGCACATTTAACAACAGAATTCACCCAACTGTGTTACGTCTCATGGGCACTCACCAAGATTAGTGATATTTTAAACTTGAAACACATAAACTCGCATATCTCCCCCTATTTGCCATATCCCAAATGACTAGGAGCTATTATCAGAATTAGAATCAGAAGAGACATTGAAGCAGCCTGAAGAAGGAAATTTTGAAAACACTGGATCATCCCTTATCACATCATCATCATCACTAGAACCATAAGAAGACTCCTCACCGTCACTAAAACCCTCATTGTCAATTTCCTTAAGATTTTCTAGCAACTTCTTGATCTCATAATCCTGAGTGTATAGCTCAGCCCTTTTCTGTTGATTTATAGCAAGTTGTTGCAGCAGATATCACCTTACACCTTTTTTCTTATGAGCAAAACTTGCTGAATCTTTTTCTTTTCCTTTGTTACCAGTAATGTCATTGATATGCCCTTCATTTAGAAGTTTAGCAGAAATATAGAGAGAAGAATCACACTTGGTAGGTTTCTCAAAAGGGTTAGGAAGAGGATTTTGAGAAGATGAGGGCACACAATCAACTTCTAAGAGTAGAATTGCAGTAATTAAGGAAGGAAAAGGTAGCAACACAGAGCTAGTTTTGACATCAGAAAACTCATTAATTAAGTTAAATGCATGCTCACCAAAGTTGATGGGAATTTTAGACACAATTCTACATATGAGCACTGCCATATCCTTGGTTAGTTTAGAGGGTTGTTTGGTTGGTGTCCAATTAAACTTAGAGATTTTGTCCAAAACAGCAGCACTAAGAGACAGAGCAGAAGATTTAATGGAGCTACCATCAAATTGGTTTTCTTTGCCTGTAATGGCAAGAGGTACATCATGAATGTCACAATCATCAAGGTCATCTATAAGTGCATCAGGGGAAGCTAGAAACTTATTAATTAGCTCAAGATTAAAATCAAGGGTCTGACCCTTCACAAACACTCTCTCATAGGTATCATCACCTTTTTCAAATACTCCATCATTCAAATTAGCATAAAATTCTTTAACTAACTAAGGAAAATAGGATTCGGGATAGTTTAAAGTTTTATCCAGACCAACATCTCTTACCAACTTAACAATATGATCCTGAATATTTCTATAGCTAGCTAGATTTAAACATCTTTCAGAATGAATCTCCCTAGTACTTAGATCAGTAAATCTATCTAGCATGAGTTTATTTCAGAAACTAAGATCAATTTCACTATACAGATTATCATAGATATATTTATAGTGAAGAGGATTTCTCTGGTTATTTCTACCAGCACAAGACTTAAACCTACGTTTAGGTTGAGGAGAGGATTCGCTTACTTTAGCCTTAGAGGATTTATGAGGTTTGCATTGTTTTAGATAATCAACAAATTTTCTTTGACATAGAAAGATACCTTTTTCATTTTGTTTCACATGTAATTC
Organism: Primula veris; assembly: GCA_963682055.1. Taxonomy (NCBI): domain Eukaryota; kingdom Viridiplantae; phylum Streptophyta; class Magnoliopsida; order Ericales; family Primulaceae; genus Primula; species Primula veris. The sequence goes on from OY821741.1 coordinate 21,975,512, forward strand.
TAAAAAGTAAGTTAACTCACCACTTCCACTCATCTCAAATTCATTTTTCATATCATAAATAAATTCAACAATTTTATTATTAGAAGTGGATCAAAAACAATATCAACAACATAAATTTGAGAAACAATAATGTCTTTAGTGATTTTCTTAGTAAACAATGTTTTATCAACTCCACATCTACTAAACCCTTTTTCAATTAATACTTACTCATGCTCTACGAGCTTATTTTAACCCATACAAAGTCTTTTTCAATAGATAAACATGCTTAGGAAACTTTGGATCTTCAAAATCTTTAGCTTGACTTACATAAACTTCTTCTTAAATATTACCATTAAGGAAAGCACTCTTAATATCAAGTTGAAACAATTTAAAGTCATACAGGCATGCAAGGGAAAGCAACATTCTAATAGATTATATTCTTGCTACAAGGGCAAATGTTTCATCAAAATCCATTCCTTCAATTTGAGTGTAACCTTGAACTACAAGTCTAGCTTTATTTCTAACAATTATTCCCTCTTCATTACTTATTTTTCCTAAAGATCCAATAAGTACCCATAACAATTTTACTATTAGGTCTGTGTACTAACGTTCAAACATCATTCCTCTCAAATTGACATAGTTCACCTGCATAGCTGAAATCCAATCATTATCTTCCAATGCCTCTTTTATATTCTTAAATTCTAACTGAGATATATAGCAAATAAAATGAACAACATCACTTCTTTTACCTCTGTCTTTCATACCTGCATTGACTTCTCCTATGACATTGTCCAGGGAGTGATTTTTTTGATTTATTGCATAAAGAGGCTTCTTGGAGTTTGGACTGGAGAACCATCTTCCTCTTCATCAGAATCTATTATACTATGGGTTTCAACTTCAGTTACAACTATACTTGCAACCACCACTGGACTGACTTTTTGCTGAATTCCTTCTTCTTCTTCTTTACTTTTGATATTCAACCCATCTCCATCACCTGTAGTCTCAAAAACATATTTTAAATCATCAAATACCACATTATAGGATTCCATGACACAGTTTTTTCTCAGATTGTAGACTCTAAAGTCCATACTGTTTTGAGCATAACCAAAAAAGACTATTTGATCACTTTTAGAGTCAAACTTGCCAAGATGTTCTCTATCTTTAAGAATATAACAGACACAAACACTTGAAAATACTTGACATTAGGTTTTCTATCTTTCCAAATTTCATAAGCAGTCATATTAATACATTTGGTAAGATAGACCACGTTAACAATATAGCATGCCGTATTAACAGTTTCAGCTCAAAATCTTTTAGCAAGTTTCTTTGAGTTAAGCATGACCTTAGCCATTTCCTAAATAGTTCTATTTTTTATTTCCACTGCACTATTTTGCTATGGGATTTTTGGTGCAGAAAACTCATGACTTAGCCATAGAGAGTTGTAAAAATTGTTAAACTTATTGTCTTCAAATTCAGTTCCATTATCACTCATGATCCTCACAATTGTATCGATGGTATATCCTTTTTCAAGTTGCAGTTTTAAACAAAGAGCTTTAAACAGTTCAAAAATTTCAGTTTTATCTCTTAAAATCACCAACAAAGAGTATCTAGAAAAATCATCTACAACTACAAGAATGTACTTCTTACCACCAATACTTTTAGTTTGCATAGAACCCATTAAGTCAATATGAAGAAGTTCTAGGACTCTCTTAGTGTAGATTTGACTGGCACTTTTATGAATACTTTTTGTTTGTTTGCCTATTGCACAATCATAACACACACCTTGAGTTTTAGGACTGAGATTAGGAATGCCTCTTATCAATTCTCTTTTAACTAGTTTATCCAAGGTTTTATAATTAACATGACCAAGTCTTTGATGCCAAATATTAGCATTATTAGTTATAACTTGATTACATCTATTCTCATGTAATTCTTTATCAGATTTCTCAAAAACATAGTAGCTGTTTGCTGATCTAACTTCAGTCATGATTAAATCATTATTCAAATCAGTAATAAGACACTTATCTTTATTAAACTGAACAAACATCTTGTTATCACACAATTGACTGATACTAAGCAGATTAGCTTTTAAACCATCTAAAAGAAATACATCATTAATTTCAGGCATTACAGGTTTGTTCAAAATTTCTTTACTAATTATTTTACATGTGTCTCCACCTCTAAACATAACAGTGTTTCCTGTAAGATTAATGACATTTTTGAGAGAATTTGCATTACCTGTCATATGCTTAGAGAAACCGTTGTCAAAGTAACAATCATTAGAAGTAACAACATTTAGGAAAGTAATGACAACTTTATTGTTGTCAATTAAGTCATCAATAATTTTAACTTTCCAAACACAATTCATATTTTCATTCCAAGTAGTGGACAAGCCATTTTTCTGAGAAATATACTTCCTGTGCATTTTTAAATAGCATTTAATTTCTAGTTTTCTAGGTTTGTTTGCAAAAATTACACAATTTAATATTAAGCATAGGTTCATGCTTAAAAATTTTCAACTCATTTCTGGTTGAAACTATACTTCTAACCTTGCAGTCAATATCATAAGTTTCAGGTTTTTTAGAAGATTTAACAAATGTAGTTTTTCCAGTGCCTTCATAACCACTATACCCTAAACCACTGTTATCCTCGGAAGCTCTAGAAAAAAGAAAGCATATCATATAATTTATATGAAGCTGAAGCATTTAACAACTTCATTTTCTTTTTGGTTTCTTTTAACTCAATTTGTTTTCTGTTAAGTTGTTCAGTAAGATTCTAACTTCATCTTTCAAATTTTCATTGAGTTTGTTGATGATAATAGATTGCTTGCTTAAAACTTGGTATTTTTCATAAAAGGACTATGTATTGTTTGGTAACACTCTTTTTTGAAGGTTTTTCCTCATCACTGATGTAGGTTTTATGTGAAGTTGTAACTATGGTTAAAACTGACTCACAATCACTTTTATAAACATGTTTATCATTAGTGATTCTTCCCATAAATTTAACAAAGTTGGATTCATCATCCACATCATTATTGTTTTCAGATTCACTGTCATTGTGGGTGGCTATATAAGCAATTTTATTTCTTTTTAAAGTATTAGCATACTCAGTCTGAACATTACCATAACTTCTGCACTCTCTGCATTGAATTTATTTGGACTGACAATCTTCGTTATCTTTTTCTTTTGAATTTCACTTTCCTTTAGGATTCTTGTCAAATTTAAATTGAGTTTATCTTTTCTGAAAGTTTTTAGAGATTCCAATATCATCATGCCTTTTCTTATAAAACTTTTTGTAAACTTTTTTAGCAAAAAAGGCTAGATGTTCTTCAACATGCATAGTATCACAGATTTTAGGTCCTACTTTCTTAGCTTGAAAGGCTATTCCTTTTTTCTGTTTTCTTGGGTTTAAAGAACTTTAGTTCATGAGTGCTTAGATTTTCCCTAAATTCTACAAGTTTTAAGCTCTCTAGATTTGTTGATTACTCAATTGCAGTCACTTTAATTTCAAATTTTTCAGGAAGAGATTTCAGGGTTTTCTTTACAAGTTTAGCATCACTGTATTTTTCACCTAAAGTTTTAGATTGATGAGAAATGTGACAAATTCTTCCATTAAACTGTTTAATAGTTCCATTTTCCTCCATTTTTAGATTTTCAAACTGAGTAGTTAATTGTTGGAGTTTAAAAACTTTTACTTTTATGGTTCCTTCAAAAATTACTTGTAAAATATTCCAGGACTCTTTAGCAGTTTCATAGTGAGAGATATAGCTGAATACACTGAGAGTTACACCTATAAAGATCAAGTTGATTGCTGTAGAATTTGCATTTGATTTCTTGTCCTCATCAGCAGACCATTTGTCTTCAGGCACATAGTCTAGATCTCCCTCACCATCAGAAACAGTTGGAACTTTCCATCCATAAAGTACAGACTTCCAAGCTTATTCATCATGTTGCTTGATAAAGGATCTCATCCTTATCTTCCAAACTCCATTGTTGACTCCTCCTTCAAGCAATGGTGGCATGTTAAATGCGTTTACTTCCCTCATTAAGTCCATCTTTACCAGAACACAGGATCCACACCAAGTAGGTCTGGTGTGAAGCTCTGATACCAATTGCAATTCCTATATGTTGTTCTACTTGCTGTTACGCAGTTAGGTTGCAATTACAGTTGCAACCACATTTGAAACCACAAGTATAATGATGGACATAACTAAAAGTTAAATGTACTTGAAAGAATTCACACGCATATTTAACAGCAGAGTTCATTCAACTGGGCTATCTCTCCGGGGCACTCACCCAGATTAGTGATATTATAAAAGCTTACAATATAGGATCTAAGTTTTAGTGAAAAACTCTGAGACTCCATTTAGCTTCTTCTGTCTATCTCTATATTTCTCATACTATATAACTATCACTCAAAATATCAATGGAATCTCACCATTGTTTTTCGTTTTAAAAGTTCACTTGTGTGTCTCTATAAGGGTAGTTATTTATATTTTAGAAGACACAATTTTTACAAGCATAAGTATTAACAATTTATAAGAGTAAATTGATTGATTTATTCTTCAACATCTTGTTGATTGATTTGAACTTTTTTAATTGATCTCAATCTTTCCATATTTGTACGAGATAATGTAGCATTAGATTGACCTCAATCTTTATAAGTCAATACATGTTAATAACTTGTTTGGCAACATAAGTTAGTATTTCCTTAAATAAGGAACATATAAAATAATATCTTTTGAAAATAAAATTTTAATTATATAAAAACCATAACTCGTTATATAATTCAATCTAATTAAATCATAACATATTTTGTAAACAAAATAGATTGAATTTCGTGATAAACAATTTGCATAAGAATAGAGATTTAGTTAGAACAATAAAGGAGCAATTAACATAAACATACCCTACACCTATTATATTAACAAAAAACATACCCTCAAAAATTAAATTATCAAAACCATACATTCAATTAATAATTAATAAAAAATAAAAAATCTGATTCATCTCTCACAATTTCTTTCATCTCTCTCTCATCCTTTCACTCTCTTCTCCTCTCACACTCTCTCCAATCTCTCTCTCATTCTTCTCTCTCCCTCCAATATCTCTCCTTCTCCTTCTCACTCTCTCCGATCTCTTATGCTTGCTCTCTCTTTCCGATCTCTCTTTCCATCCTATCTCTATTTTTTCGATCTTTTTCTTCTCCTCCATCTCTCTCTTTCGTGGAGATTGATACGGACACATTTATAGCAATGGGCGGCGATGATATAGAGCGAGATCGAAAACTTGAGTTTGATGTCGACGGAGATGCGATCGTCGAATGAGAGGCCCACGACGACGACGTGGTAGTTCGAGATCGGAGAACGAGTAAGAGTTGTATTTGTTAATTAGTATATAATATTGAAAAATAAGTGTATGAATTACGTGAATTAAAGTTATGAAGTTGAAAATTATGTATATGAATTATGTAAGTAAGGATATGAATTATTTAAATTGGGGTATAAATTTTGAAAATATAGGTAAACTCGACAAATTAGGATATAAACTTTTAAAATAAAGGTATGACCTTTTGTAATAAAGGTATGAAAAATACAAATTAGGGTATCAACTTTTGGAATAAGGGTATGAAATATATAAATTTGGGTATGAACTTTTGAAATAAGGGTATGAAATATACAAATTAGGGTAAGAACTTTTGAAATTTGGGTATGAACTTTTGGAATAAGGTTATGAAATATAAAAATTAGGGTATGAACCTTTGAAATAAGGGTATGAAATTTTAGAATAAGGGTATGAAATATACAAATTAGGGTATGAAATTTTGGGTATCTTTTTGTTAATTAGAAATTTTTTGGTATGTTTATGTTAATTTACTTTTAAAAGTAGTATGTTTTGTTAATTTATCCAACAATAAAAGTAACAAGATAATATCTTTTAGATACTATATCTTATAAACTAATCTCCATATATATTTTAAACAAAAATCATTCTTTATCACCTAAATATTCTCAAAACATATAACTAAAATCACTGTAAATATGTGAGAATATCTCCGGCATACTATTATTAAAATAAATAACTTTAGAACAATTAATGCAGGAAGACAGATTCTTGCAGAACAAGTAATGCAGGAAGACAGATTCCTGCAGAACAGCAGGTTGTAACTAAGGTTGCAACTTCACCTGTAAACGCAACTGTCTTAATAGTAACACTTAACTTAGATTACATTACTCAAACCAATTGACCACAATGAGTTACTAGGCCATAAATATGGTCCTAACATGTCTAAAAATCCATGTATGCCTATGAACACATCTATAACTTAAATATTTGTTGTGATATCATACCTTTTTTATACATGCTTCTCACTCACGGTAAAACAGATGCAAGTGGCATGGATTGGGGAATGTACAGAAATCCTGCAATAAAGTTGCAATTAAAACTTTTCTTTTGATGTTTTTGGGAAAGAGAGTGTGATGCCTAGCCTTTTTACTTAGCTCCATTAAATGGGTTTGGATAGACCATTTTGCGATGTGAAAGTTTTGTTGTTAGCATGAACACTTTATCATCATCTGTTAGGACCATATTTCTGGTTCAGTAACTTTTTGTTGTCAATTGGTTTGAAAAAAATAATCCAAGTTGATGGTTAAGAATTAAGACAACATAATGTTTACAGGTGAGATTGCAACCTCAGTTGCAACTACAGTTCTAACCTGCCAATACGCAGGACTCTGTCTAATTCTGTCTAACTGCATTACTCGGTCTTTAAAGTCTTTTATGTGAATTAGGGTATGCAGGATATATTCTCATATGCTTAAAAAGATTGAGTTTATATTTATTGAGAATATTAAAGTGATAAAGAATGGGAGTTGTTTAAAAGATATATGGAGATTAGTTTAAGAAGATAGTGTACCTTTTATTGTGAAAACTAAACCTCTTTTATTATGCAATGTCTTTATCTCTTATTCAATCTATGTATCTCCAAATCAGCAATGATCTAATTAGATTGAATATATGGAGTTATGGGTTCACGTGTTATTAAGATTTTATTTCTAAAAAAATATTGTTTTATATGTTCATTGTTTAAGGAAATAGTAACTCCTATTGTCAAGCAAGTCTATTAACAGGTGTTAACATGAAGATTGAGATCAATCGATTACAGCATTATCTCGTGCAAATATGGAGAGATTGAGATCAATTAGAAGAGCACAAATCAATCAACAAGATCTTGAAGAAAGAAGATTGTTTTACTCTTTAAATAGTTAATAGCTTTGCTTGTAAAAAATGTGTGTTCTAAATTATAAAGAACTCAACTTTGAGAAAATACACATTACGTTTTTAAAACGAAAAACAATGGTGGGATGCCATTGATCTTTTGAGTGATAGTTATAAGATAGGACCAATATAGAGATAGGCAGAAAAATCTAAAGAGAGTCTGAGAGTTTTTCATTAAGAGTTGAATCCTATATTGTAAGCTATTATAATATCATTAATCTGGGTGACTGTTGGAAAAACATGTGAAAACATGGGTGTTTCCGAATGGTCACTGGACCAACTTCGAGTCATTATTTCGTGTAACAGCGCTGAGTTGTTTATACCGTACTCAACGTGGTTGAGTAGCCCGTGTGACGAGCTTCGTAACGGTATATCACATGACCTATTCGGAGAATGGGTGTGAATACAAAGTGGCTTCAAAGTTGGTACCTCGGAAGCTCAAATCTGGAAGAAAAAAAAAATCTGGAAAAACGAAATGGTTAATGAGAAAACCATTTAGAATAATCCCATATTGGAAGATTAAGAGTTAATCTTACAATATATATACCATACCAACCCATATAGTTATTAAACTAACATGTCCACATACACCTAAGAGTATTAGTGTGTACCACACACGCGCGCTCGCTCGTGTCTCGGGTCTCGGGTCTCGGGCACGGGCACGGGCACGGGCGTGGGCGTGGGCTTGGGCTTGGGCTTGGGATTTGGGATTTGGGATTTGGGGAATGTCTCGGGTCTCGGGTCTCGGGTCTCGGGTCTCGGGTCTTGGGTCCAAACCCGAATAGGGAGTTTTGTATAAAATACAAAAGGAGTCCCTAGAGTTTCCAGCAAGAGAAACGTCAGCAATGAATGAGATTAAATGCTGCGGTTTCAGAATTAAATTGAGCGGATTCTGTGGGTGTAACTCCCGGAATTAATGACCACAATTATGGCTGCGGTTTCTATAGAGCCTATAAAAGGCAGCCCTCCCCCTCTCATTCATACACACAACTCACAGCATAAGCATACACTTAGTGAGAGAGAACCGCACCACCAATAGCTCGACCTGTGGTTCGGTGCCGGTTTCCATACGAGCCACTCTGAGATAGAAGTTGTACCTTGGGAACAAAGTCCCGAAACCAGAAACCTTTAAAGGTGGTTCGGGAAATATTGTTTAAGGGAAACTGCTCAGCAGTTGCCTCTTCTTTTACTTTCTGTTATTTATTTTTCAGTCTTTTACTTTCTGTCCATTTCATTTCAGTACCGTTTCATTTCTGTAATTTACTTTCCTGTACTGTTTCCTTTCTGTATTTACATTTCAGTACTGTTTACTTTCAGTCTTTCGATTCTGTTATTTACTTTTCAGTTCTGTAATTTCCAGTATTTACAAAAAAACAGTCCGGCAGTTTTTTATTTGTTAAAAAACCAGTCCGGCAGTTTTTTATGCTTCAAAACCAGTCCGGCAGTTTTGTTTAAAACCAGTCCGGCAGTTTTGTTTAAAACCAGTCCGGCAGTTTGTTTAAAACCAGTCCGGCAGTTTATTAAAACCAGTCCGGCAGTTTCTGTAAAACTAGTCCGGCAGTTTCTGTAAAACCAGTCCGGCAGTTTCTTTAAAACAGTCCGGCAGTTTCTTTATTTCAGTCCAGCAGTTTTATTTATTTGTTGAGTCAGGAATTGTAATTCATATTCCAATTGTGAGAAATAAAATTGTTTATTTCCTTTGCGTTCCTGTCTCTTTTATTTATTGTCCTTTCTTTATTGTATTCGAAATAGTACCAAAACCAACAATCTTAAACAATATTATTTTTTGGTTTTTCTATTTTCGAAATAAGAAAGGACTTTTCTTTTTTATTTTATTGTTGTTGACGTCTCGGTTTTTATTCTCGCAAAATCATTGCTAGTTTTCTAGAAATTGAAATTTGCACATAGAATAAATCCGAATTGGGTTTTAATCTTTTTATTCTAGAATACTATAAAGAATTCTTAGTGAAATCAAAAGTAATTTGATTTTCACGCTAGAATCTCTTTCATTGGTTTTTTATTCTTTTGAAGCAATCTAATTAAGTTATAATTAGTATTTGCGATTAAGAATTTTAGTTTTCTTGCGAGAAACTAAACGGTTTTAATTTGTCATTTCAGATGACTAATGAGGATCAAATACCCACCGTTTCTTCGGAAAACGTGCAGGGCGCACTTGTGATTGGCAGTAGCCATAACAATGCGAGCGCTGCGAGTGGGGGGGCTCAGGCTCAGGCTGAGGCCGAAGCTGCTGCGGCAAAGGCTGTGGCCGACGCTGCTGCGGCAGAGGCTGATGCTATGGCTGCGGCTGCGGCTGCGGCCGCAACACAGGCTGCTGCTAAGGCTGCGGCCAAGGCAGCGCTTGTGGCTGCAGCCAGGGCAAAGGGCAAGGCTCCGGCAACACCGGCGATGCCAATGTTGCCAACCTCTCAACTGGAGAGACCGGAAAAGTTTAGGGGCAACAACTTCAAACGTTGGCAGCAAAAGATGCTGTTTTATTTAACTGCCCTTAATCTGACCCGGTTTCTTAAGGAGTCTGCACCCGTCCTAAGCGAGGACGATGAGGACGTGCAGACGGTTTCGGCGGTGGAAGCGTGGAAACACGGCGACTACCTATGCCGGAACTACATCCTGTGTGCTCTGGATGACACTCTCTTCAGTGTATTCGAGCCCAAGGCTTCTGCAAAGGAGCTTTGGGAGTCTCTCGAACGAAAGTACAAAGTGAATAACGCTGGCGCAAAGAAATTTGTCGTCACGGACTTTCACGAGTACATGATGACTGATGGGAAGAGTGTTATCGAGCAGGTTGAGGAACTCCAACTCATATACCATAGGTTTGAGGTTGAAGGGCTAGTTATCAACGAACCTTTCCAAGTGGCATTAATGATTGAGAAACTGCCACCTTCTTGGAAAGAGTTTCAAAACTACCTGAAACACAAGCGAAAGGCTATGACCTTGGAGGGACTCATTGAGAGGCTCAATGTTGAGCAAAGCAACCGCCGATCCGGAAGGAAAGGCGGTGGCGGAGCAGGCAACGCGGTTGCCAAGGCCCATGTGGTTAAGGACGCTGTGTCTAAGCGGAAACGCTTTGACAGCGGAGTCGGTGCCTCTCTCAAGAAGAAATTCATGGGAGACTGCTTTGTGTGCAACAAACCGGGCCATCGTGCCGCGGATTGTAAGATGCGCACCGACAAGCCCAACCCCCCCCCCCCCCCCCCCCAAAGAGGAAGTTCTAAGGGAAAGGGAGGAAGAGGGCACCTGCTCAAGCTAATGTGGCTGAGGGAGGAGATGATGCTGGACAGGACTATATGCACCTGAGTGCTGTGGTCTCGGAAGTGAACCTGGTGGGGAACAACCCAAAGGAATGGTGGCTGGACACAGGCGCCACTAGTCACATCTGTGCCAGCAAATGGATGTTCAAGACCTATACGGCCGTGGACAATGAGAGCTGCTTCATGGGGAACTCGGCTACTTCCAGGGTGGAAGGAAAAGGAACCGTGCTGCTGAAGATGACATCGGGAAAGGAGCTCACACTGAATGGCGTGCTCCATGTGCCGGAAATTCGCAAGAATCTGGTTTCCGGGTCCGTGATGGTGAACAAAGGATTTAAACTTGTATTTGAATCTGCAAAAATTGTAATCACTTTAAACGGAATGTATGTAGGCCGTGGCTATATGACCAACGGCATGTTTAAATTAAATGTTGGTACTCCGGCTCCTAAAGCCGAGTTAGCTATTGAGGGTACTAAGGCTAAGGCCAGTACCAAGAATAATGTAATCATGAATGTTGCCCAAGTGGCCAATAAAACTTCGTTTGCTTATTCTTGCGATTCATTTAATTTATGGCATGGTAGATTAGGTCATGTGAATGCTAATTCTATGAAGAAATTAATATCACTGAATCTACTACCTAATTTTGTATTTGATAAACAACATAAATGTGAGGTTTGTGTTGAAGCAAAATTAACCAAGTCTTCGTATCAACATATTGAACAAAGTACTGAACCTCTCGGTCTAATACACACGGATGTATGCGACTTAAAGTTTATACAAACGCGAGGAGGGAAAAAGTATTTCATCACGTTTATAGATGATTGTACTAGATACTGCTATGTCTACTTAATGAGAAGTAAAGACGAAGCGGTAGAGAAATTCGCTCTTTATAAGACCGAAGTAGAGAATCAACTCAATAAAAAGATTAAAATGTTGAGGAGTGATAGAGGCGGTGAATACGAAGCACCGTTTGCGCAGATATGCGCAGAAAATGGCATTATACATCAAACGACAGCCCCATACTCTCCGGAGCAGAATGGGGTTGCCGAGCGTAAGAATAAGACGCTCAAGGAAATGATGAATGCTATGTTAATAAGTTCTGGGTTACCCCATAACATGTGGGGGGAAGCGCTGGTTTCCGCCAACTATGTATTGAACAAGCTACCACATAAGAAACGTGATAAACCACCTTATGAACTATGGAAAGGCCATAGGCCGAGCTATAAATTCTTAAGGGTTTGGGGTTGTCTCGCGAAGGTCCTTGTCTCGCTTCCTAAAAGAACGAGAATAGGGCCAAAGACGGTAGACTGTGTGTTCATAGGATATGCACAAAACAGTAGTGCTTATCGTTTTCTCGTGCACAAGTCGGATAATCCCGATGTGCATGCAGATACTATCATCGAAGCTCGAGAAGCTTCTTTCTTCGAGGAGATCTTTCCCCGCAAGTCTTCCGTAACTGTAGAGACTGAGGAGTCAAACAGTGAGGAAAATGTGGGGGCAAGTGAACCGTTGGAGGAAGAAGAAGAAGAGCCTCGACGTAGTAAAAGGGCTAGAAAGGAAACGACTTTCGGTCCAGATTTTGTAACCTTCATGATAGAAGGCGAACCGGCGACATTCAAACAAGCAATGTCATCCCCGGAAGCCCAATATTGGGAGGAAGCGATCAACAATGAGGTTGAATCGATATTACAAAATCACACTTGGGAACTAGTGGATCTACCACCCGGGTGTAAGCCACTAGGACACAAGTGGATCTTCAAGAGGAAGAGAAAGCTCGATGGAACAATCGAGAAATACAAGGCTAGGCTTGTAGTGAAAGGTTTTAGACAAACCGAAGGTGTCGACTATTTCGACACCTATGCTCCTGTCTCCAGGAAGACGTCAATCCGGATAGTCATTGCTCTCGCAGCACTGTTCGATCTGGAAATACATCAAATGGATGTTAAAACGGCGTTCTTGAATGGTGAGTTGGAAGAGGAAATTTACATGGAACAACCGGAAGGGTTTGTGGTTCCAGGTAAAGCTCACAAGGTGTGTAAACTTGTGAAGTCCTTGTATGGACTTAAACAAGCACCTAAACAATGGCACGAAAAATTTGATAGAGTGATGCTATCAAACGGTTTTCGGATAAACGAATGTGACAAATGCGTCTACGTAAAAGGAAATGAAAAGGACTACGTGGTAGTCTGCCTCTACGTAGATGACATGATTATAATATGGAGTATTGATAACATCAACTCCACTAAGAAAATGTTGTCACAAAAATTCGAGATGAAAGACTTGGGTGTCGCTGATGTTATACTTGGTATGAAAATTACCAAGACATCAGACGGATATGCGCTATCTTAAACTCACTATGTCAGACAGATGCTTGACAAATTTGATAAAGATAGTAGAGCTACATCCAGAACTCCGATAGAGATCTCAACCACCCTGAAAAAGAACTTCGGAGAGAGTGTGAGACAATTGGAATATTCTCGAATAATAGGCAGTCTGATGTACGTCATGAACTGTACTAGACCAGACATAGCCAACTCAGTGAGTAGACTGAGTAGGTACACCAGTAATCCCAATGAGGAACACTGGAAGGCCATCATGAGACTTCTCAGATACATGAGATACACAGCAGACCGAGGGTTGCATTATACCAGATATCCAGCTGTACTGGAAGGGTATTCTGATGCAAACTGGATCTCGGATTCCAACAGTACACGATCCACTAGCGGATATGTGTTCGTGATGGGAGGAGCAGCTGTCTCATGGAGATCATCCAAGCAGACGTGCATAGCTAGATCAACTATGGAATCTGAGTTCATAGCGTTGGATCTAGCAACAGAAGAGGCTGATTGGCTGAGAAGCTTTCTGGAAGGAATTCCAATGTGGCCGAAACCTGTCCCAGCAATAAGCATGCACTGCGATAGTCAGTCGGCTATTGGACGGGCGCAGGATCATATGTATAATGGAAAGTCCCGACATATTCGTCGGAGACATAAATCCGTAAGAGAATTGTTAGCTAACGGTGTGGTGTCCTTAGATTTTGTGAGATCTAAAGACAATATAGCGGATCCATTTACAAAAGGCTTGACTCAGGTAGGAGTTGAAGTTTCATCGAGGGGAATGGGGTTGAAGCCCATTAAACTGGAAACCTCCTCAGAGGCAACCCAACCCGAACTGGATTCTCCAGCGTCGGGTTCAACGGGAAAACCGAACTGTGGGGGTGACCGAACAAAGCACTCGGGAACTTAAGTTCCCAGCCCATTTCTAGGATGAAAGAGTGATAGACCTAGACCATCTTAAGGGTGAGCATGAGGCTCTTAATGAAAACAAGTATCTCGAAGGTCGAGAGGGGTGAGTCAGGACACCCTTGACTTGAAATCACCTATGACGAGTGTGTATGGCCGATACTATGTGATGAGCCATGGGCTAAATCACTAGAGCACTCGGTTGAACATTGCCAAGGCAGTCCACGGCCAAATATGGACAACAACCAAAGGGCTTAGTAAGTGGTGTAGAGGGGACACTGTGTGCGCATTACCCTGGTATGCACAAACGCTAAAGGGTTCAAGGCTTAAACGCTACCCAATAGTAGCATATCAGATTTTACGTCACTACGGCAGGTTCAAGGCGCGCGCTACCTGTCCTTATGCAGTGAACTCTTGCGGTTTTCTCTCGTATGCATTTAGGAGCATTTTATTTTCAGCCAATTGCATTCATGTGGGGGATTGTTGGAAAAACATGTGAAAACATGGGTGTTTCCGAATGGTCACTGGACCAACTTCGAGTCATTATTTCGTGTAACAGCGCTGAGTTATTTATACCGTACTCAACGTGGTTGAGTAGCCCGTGTGACGAGCTTCGTAACGGTATATCACATGACCTATTCGGAGAATGGGTGTGAATACAAAGTGGCTTCAAAGTTGGTACCTCGGAAGCTCAAATCTGGAAAAAAAAAAAATCTGGAAAAACGAAATGGTTAATGAGAAAACCATTTAGAATAATCCCATATTGGAAGATTAAGAGTTAATCTTACAATATATATACCATACCAACCCATATAGTTATTAAACTAACATGTCCACATACACCTAAGAGTATTAGTGTGTACCACACACGCGCGCTCGCTCGTGTCTCGGGTCTCGGGTCTCGGGCACGGGCACGGGCGTGGGCGTGGGCTTGGGCTTGGGATTTGGGGAATGTCTCGGGTCTCGGGTCTCGGGTCTCGGGTCTCGGGTCTTGGGTCCAAACCCGAATAGGGAGTTTTGTATAAAATACAAAAGGAGTCCCTAGAGTTTCCAGCAAGAGAAACGTCAGCAATGAATGAGATTAAATGCTGCGGTTTCAGAATTAAATTGAGCGGATTCTGTGGGTGTAACTCCCGGAATTAATGACCACAATTATGGCTGCGGTTTCTATAGAGCCTATAAAAGGCAGCCCTCCCCCTCTCATTCAAACACACCATCATACACACAACTCACAGCATAAGCATACACTTAGTGAGAGAGAACCGCACCACCAACAGCTCGACCTGTGGTTCGGTGCCGGTTTCCATACGAGCCACTCTGAGATAGAAGTTGTACCTTGGGAACAAAGTCCCGAAACCAGAAACCTTTAAAGGTGGTTCGGGAAATATTGTTTAAGGGAAACTGCTCAGCAGTTGCCTCTTCTTTTACTTTCTGTTATTTATTTTTCAGTCTTTTACTTTCTGTCCATTTCATTTCAGTACCGTTTCATTTCTGTAATTTACTTTCCTGTACTGTTTCCTTTCTGTATTTACATTTCAGTACTGTTTACTTTCAGTCTTTCGATTCTGTTATTTACTTTTCAGTTCTGTAATTTCCAGTATTTACAAAAAAACAGTCCGGCAGTTTTTTATTTGTTAAAAAACCAGTCCGGCAGTTTTTTATGCTTCAAAACCAGTCCGGCAGTTTTGTTTAAAACCAGTCCGGCAGTTTTGTTTAAAACCAGTCCGGCAGTTTGTTTAAAACCAGTCCGGCAGTTTGTTAAAACCAGTCCGGCAGTTTCTGTAAAACCAGTCCGGCAGTTTCTGTAAAACCAGTCCGGCAGTTTCTTTAAAACAGTCCGGCAGTTTCTTTATTTCAGTCCAGCAGTTTTATTTATTTGTTGAGTCAGGAATTGTAATTCATATTCCAATTGTGAGAAATAAAATTGTTTATTTCCTTTGCGTTCCTGTCTCTTTTATTTATTGTCCTTTCTTTATTGTATTCGAAATAGTACCAAAACCAACAGTGACTGCCCCGGAGACGTAGCCTAGTTGGGTGAACTCCGTTGTTAAATGTGCATGTGATTTAATTCAAGTACATTTAATAATTTCAGTTCTGTCCATCATTATACTTAGGTTCCAACTTCAGTTGCAACTGTATTTGAAACATAACTGTATAACTGCAACTAGAACAACCGATAAGAATTTCATCATCCATTATCGATACTTTGATCGGTTGATAGAATTGCTCAATAATCAACCATTCATTATTATATATTGATCAAACATTCGGCCCTCAATTGACAAAATGATTATTTTTCACTTACCTAATATATTAATTGATCACGGAATAGGTTTAAAAAAGACACAGACCCGGCATTGAGTGGAATAAAACTATGTTGTTTGGTTATGACTGTTAAATTTATTAATAAACAAACTTTTAATGTTTTCCTAACCATTTATTAACATAATAATTATGATTTTTTAGAGCAAACATAAATATTCAATGCGACATGACGAGTAAGTTATTGTAATATATACATAGATCATTGACAAGTGATATTGTCTCTAAGGAAAATGCATACATCTACTTACTCACTTGAATTGTATGATGGATAATTAAAGAAGTTTGATTGTGTATTTGTGGAAGGTTATTAAACTTGAATTGGTCCCTTTAGAATTGTTATTATGGGATATAAAGTGAAAATAAATGGTAGCTTGCTTAACAAATAAGCAGAATTTAGGTTCAATTGTTTTTTAAGCATCTTTTGTGATACATTTTTTTTTTATAATCATTTACATGTATTTTGTGTAAGGTGTAGGATAAGAACGAAGAGATGTTGGCTCAGCTAAAAGCATAAGCAGAGGAGGAAGGTTTATTGGTTGAGCATATTGACGAGAACAAACTGTTTCTTGAGGTGTTGGCGGAACTTGGATGCATCGAAAAGGGGAGAGTGTACGGGATTGGTAACAGAGTTTCCTCATTAACCACGGATGGATCCTGCTCAAGTACTGCGAAGTCTGCAATGCCGCCACCAATGACTCATGATGAGACAGCTGAACTCATGCGAAACATTGTCAAAGAGACCCTCGGGGGAGATGGATTTCAGCAGAATCTTCAGCAAACTATTGTGTCAACCATGCCCACCATCGTCCAGCAGAATTTCCTTCAAGTATTAATGACAAATCTGCCCGTTATTTTCCAGATGTTGCCTAAGAATTTTGGCTCCCAAGGCACACAGTTGAGCGAAGGTGAAAATGGCAGAAATGGTGCTGATTTAGGAATGGAAGATTGCTATAAAGTCGACCCAAATGTATGATCGATGATAATATTATGGTTAATCAAGGCTGCTTTTAAACAGTTTTTTCTCAAGCTTTTGGTGTTTATGAACTATCTGTTTTAATGTTTTGTGAGCAGTAGTTGGTTGGTCTCTATTTTGGTGTTTCGATGTTTCTGTGGTTGTGAACTTTAGGCCGTTTTATTTTGGTTGGCTGTGAATTGAACTTGAACTTAGTTTCGATGTTTCTGTCGATGTGGGCTCGTGTTTATTTTGGACAAATTAACGTAATTAGTTTTCATGTTTCTTGCTGGTGTGATTTGTACTTGTTTCCATTTCCTATACATTTTCTAATTTTTAATTTAATTGTAAAAAAATAAAATTATATTAAAATTTTGCATTTCAGAAAATGCAATATTTTAATATATATATAATTGAAATTAAATAATCTGAGACGGTTTTGATTGGTTATATTAATTTCTAATAACAAGTAATAATATTGTTAAATTATTGTCTGATACAGTTGTAAAAAATTTCACGACTATTGAGTGACTAAAACTTTAAAGCCAATTCAAAGAAAAAAATAATAAAATATATATTCACCACTAATTAGCAATGAAAAGTAGTGGTTAAGGCATTTCAATTTGATCGGTAAAAAAAATATTAAATTAACAAAACACTAATTAAAAAATGTTAAAAACGGATTTGCGACGGCATGCCAGTTACTAACTTGTTTCAATGCTTAAAAAAAACAAATGTTTAATCCTTCATTATTTCTTTATTAATTTAATTGGACACAGAATAACGACGGATATATAGTCTCAAATGACTCACAAAACTAAATACCAGAACCTAACACCCCAAACGGCTGATGAGGCTTTTGCTTCTATCTTGCGACAAAATATAAATAGTAATTCGGAAACAAAAAAAAAAAATTAACAGAAGTTGAACTCCATTTACTTGGATTCAGACTGCGATGGTTTAATGGCAACGTTCCGTCGCAACTTTGAAACGAAAGTTTTCCAACAGCGGCATTCCATTTGCTACAATCCGTTTAGATTCGCCTTGGAGCGATAGAAATTCCCGTCATCAAACTGGATTTAATGACGATTTATGGCGTTTAGCAAGGAGGATTTCCGCCACTGTTGGCCACTTTTCTTGTAGTGCGCAACAAATTCACTTTTCAGCTCGGTGGTAGTGGTACGAAAATGTGGGATAAGATCGAAGAGATGTTGGCTCAGCTAAAAGTCTAAGCAGAGGAGGAAGGTTTACTAGTTGAGCATATTGACGAGAACAATCTGTTTCTTGAGGTGTTGACAAAAATAGGATGCATCGAAAAGAGGATAGTGTACGGGATTGGTAACAGAGTTTCCTCATTGTATAGCGAGGAGGGTTTTCGCCATTGTTAACCACTTTTCTTGTAGTGTGTGACAAATTCACTTTTCAGCTCGGTGGTGATGGTAAGAAAACGTGGAAGGTGAAGTAGATAAAGATGATTACTTATAGATAGGGTGAACAAATTTTGTATAATTGCCATGCATCGATGAATAATAATGGTTGATTAGAAATAAATTATTTTCCTTTCTAACATTCCTTTGCACATGTAAAATTGTTGCTTATGAAGAAGAGTGATTCTATAGCAATCCACATAACTCATCCGAAAAGTCTACCCGATAACATGCAACAATGCTAGTCACTTTTTTTGAGCACGTGTCAAAAAAATGATACTATTTCTAAGAAAAGAAAGTTATCTCATTCTCAACAATAATTACTATATTAATCATTCTAGTTATTCATTTATACATATCGTTTATTTGTTTTTCTATTAAAAAACTTGTGGTCAAATTTTGACATTAATGTTTGAATAAAAAAATTAGAAGATACAGTACAAGTTACGCAACGTAATAAAAATCCAACCTACTAAAAATTCAAATAAAAATATATTAGAACCCTAGTTGAGCATACCCTAAATTTAAATATTAATTAAAAAGAAAAAATCTGTTAAATGTAAAAATAAAACACACTAAAAACCCAAATAAAAATATATTAGAAATCTAGTTGAACCTAACCTAAATTTAAATATTAATTAAAAATAAAAAAATTATTAAATCTAATATTAATAAAAATCAAATTTTTGATGAGATGGATATGTCATGTAATATTGTGGGTTGATTTTTTTGATAGGAAAAATGTACGAGCAAAAGCATTTTCCTAAGAAGAAACAATTGTATAAAGTCCCATTGGTTTAACTGGTTGAGATTCTATTAGTGATATGTTAGAGTCAGGACCCGATCCGTAAATCCTCAATCCGTATTCCGACCCGATTATTTTTGAAAGTGGAAAAACAATCCCGATCCTGACCCGCCAAAAGTCGGGACCCGAATTTTCGGGATCCCGTAGGGTCGGGATAGGTTTATTCCGAATCTCCCAACATATTTTTTTATTTTACAACGACGTCATTTTTTATTAACAATTTTTATTTGAGAAGTCTAAACATGTTATTAACACGAAACATAATTCTAGTATAAAAATAGCATTCCTAATAAATGAAAAAATAAATTAACATGTAAAAAAAATAGTGTGAAGTTACAAATAATGAAGTAGATAAAAAAATTGATACGTTTTTTATCAGATTCTTTTAATATTTAGTTTTATTCACACAATCAACAATTATCATTATAATTTTTATAATCGAAAAATAATAATCATTTATCTTTCTTGAAAATAACAATATAATTTTTTAATTTAACTATATTTTTTATTTAAAATTACAAATCTATATTATACTTGTATAATTATAACTAATATATAAAACAAAAAATATTGTATCTCATATGGTAGAGTGCTTACATTGTATGTTAGATGTAAAATTTTTGATTCTCATCACTTGCATTTGATATAAATTAATTTATATTTTTATATAAAATATAAATTAATTAAAAAATCGGGTCGTGTCGGGACACCCGACGAAATCAAAATTGTCACCCGATACCGAAGTTTGTCGGGTCAGGACATAACCCGATATTTTCGGGTCAGGATTATTCTCGGATTGAAAAATTTCGGATCGAATACGGGTCGGAATTTCGGGATTTTTTTTTCCATCCCCTAGATTCTATCATACCACATTCATTATGGAGTGTTATTAATTATAAATAAAGTTGTTGTTTTTTTTTTCCAATAAATAGCAGAGTGTCAGTAGAGCACGTTTGTTTTGTGAGTGATAACGATATTGTATGAGTAACTCGGTGCACATCCTCTAAATGGTGGAAATTAACCCACGTTTCCATGCATTATTTAAGGATTCTTGATGGGAAATACACCCACCCTTTGTAGATTTCATAAATAATTTAGTTTATTTAATCATCTTAAAATGAAGTGAACTTCTCCGCAAGTTTGAAGCTAGGTCATAAACGCTTAGCTTTGAAAAGAGGATAAACTAATAGCACAGCTGCACATGCAATTTATTACATCCCATATATATATATATATATATATATATATATATATCTTAGGGGTGAAGCTAGAACTGATCGTTAATTACCATGTTACGTTGAAAAGAAAAAAGTGAAGGGACGTGTGAAATTTGATCACAACAAAAGGGTGTAAAATCACTTTTTTTTTAAACAAATTTTACTAAAATTACATCATGGAGCATATATATTATTGTTAGCACAGTTCTTTATTACGGTTCTTATTATTATAAGAACATGTTGTTATCTCTGTTGTTAATTAAAAATGTTAGCTAACAATGCAATTTTGTCTCCCCATTAGTTGTGTTAAATTGTGTGTTAACTTTATAGATGTTAAAAATATTGTTATCTTTTTAATTGTTATTACGAGATGATATGGCAAAAAAAGTCTATCCACACTCATAATTAACTGTTATTTATCACGTATATCTTTTATATTTCTACCATACTTTCTCATAGCACTTATCCTTATTACTATATTTTGAATAATTAATTTCTAGTTAAAATAGATAACATTGTTAAACTTAAAACTAATGTGGGTGTTTAATTTAATATACATATGTATCATTTAATAGTTTTTTAAATAATAACTAGTTAACAATAAAAAGTTAACATGTGGATGCTCTAATAAAATTACGAGCCTCGCCATTTCGTCGGTGAGAGACTTCAATCCATATTGTTTCATACCAAAATCCTGACTAAACCACGATAACATAACAGGAGGTAACATTAAATAATGTGTACTATTCTATTTCATAAGCAACTCATCCATGTTCCAATTTTTCTTTTGTTCTATTTTTTTCTTTTTTACTTTGGCCAATATATCCCATAGATCAATTTTGATGTATGTTATATTTATTTTCCTAACCTTTATATGTGCCAAATTTAGTAAACGACGTGTGCTAAGTGATTTGTAGACAGTACCCAAAAGTTACACCGGTACTATAATTGACCTAGTTTACATTATGGCTCGAAAAAAATCCCAAAATCCCGACCCGCACACAATCCGACTCGATTTTTTAATTAATTTATATTTTATATAAAATTTTAAATTAATTTATATCAAATACAAGTGATGAGAATCGAACATTGTACATCTATCAAGGAATGTAAGCACTCTACCATATGAGCTACATTCTTTTTTGTTTTATATATTATTTATAATTATATAAGAATAATATAAATTTATAGTTTTGAATATATGAAACTATTAAAATAAACAATATATTTAAATTAATCATTATATTGTTATTTTCAATAAAGATAAACGATTATTATTTTCCGATTATAAAAATTATAATGATAATGTATCTCATTTAGTATGATAATTGTTTCTTCTGTGAATAAAACTAAATGCTAAAAAAAATGATAAAAATCATATCAATTTTTTTATTTCATTATTTGTACTTTCACGCTATTTTTTCTACTAAATGTTAATTTATTTTTTCATTTATTAGGAATATTATTTTTAAACTAGGATTATGTTTCGTATTAATAACATATTTTGACTTCTCAAATGAAAATTGTTAATAAAAAATGATGTCATCGTAAAATAAAAAAAAATATGTCGGGAGATTCGGGATAAACATATCCTAACCCTACGGGATCCCGAAAATTCAGGTTCCGAAAAAGTCGGATCCCGACTTTTATCGGGTCGGAATCGGGTTTTTTTTTTTTTTCAATTCCAAAAGTAATCGGGTCGGGTTTTGAACCTAACTCACCCCTTGTTTACATATATTTGACCAATTTCACCAAAGTAGCAAAGATATACACGGTAAAGATATACACGGTTAAAGGCAACATTGATAAACTTTATTTCAACAAGGAAATGAAAACGTGCAAGTTATTGTTTCCTCGACGGCATGTGAGGGAATATTCTTGACAGCACAACATCGTTAACCCCAATTGCACAGGCAAATACATTTTTAGTACAAACATTTAATAAAATTAGTAACATACAAATATATACAACCCATATTATTTATTTTGAAAGAATGATGCAAAGAAAATTAGTTTCACCATATATAAGCAAATCCGATTTTATTATTCTGATGAGAACAAGCCTTCATCTGAGACAAGCCGTTTGAATTGCCAAATCATATCAATTGAAACCATTATACTGTAATTTCATAACTAATAATTTGTTTCCTTCGGCAAGATTCTTGATGACATAAGCAAAAGAAAAGTTGTTTAAACACCATATGTGTGTATATTTTGCTCTTTGGTAAATATACATTTGAACTTTGCCAAAAACAAAATGTGTGTATATACTGGCCAACTTTTGCTTATACCCCGAGGATTTATAAACAAATTATTTGTAGACAATCAAAATTTGTTTTTAAATAGTATCTTTTAACGATAAAAATAATTTTTTCTTTCCCAAATCTAAATTTTAAAGACAAAAAATTTTAAAAAAATTGTCCTAAAAAACAATCACATACCAACTTAAGAAGACAATTTAATTTTGTCTCAAAATAGATTCGGGGACACGTTTAATTGGTCTCCTTATATTGGTACCGGATTGTATTTGAAGATGAATTTTGATCGTATCCAAGTAATTTGTCTCTAAATCCAAGTTTTGTTGGGGTGACTGGCCAAGGTTATTTCTAGCTGAAGAGAAATACTTGCACAACTAAGAAAATTTGTGTTCAGCGTTGTTACTTGATTACTTTATGGTTGCCAGAATCTAATGCATAAATTTAGGCAAAGCCATAATTAATATCGGTCTATCCAAGAGAAACTTGGTAATTAAGCAATATAGCTAAGTTTCAAAGATTGGCATATACTTAGATCATTTGAAATTAAATATAATGAATCTTTTTCCAGAACTTAGAGAAGGCTACAAATACGAGAAGTTAAGAAATAGATGAAGTCTACAGTAAACATGGTGGTATTCGAGTGAAAAAGATGAATCAATATGAATGAAGTTATGATTTGGAATGAAAAAAGGATTGGAGATTAGTAATTTATTGAGAAAATGGGGTGGAAGATCGAAAGTCGATCAGTGATGGTCGGAAGTAGGCATGCAATACCACAAACAGGGCCATGTTGTACGTGTGTTCATGTGGTAAATAGAAGTAACCACAAGAGATCTAGAAGTGTGATAGCGAGAGTCATACAATAAGTTCATTAACACGACATTATCTTCTTTCAAAATTTATATATTTTCCTTGATGAGAACTATACATATATTTTAATGGATAATGATCCGTGCCCTTAACAAAATTGTTGAACCAATATACATTTGAACTTAATTGTATTATGTTTTGATGATATCTAAAGTAAAAGTAAACATACAACATGTATCAATAGTTTTACTAATACTTTCAAACTAGTTGGTTTTAGATCAATATATATATATCCAATTAGTACATTATATTTGATATATTCAATTTCAAACTGTTTGAATAACCCCATTACTTTTAAAGCTTTGGGAGTAGTACATAGCAGTTTGAAAAACCGCTTGTGATAGTTGTATTATACTTTCAAAACGATTATTAGAGCTTTCAAGTTTCATCATTCACTAGTTCATGATTAGTCTCGATATCGGTGTATTGTTGCTTGAGTTACACTTACGCTTGGTTTGATAGTTATTAGTATCACGCGTCCATAGTAAAAATTATTCTTGGCTAAACAATAGGCACCAACCAATAATATATAACATGATAATAAAAAAAAACACAAATGATCAAAACCCTTCCTTAAATCGCTTTTGGAACCATCTAAACCAGGATTACTAAATAGAACTTCAATGAGTTCTTCGAATTTCATATTTATTCTTTTACTGAACTTTCCTAAAGGTCTTTTATCCAAATGTACAATCTCTAACCAAAAATTGTCTGTCACATGAATTAGATGGTTTTGATTTTTGAAGTCATTTCATACGACCATAACTGGCTACTATTGTGAAGAAGAACAACTAGTAAATAGTTGTGGATCAGTCATGTTACTATTTCAGTTTTTCCTTCTATTTAGTAACAGCATGCACATATATATATAGTAATAAAATTAGATAATTCTCAAGAAAAATACATTTGTTTGTCGCTGTTATTTTTTTTAATTAATTGTGTGAAAAACCTACATGCATTTTATTTTTTTTATGTGGGGAATTGTTTGTCACTGCTTACCCAAAAGAGAGTCCAATTGAAAGGAAGGCTTGACAATGAAAAGCACAAACATGTTACAAGGATTGGAAAATTTTATTGTTTGTAATTGTCTAAATTCAGAACCTTAATAAAAACAACCACTAAAAAGTTCAGAGAATTTTAATTAACAAAAGGGAAAAGATTAAAAGGCACAGTTAACATCAGAATATTGATAGCATAAAGTTTAAAGCTTCAACAGAAAAAGAAAAAGGAAACAATCTAAACCAAATCGTATAAATGATTGAAACGATGAATCTTTTTACATACACTATGTTTTTAAGGGGGTATCAACCTATTTTAGAAATAAAATTTAACAAACCTAGAAACCTTAAATTAAGCTGCCCAATATAATGTCTTAAGAACTAAGAGATCAACATCGATCTATAGTACAATCAAATTATTCTTGGCTAAACAGTCAGACACCTAACAATAATTAACAGTTAACACCCTAATTTTGATAATCCCACAAATAATCAAGCCCATTGAATACGTTTATTGGACCATCTAAATTTGGATCATCGATGTCTAATAATTCATAAATCCTATCAGTAGGCCTTGATGATGTTTCTGCAGTAATGTCTGTACTGATTCCTGTGTCATTTGATACACTAACCATTGATTGGTTTGACGAAATTTGTTCCACCTTACATTGTTTTTCAACGCCCGATGATGTTTCTGCTTCTTTAAAAGCTCTTAAAATTGTCTGGTCAGCAAATCTACCGATCGGATTTTCCCCTTGAATCAGGTAGTCGTTCTGATGTTGGATCTGAGGATATAGATTACGAGAGTAATCATACTTGATAGAATTAAATTGACTGTTGTAGTTTTGGGAAGTAGAGTTCTGGTTTTGTAGGTGATCATCTTCTACGTCTACTGAAAGAAATGAGAGGTAGTTATCTCCGTCTTTATTGATAGATAGTGCTGATGAAGCTTTAGTTGTTGCCTCGACTGTTTCGTCTCCGTCTTTCAAGCTTGAACAAGTGGGATTTTCAACTAGAGGAGGCAGTGGTGAAAAATCAGAACTGTATTCCAAAAGGCGTAGCCCGTTTTCATATGGAATAATGCTAGCAGGGAACATGAAAGGATTTTGTTTTATCGCGGGGTTCTTGTGGAAAATTCGAGAGACGACCCACTCATCCTGCAAATAGAAATTAGGATTAACAAGGGACAGTATTACAGTTTTTTATACTGAGATTTCACATTCTATAAATGTTTTAAAACGCTAAAGCTAGCATCGCTGAATCATTTTCAGCAGAGTTTTACTAAATTGTAAGCTCCGACATTAAAAACGTAAGTTTTACTTAAAAAAAACGTAAATACTTATACATGCTTAATTAATTTAAATACATTAATATAATAGGTATAAAACATTACGAATAATTATTATTCACGCGTTAATATAACACGTTATCGTTGAATACGTAACTTGTACGTGATTCATTTTTTAGCACATAATTGTAGTCGTAGACATTTTGGCTATGAATAACGGTCCATAAATTTGTTTTTGCGTTTGTATAATTTGTAATACCACATTAAGTTATTTTTTCTTGACTAAAACTTGAGTTTTTTAAGTTTCTAGACGCGTTTCTTTAGCGTTGACGCGTTTAAAATGTTATTTTTTGAGATTTAAGTAACAGCGAGTATCAACACGTTTTAAGGCGAGATTTTTAATACACTACTCCATCCGTACCAATTTATTGGGACGTTATTTTCTTTTTTGATTTTTCCAATTTATTGGGACACTTTTCTTGAATAGAAATCAACTTTTTTGTAACATCACGTTTTTAACCTTTTTCCAACATAACATACGAGGGTGTGAAACAATAAATAAGGACAAAAAAGTTAATTTAAATAAAAAGCAACACAATCGTTAATAATTTTTCTTAATTTGTATTATTCACCATAGTGCATCAATAAAATGGTAGGAAGGAGTTTTTAATATTTAACTCGGAGAGGCATAGGTTCATCGAAACTGGCCTGTTGTTCTTATATTTTTATATAGTCCATTGTTCTTGGAATTAAAGTAAATGATGAACACAAATTCTTTAAAACTTTAATCCTTGGAAATTAGCTCCTTAGTTTCATTTCCATTTCTGAAGTTCCATTATACGGGTACTAGCTAGTCCATTTCTAAATAATAACCAACAACCCTCATGTGTTTCAAACTATTTCTTAATAACTAATAATTAAAAAAACTTATTCTAAAAAATTATTTTACATCTATTGATCTTTGATAATGCTAAAACAGTCAACTTTCCAATATTGGTCACGCATTTCTACGCATAACCTTTTCGGATAGCCATTTTATTTTTTTTATATATTATATATTTATTTTTTGTATTGAAATGGAATTGCAGTGCACAAATTAATAACAGTATAGCTATATATACCATTGTTTTAAAAAAACGCGCTATATTATGTTATAGTTTGCGAAATAGCGTTTTTCGGCCCAAAAACGCTATGATAAACAGCTATTTGGATGGAAAACGTTAAATTCGCGCTATAGTAACGTTATTTACGCTATAACGGGTGCAGTCCAAATTTTTTAAAATTTTTCTTTTTTTAATTTATTTTTAATTTTTTGATCAAAATTTTAATGAAATTATTATAGGCTAAAGACAATCAAACCCCAAAATTCTTCCAAACAAAGTAAATGCTCTGACATCTCAATTACAATCATTTTGTGATTATTAGATATTTTGAATTTAATGCTATATTTATATGTATTTAGGCAAAAAAAAAAAAGTAAACCGCAAAACGCTATTTGCGCTTTTATAGTTTATCTCGAAAAAACGTTACGCTAGAAATAACACTATTTAAAATATTGATATATACCTTGTTAGGAAACTTGTAGTAAGAGAATTGTCCTTCAAGTCGATATTCATGCATGACCCAATTCGATTTTTCCCCTTTGGGAGCTCTCCCTTTGTAAAACACGAGGGTTTTTTTCATTCCGATTAAACTTCGGGATCTACCAACCTTGTATATTTCTTTATCTTTACCTGTAGCTTTCCAGTAACCAAACTCGGTAGCTCTATTTGTTCTCATCCCAGTTGGGTACTTTCGGTCTCTGTTACAGTAAAAGTACCACTCCTTTTCCCCTATTTTAGCTTTATCTTCAAAAAAATATTGAATAACTACTTAATTTACAAAGAACGTTTAATTTTTTTATATCCAGTTCTTTTCTATCTAATTTTAAACTAAAATGCATGCAATATATTGTTTGTTCGGATCAATTGTAAAAAACAAGTGTTAAAAAAATTATCTTACGATGCCCTCTCATAATTAATTTTGTTTTTTCTTCTAATCTCAAACTTTATTCATAAAAGAAGGTTGAACAAAACAAATGTTTGCTTGCCAAGAAGATAATAAAAAACTCCCTTTTTATTATTTATATAATTCTCATCGAAGCAATGAAATATTGACAAATATTTTATACTTTGAAATATTACTTATAAAGAAGAAAAAATAAGTTCCTTCATAAATTAAAAATTTAGGAACCAAAAATATCTACAAATCTTTCTTACTCATATTAAAACTCTTCTTTCAAATGGCTAAACTAATTAAGATCCTCATTCCATACGCGCTATACGACTAAGTATTAAAACAAAACTAGATTTTGAATAAGAAAAAAGAATAAGAGAAACATAACATAAAAAAAAAATTAAAAAATAAGTATAGTATAATATATATATATATAAACTTCACAAACATACTTGGTAAGTCCCAAGGCTCGCACTTATTCATATCAACTTCTGCGATAGCTGCAGCAGAAAAACGACCATTTATAACCTTGGGTGTTAGATATTCAGAAATGATTTCCTCATCTGTTGGATGGAATCGAAACCCCGGTGGCATATCCATAATAGTAAATTGATCTTGTTCTGAATTACTACTACCTTCCATCCAAAATAACACCAATTATAAATTTACAAAATGAATGTGAATTAGAAAGAAATGTATTTGGACTTTTTGAGAGATAGAAAGAGAAAGAGAAGGAGAAGATAGAAATGTGAAGAGCTCAAATATAATAAAATATAAAAAAAGAAGAACCGTAGGGCACAAGCTATACTTCATAACGAAGCCTCTCTCATTTTTTTCAATTTCTAAATTTCAATTTGTGGGGTCCATTTCTCTCTCTCTCTCTGTGTGTTATGTGTATGCCGATGATAGGATTATTAGCTGGATGAGCAATCTCTTTCATAATCCCTATGTAACTATCCGCTACATGTTCAAGTTTTACCGTTATTTTTTTTATATCTAAATTGTCATAATTTTTTTTTAAAAAAAAAAATCAATCATACAATTTATAGTTAGAACTACATAACAGAATTGTTAGATTTTTCTTTTCGGCAATTTAGATATGATAAATTTTATGATAAAAGTTACACGTATTTTCGTAATTGACACTTATTTATAGACGGAAGTAATATAAACTAAGTTTTAGTTTCTATTTACTCGTCACATTATGAATTTGCATGTAGTTTTAAATTGTAAATATGTTGTAACTAAACTGTCAAAATTTTAAAATTTAAAATATAATAATATAGGTTAACATTTACACTAATTTACTAAATTCTGAAAATCTTCATTTTAATTTGATACTTTCTGTACGTGTTTTTTGTATGTCATAATTAACATCCATTCGTAATGGATACTGATCAACCAAAAATTTATATTAAAACTAACAAAAAATCATTAAGGAAATTTTGATACTCACAAGTTTTTGAACGGTGAAAATTACACATGATTTTATAGATGAGAATTAAATAGAGACGGATAAATTTTATAGATGAGAATTAAATAGAGACGGATAAAGTATATAAGAAAAACAATTATGAAAATAAAAAGATTACTACAGTAAGTACATAAATAACTAAATAAATAACAATTTGTTTAATATACACTTGTTTGGTGTATAATGCTTGAGCAGTTCATGTAGAAAACAACCTAGATATGTAATTGTAAACTAATTTATAATGAGGAGAGAGAAATGAAATGAAAGCAATATTTCAATTATTATTTACGAGAATAATGGAGATAAGCAACCTTATAATTATTCCAGCAGAGGATGTGATAGTCAAGGTCACGGTCCTTTTTAGCACAGAATTACAATCAAGGAAATGTATTTTCATGCCTTTTAAAATAGTTTGAGATATACACTTATTTGTTATACACATATTCAAAGCTCCTAGAAAGTATACATATATTCTATAAATCTATGACCAATCGGCCACCGGCCCAATCCGTTTCCCATCTTCTGGCTGGTCTGCCAACAGTTCTGTCGCCAACCAGTCGGCATGCTGATGGATTTTGCCTTCCGTTTTTTCACTTCGTTCTCTGTTCAATGTAATTTTTAGGGGCTTCGGTCTTATTTTTAATAATTTGGAAGTGCTCTGAACAGCTTCTAGGTTCTCAGGGCATTTAGGGTGGGGGTGGGGGTTAAGTGTTGACTATGAGTGCCACTACACCCTTCATAATTGTTATTTTTTCATAGTTTACTTCGTCTCATATCTATAAATTAATCACATAGTAGCTAGTTAGGAGAAGAAAATAAAATGTGAGACGTGAAAGAAAAAACTAAAACTTAATAAATGTGATGATAGGAAACTGACCGGAAAAGTGGATAACAGGATTTTGTAAAGAGAAAACGAGTTTCTCGTTAACTATCGTACCCTAGATATTTATACAATTTTTTTCATCATATTTTTTTAGAAGCTAAAATTGCTCCTTTTTAACGAGTTGTTTTTGTCTTATAAATTGATAAAATGTTGTTTCCACGAGAATACTATGTTAATTTACGATTCAATCTTAATAGGAAGAATCATTAATTAGTATATAAAAACATGCTTAATTTTCAAAATTTCGAATTCTCAAGTCTTGTTTAAGATCTAATAACATATAATGTAATATTAAAGTTAAAAATAAAAATTAAAAATAGTAACATCATGTGACATATGTACTAATCTTCAAAATTGTTTTAGGATCATAATTTTTTATAATTAAATAACACTTATATGTACTTTCATCATTTTCTCATCTTACAAGAGAATCATTGATTAGTAAATAAAAATATCAAAATTCGTATCCATCTTTTTGTCAGTCATGTAGTAATAATAATAATATATATATATATATATAATGACCAATTCTAGCATATAGAAACGGCAAAGTCGATGTATAATAACCAAGAGTATGAGCCTAAGCACACATTTTTATATAGTTTCCCTAACTATACATTGTTTTCACTAATAATTTTTAAATTTTTTTTTTATAAAGTCAATGATTTCATCATTTTGTTAATACTTAAAAAAAATTGATTTTCATGTTTTTATAACCTTTTGGTAATTAATTTGTTTATTTGATATTTTAAAGAGATATAATTCAAAAATATATATAAATCTTTACTTTTTTTGAAAAAAAAAAATTGATTTCAAGTTATAAATATATATAATTAGAGATTATTTAAAAAAAAGTTAAAAAAAATACAATCATTTATTATGAAAACAAAGTAATATTAACTTAATTATACAAAAATGTATTGTTTAACACAGCATGTCGTGTGATAACACATCATTGATAGGACTAGTTCAAAATTCAGTTGACTAAGTTAAAAACTAAAAAGTCAAGATGATGCAACTACCAACTAGACTTCTTCTGAAAAGTGGTTCCTTCGTTAAAAAGAAATGCAGAACAATTATAATTCGAAGAAAAATTACTTATCATCTTTTCACTAATTAATATAATCATTAAAATTAGATACTTTAGAGCCCTATATTATATTAATACCCGGACACGATAAAAATAAAATAATATAAAATTAAGAGTCGGACATGTATGGGACACGGCAAATCGCGTGTCAGACACGGTATGTTGGCGTGTCCGTTATAATTTGTCTTTTACCCATTTGGACACGAGTATCGGACACGATTAAATGATAACAGAACACGCCTAGCTCAAAAAATAAGTTTAATTTGTAATTTTTTAACATGAAACCCATCTAAAATAACTTCTAAAAATGTAGATTCAACATAAATATGTCAATTAGCATATCTGGTAATATTTATATCAAAATAATACTATGGTGGTTTCTTTGTTTAAATAGAAAAATATGTCAAAATACAATTATATATTCTATTATAAATGTCATACTTCCAGTCGTGTCCTAAATTTTACAATTTTACCGTTTTAACGTCTCCGTGTCATGTCGGACATGCAAACTCGCGTCCGTGCATGATAGGTCCTGTATAATTCCAAATTGTTGAAGTTACTTTAATATCAAAAGATCATAAAAACTTACACTAAAATACCTGAAACTTAAAAACGGTGAGGAAACAACAACTCACTATGTTTCCAATTAATTATATAATATGAAACTTCGTGTAATTTTAACTGACCAATAAATTGCATTAAAATTGTGGCAATGAAAATTTTCAAAAGTTAATCATATAGTTCAAACATTAAATTGTATAATTTAGTTTTAAAAATTTTTATTTCGACAATTTTGATAAATGTTATAAATCGGTTAAAATTATACGTAATTTCATAGATAATAATTAATTGATAACGGACGAAATATTTTATTTTATTTTATTTTGGTAAATTAACCATCTTAAATATGCTCTCTCTTTGTTTAGAATAAATAAGATCTTTTAAAGTACGTCAGCAAAATGTGAAATGTGGCAAAAGCGCGTTAGTATATAGAATGTGGGACATGTCCTTTTATTAAATAATGGGTTGTAATTTAAAAATGAAGCGATGAAATAAGAAATTGTTTACGTCTGGTTCCAAGAGATGATATATATATATATGTGTTCTCTCTTTACAGACAAGTAACATGCGTTTTCACCTCTATTAATCCCATGAAATAAAATGACGTGATATTACGACATACCCATCTCATTTCTATACACTATTTCACCCAAATTATATTCTCTACTTTTTACTTTATTTACTTCATTTTCTGTCGTTAAGAAGGGAACTTGAATTGCCAGATAAAAAATGTCTAAAATTTGCATTGGCATAGGTGATCAAAAGAGAGGAATACTCCCCCTCTAAGTTGATGAAGCGAAACAGAAATGGGTTGTCTCGGTCAAGAAAATTTCATTTTTCAACCGTCATAATCAGATATGAAATTATTTTTTCGTCGCCATCTCTAATTAAACAAATTCATTCAACTTGAATTTATTAGTTGTGCATGTTGAAATGGTTTCTTAGTCGGGTTACAAGTGAGTGGAAATGTTGAATATTATCAAACATTGATGGGTTTTTTGGTTCCGGTCTATGTTTATATAGTAGGAATTTCTCTCCTTTCTACATATATATATATATATATATATATATATATATATATATATATATCTTTCGGTGAAAATTGATGGACCTACAGTAAAACTTTTATATTGAAACTATAATCAAGCAATAAGGCAAACAAAAATATTGATTACTTAAAATTGATATAACCCCCAAAACCATTTAAATCTATTGAATCATTTTTATTTTCGTTTTAGTACATTTTTTTTTATAATCAATAACAATAACTTTCGAGGTAAGCAATTTGCGTGTCTCAGGTTGCGAATCTCGGTAAAGCGTATGGTATATGGACCAAGCAACTTGCTCTTAATCATTTGTTTGTCTCCCATTAAAACTCTCATTAATTTTCTTCAAAAAAATACAAATTCAAGAAATATAAAAACTCTGAAAGCTCCATAATTTTGAATGACACTCCAAAAGACCTTTTGGAAAAAAAAATCTGTGACGAATTGATTCTACAGACCGTAACCAGCTGGAGAATCAATGTTTCCAGTTTCAACATAGAAGAAAAACATTCACATTGAAATAGTCCCTACTTATCAGTAACCAACTGAATGACCTCATAATTAATCTTTCTTTAACAGCTAATAATATTTACTATTATACAATAAGTAGACAATACAGATCGACTGTGGTCACATCTCAAAGTCTGATTGGTTGGTATCCAATTTTTCCCAACTTGTGCAAATTGCTAACTATTTGATGTAGAATGAAATGGTAACGAAAAATATAATTAATGATTAATAGCGGACATAAGTTCCCATACATAGTGGGGATCCCTTAAAAGTTTCCAACTGTCGACCATTCAGAACTTTCGAGGGAAACACAGACTCATGGACTCTTTTTATCCTCTTAACACCTCAAAGAAATTAAAATCGACTCTTTGAAGTGGAAAGACTTCCAATGTTTACCATCAAGCGTTAACTCAGTAACCAAAACAAGTTACAAGTGTCAAAGAAAAAGGAGAAGTTTATGTAAGAAAACCGCGAATCCAAAATATTTCTCTATTATAGGTAAAAACAGCTAAATAAACCACGAGGTCCATAACATTATACCTAAAATGATTGAAAGTATGTATAAAATTACTCCCTCAAACTAAAATAACTAGTGATATTAAGCAACAGAGTGTTTAAAAATAATCCTGGAAGTATATCTAAAAAACCAGCTGCAATTATTGGTGAAATGAATAGCAGAGAAGCTATTTCTTTATCATGCCTTTTTCTGCTTCTTAGTAGGGGCTGGGGTAGGGAAGACAAAACGGAAAATCCAGGCCGCCACGATCGCGCCAGCAAAAGGACAAATCCAGTAAACATAAAACTGGTCCCATGTGTTGTGTCGATTGTTAACGTATGCCCACCCAAAGGCCTGTAATTTGGAAAACACAGTTACTTTCTTCATTAAACTGGTAAAAGGGTTTTACCTTCTGAAACAGAGAAGAAAATTCCCTTTTCACAAACATGCACTTCTGATAATATTCTCTATTTTACCAAATGGGACCTTTAGACGAGTCTTAGGATGATCTTGCCTGAGCAATGATCTGAAATTTAACCGGTCAGACATAGCCTTCGGGCCACTTGTTTTAATGGCAACGTATTATATAAAATATTAAGGTTTACCAATCAATCAGTGGCGGAACTTATATAGGAGCGGGGGTTGCCACAACCACCCCACAATTTTCAGTAATTTTATTTTTTCTATAGTGTTTTTCAGATTAATTTGTAAATAAAATATTTCAGCAACCCCTTAAATTTTATTTCCGGCAACCCCTTTCAAAATTATAAATTATTTACCAAAAATTTGAAAAAGTAGGAGAAAATAAAATTGAAAAGTGATTGTAGTGACTTTAATTACAATAACAGCTAACTATGAATGCATTATTGACTACTATTCTCACATACACTAATTTAACACGATTCCGGTTGATTATATCATTTTCATCGTAGCATGTTCTAAGCTCTGATATCTAATTAATCAAATTATTATTACAAAAATTACAAAAAAAAAAACTCTCAAAATTAAGATTAAATAATTTTCTATTTATTACAAAACATTTACTATATGTAAAGAAATCATGCAAATTTAAATTGATATAAAAAAATAAAGTTATAAATCTAAAATTTTTATATTTTAATCAATATGTTGACCATAAATTATGAAATTCCTCAGGAATAAATTATAAATTTCATAAATATTTCTTCAAAATTTTAAAAAGGAAATAAAAACAATGTCATAAATTTATTTACTTGACATTTCGTTAAATTGAATATTAAAAAAAAAACATTTTGTTCTCTACTAAATTGCCATTTTAGGTGGTTTTTTTATATTTAATTTATGAAAAAACTTAAGTCAAATGTCTTTATCTAGCCAAAACAGCCGGCTGACCGAGTGACGCTCTGAAAATATTTTATTTAAAAAAAAATTATAAAAGAGGGTGAATTTTTTTTGCAAAAGTGATAATTTTCAGCCCACACTAAAATGAAAAACTTAGTGTCAATACTTTTTTTTTGGCAACCCCAAAGTTGATGTTCCGGCTCCCCCGTGCAATCAAACATTATAATAAGCTTTGATGATTAAAAATTCATTGTCTCTTAAAACTTTGGAATTTTCTGACGTTCCTAAAAATGATACTATAGCAGAAGGTGATCAGTTGTAAATGATGCCACGATTATTTTAACATGTGTTTTTTATAATCGTGCATGGAACTGTTATAGGTGACGATGAGAGTGGTGGAATCAATTGACTGCGGCTTATACTCCAATTTTTATTCAAGTCGACGAATGTGGAACACAAAATCAAGGAAAAACAAAACGAATATAACTACATGGTAGGAAGTTGTAAAGTATTCACATTATTAATTATAGTAAACCAAGCATATAAAGATGAGATTTTTTTTGGTAAAATAAAAATTTAGGATGACAGGGTGCTACTTAAGTCCAAGGACATGGAAAGCTACAGGGCTTGTTAAGGGATTACGCCGGACATATAAATCGCTTATCATAGGAGATTGCTGGTAGAGGAAGTTATATAGCAAAATTTCCAGCCAAGTGTCGGATGCTTACCAATTCGACCAAACCCGATTCGTACAAACAAAGAGTATTCTTTGCCAAACAATTAAAGTGTAAACAAGGAGAATAGCTTCTCAACGGTGAATACTCTATAGTTCATATACTGGTAGCATATTATAAAGAGAAACAGCTGATAGTATTAATCAAACATGAGAATTAGATGAATAATTTAAAGTATTTAATATAGATAACCATTTGAAGTGCACATCCTCTACAGGTTAGCCGCAAACTAACAGAAGGGAGAATATTCTCACCGAATGGGAAGACAATAATTAATTGTACATATGCACTACTCTATGTAGTAAGACTTGTTATTAACGTGTCTAAATGGGACTCGAGAATGTTTCATATTTATGAACCTAATTCACTTTCCCATCTCTAAACTGGATCTAATCCAGTCAAAACAAGTTTAATTTCTCAAGCAAAACACATTGAAACTACAAGAACTATAAACAAGAACACATGATGCAGACTAAGATGATGTTGATACCTTCAGCACAAGTTTAATACTGGTTAATAGCTTATAGTTTCAAAACAAAAAAGAAAGTGTTTTCAGGAAAAAATAATGTCTTTTACCAATGATTAATATTTTTATGACCCAGTAAGATAGACCTCGTGGAAAAAAATACACCTCCTCAGTCAGTGATAAAGTGCATGGATTTGGCCTCTTCAGAAAAACCTAGGCGACATACAGCATTCGTATATACACATGTACAGATGTACTCAGTTAGAACCAATGTTTTAAATAGCGTTATCGTTAACATAGCGTTTTTTTTCCGAGAGCTATGCTAAAAGCGCAAATAGCGTAGCAACGAATTGCTTAGCGGTGTATTTTTTTTACCTATATAATCAAATAATTTAGAATGGGGCGGATGCAAAGTATGTCCAGTGGGGGCAGTAGCCCCCGCTGGAATTTTAACAATTATTATTTTATGTGTATTATTAACCAAAAACTAGTGTAGTGTAATGGTTAAGTGTTCACTCCTAAAGCTCTGCTGAGGTAATTGGTAGTGGGTTTGAATCTTACTACAGCAGCTTCAATTGTTGTTATTTTTTCCATGACAAATATGAAGCTTATATAAACTGCAACTTTTTGGTAAAAATTACATTGATACTATTGTACTATCTTTGTGTATTATATATTGTAATAAGATCATTTTTTTGTTTAAATGATTTTCCCTAAAAAGCTTGTATAGTTTCTAAAAAAAAAACTATAAAATATTAAAATTTAAACCATTAGTTCATCTTTTATATAGTTCGTACTAAATAGTATAAATAAAGTACATGGTCTGAACTTGTAACAGCTTCAATTGTTGTTATTTTTTCCATGACAAACTATGAAGCTTATATAAACTGCAACTTTTTGGTAAAAATTACATTGATACTATTGTACTATCTTTGTGTATTATATATTGTAATAAGATCATTTTTTTGTTTAAATGATTTTCCCTAAAAAGCTTGTTTAGTTTCTAAAAAAAAAACTATAAAATATTAAAATTTAAACCATTAGTTCATCTTTTATATAGTTCGTACTAAATAGTATAAATAAAGTACATGGTCTGAACTTGTAAAAATGCAATTGAAACAAAATTGTCAATGTTAATCAGTGGAGGTTATTGGAGACTACGAAAGATCATTTGCAAAACGCTTATACTATCGGAAAAATAAGATATATATTCATTATTTTGTGGCCCCGCTGAGCCGAAATCCTGACACCGTCCCTGATTCAGATGATTATTATGTTAACACACTTAAAAATTTAATCCTAAATTACAATATTATAACTCATAAAGAATATTATAACTCTTATTTATGTATACTTATGTAAAGAAATAATATTATAACTCTTATTTATGTATACTTATGTAAAGAAATAAGTTGTGACCCAGAACGACGTAGTTTTAGCCATTTTTTTAATTAAAAAATAAAATAAAAAATCAATTAATTTTTTTAAAAAAACTCGCTTTTTACGCTTTTACTCACGCTGTTTGCGCTTTTTTCGCGCTATTTGCGCTATACCTCTAAAATAGTGCTTTTGCGTAAGCGATTTTTTTCCGCTAACCGCTATTTGTGTAACGTTGCGCTACGTAGTGCGCTATTTTAAACAGTGATTAGAACTAATGTTGGTAATACAGCTTAGCTAGGATTACTCACTTCAAATAGAAAAGTACCAGGTAAATGCAATGGGTTCATAACAAGATTGTTTTAGAAAACCTGCCCTAAAAATCATTTCAACAAGTGCCTGAGTGCACTATACAAACGTGGATCGGTGATTCACATGGTCCACATTTCCAGGAGTAAATTACAGGGTGATGTCATTGTACTCAGTTTCTCATTCGCAATACAATTCAAGGCAAGCCAAACCCATTAAGATAAATAATCATAATAATGAGAAACTTACATTGGCAGGGTTCATGGAAGGTCCAGTATAACTCGAACCAGCAACAATTAGTGCAACGGTGGACATCGCAAGTAACCAAGTCTTCAAAACAGGGTTATTAGGCCCCCTGAGAACAATTAAAAGCACAGCAAAGGTAATAACAAAGGTTAAAATGCCCTCAGCCATTGCCCCTGTATGCAAGTCAACTTTCAAGGAAGGTCCACCCAACATATGCTTGTACTGAATTGGCATCACTTCAGCAATTGCCAATGCACCCCCAACTGCACCGGCTGCCTGTAGAGAGGGAAAATTACATAATTTAAAACCATGTGTACTTCCTCGCGAATGAACATGAGTAATTAGACTACATTATGTACCACGCCTAACTTCCTCCTGTCTATTGAAAAGCATATCCGGATACATTTATAAATGAAAAAGTAATTGAGTAAGTGGTTACTGCTCCTGTAAATAAATTTGGTTTCATACCAATACTCTACTGATAAATATCGTGCAGATTTTTTGTATTAAGCACCGATCATCCATGTACTTTATAATTAACCGCAATATAATTTAAGAATAATTATTCTATGCACTAGCTATTAATTTAATTCCTAAAAAGGATTGTAACAACAATCACGAGCCTCAACAAAAATCAATTAGGTAAATTCATATCAGGCAGTGGAATCTCCATTCGTTTACAACAAAACTTTGAACTACATTTTTTTCTAAAGGATAAGGTTTGTTCATATGTATATTTTGACCAAAATATCAGCTTTCCTGAAACCAAGGATATAAGTGAAATCGATTCAGCTTAGAACTTCTAGTTTAATTATGAAAAAAAGAAAATGGTCGAGTTATAAATTGAACCACGTCCTTCCACCCCCCTGAGTTGAGCTGATCAGTTATGTCCAAACAAGCCTAAAGAACACCTTCCAAAAGGCTACTAGATTACAAGTAGTTCTTAAAAAGCCTGACAATATTTCCTCCATGATGCTGAACGGAATGTTTCACAATTCTTTGTATTTGTTCCCATTCAGACACTTATGAATTACCCCGATGAATAAAGAAGTAAATTGTATTTTTACGATGACAACAATCAGTGTATCCACTAAAATCTATAATTAAATCTAAAAGCATAATCATACCAATTTTACAGATCAACCTAAAAAACTTATAAATGCGGATATTGATCAATTATGATGGATTTGTTCACTTGCAAATCATGATGGATTTGGTTGTCCATCTTAGAGATTTGCAATTATGGACTAGAAAAACTGGAGCTTCGAAGTTAAAACGATCAAGGATTTTGTCCTCCTCAATCAAGCTTCACTTATTTCAATAGAATCTACTAATTTTCAGTTTTAAAGTTAACCCAACAAGCACAGCTGCACAGCTGCAGATCAAAAAATGAAGAAAAGCTACAAAACCGAAATAAGAACACGTAAATTAGCAAAAAGACTTTATTCTACCTAATTAGTAAAAGGTCTGGTTCTAACACTTATTTAGCAAAATCTCTAAATCCCAAAATATATCTTCTAAATGTTTGTTTTTACACTTTTTCATTTGAATAAATCTAACTCAGTCCAACTTTCACTCTACATCAAGGATTCAAAGACCGGACCTTGCTGTTGGACTTTGTGAGTATTTACTCTGTAATGGTAACAAAAAACATGAAATTTTAATTTGTACATTCATTTTGAACTTCTTTTGCTAATGCAAATTGTTCCTTTGATTAAATGCATATTTGGCAACTACTTTTTTCTTAGCTTTTTGTTTAGAAAGGCTATGTGTGTTTGGTTTGGCAAGCTTATTTAGCTTTTGAAACGCTAGATTCCGGGCCAAAAAATTTAAAAAAAACAGAATTTGGCGTCTTATTTTGGTTTATTCAGAGAAAAAAAATACCAAAACAGACTTTTCCTAATAAAATTTGTTTGTATATTTAAAACTCACTTGTAAGTTAAAACAAGTTAAAATAAATTGTAACTCACCTAAAAAGAAAGAAGCTAAGGTGGTGTCAAACATTATTAGAGAATTTTTTAAGCAGCAGTTTGACCCAAAAAACCGATACTAAACATGTCTCAGATCAATACTCACAGTCTCACACAGTCTCACACAGTCTCACACAGTCAGAAATCAACAAATTCAAGACAACTGAAGTAAAACTCCTAAAATTACAAATTGAAGTTAAATTCCTAAAATTACTATTAGCGGATACTAAAGGATTAGCAATTAACCTAGAATCAAATCAAAATACAAATTTATAGCATTGTCATATTCCTTTAATTAATTCCCTGATTCTGTAATATGCATTTATATATATGCCCTGTGTAAACTAAAGAAGTAGATGTATGAAAACAACTTCCTATTTACTCTGTATTTCAATTCTTATCAATCAAATACTCCTAAAATTACAAACTGAAATCAAATACTCCTAAAATTACAAACTGAAATCAAATACTCCTAAAATTACAAACTGAAATCAAGTACTCCTAAAATTATAAACTGAAGTCAAGTACTCCTAAAATTACAAACTGAAGTCAAATACTCTTAAAATTACAAACTGAAGTCAAATACTCCTAAAATTATAAACTGAAATCAAATACTCCTAAAATTACAAACTGAAATCAAATACTCCTAAAATTACAAACTGAAATCAAATACTCCTAAAATTACAAACTGAAATCGAATACTCCTAAAATCATAAAGTGAAGTCAAATACTCCTAAAATCATAAACTGAAGTCAGATACTCCTTAAATTACAAACTGAAGTCAGATACTCCTTAAATTCCAAACTGAAGTCAGATACTCCTAAAATTGCAAACTGAAGTCAGATACTCCTAAAATTACAAACTGAAGTCAGATACTCCTAAAATTACAAACTGAAGTCAGATACTCCTAAAATTACAAACTGAAGTCAAATACTCCTAAATTTACAAATTGAGGGTCAGGGTTACCCAACCACCGCCATGAGCCCCCCACCACCACTCCGATGCACGTCAATGAC
The DNA here is from genome assembly GCA_963682055.1 of Primula veris. Classification (NCBI taxonomy): domain Eukaryota; kingdom Viridiplantae; phylum Streptophyta; class Magnoliopsida; order Ericales; family Primulaceae; genus Primula; species Primula veris. Next base: position 22,016,912 of record OY821741.1, read on the forward strand.
AGATATAGAGAAAGATCTCGAGAAGTAAAGGTAGTTCTTTGAACAAAAAAGACGATACCAAAAGTGTCCTCGGAAGTCGGATCAATACTCACACAGTCAGAAACCAACAAATACAAGACAACTGAAGGTTAATACTTCTAAAATTACAAACATTAAAATCATACTAGTAGGATATATCAATAATATGAATATATGTCTAGATGTCTTATGAATTTGCACAAAAACTCTCCACTCTCACATATACGAATCAATCTCATGCATCTCGTGCCTTGGGTTACTAGTATATATATACACAATATCAATCGATAACCCCACTCATTATCCAACCTATTCTCTCAATCTATCCAAACTAGCCAAGACCCGACTCAAACCAACCCCAAACTACACCCCAACTGTCTCCACTTAGTTCCTTCCCCGTAAAGGTTAATACTCCTAAAATCATACTAATAGTATCAGGGCCGGTCCGACTCCTTTCTAGATCTAAGTCAACTAAAAAACTGGCCGGGTTTTTAACCTTGCTTGAAAAAGTTCATAACTTGCATAAAGACAAAAAAATCGTAAAAAAATTACAAAATTCAACCATATCATAATAAAATAAATTACTATTTTTCATAATAGACAAAATAGACCATCAAATAGTAAAAGTTCTTGATGTATTATTAGTAAGGAAAGAAACGACTTAATTCTGAAATTAAAAAAAAAAGAAAAAACTCTTTTTTGGGCCTATTCAAGAAGGACAGGCGCCTAAGCTAACTGGCATGTTTGGTTTGCACCAAAACCGGACCTGAATTAGTATACATAAATAGAGAGAGAGAGGGGAGAGACCTGAGCAGGAAAACGGAGGGCCATAGAAAAAAGGGAATCTTTCCCAATCCCAGCTGCATAAAATGCCGCAGTTCCAGTAGGGTTGAAGCTCGCCCCACCCATGGCCTCCCCAACGATACCGAAGATGAACACAAGCACAAATACGATGATGGTGACAACAAACAGAGAAAACATTCCCTGCAACTGGATTCCGAGTGAGGTAGTGATGAATGAAGTTACTGCACCGATGGAGGAAGCACAGAATACCCACATGAAGGTCATTATTCCATCTCCTATTGCTAATCGAATTGCACCCATCTTTCCCCTTTCTCTCTCTACACTCTACTTGGTGGGTTGGTCAACCAGTCATGACTAATATATATATATTTTTATATTTATACTTTTGTGAGGAATATACTTTTTTTTGTGTGTCCAAAGTGTGTACTTTGTATCTAAAAAAAAAAAACAGATGGAGAAAGTAGATGATTCACCTAATTTCAAATCAAACTGACTTACGTACGAGGTCTAAATACTGTATTTTTTTTACCGATTTATTATTGGTACCAAACGACAAAAAAAAAGTAGATGAGTACACGCTGACTAGTGAGGATTTGTTGAAGATATGTATTTTTTTTTAAAAAAAATGTATATTTATATTGTTTAAAATGCAAATAAACCCATGTAACTATGAGTTATTTGAAACTAAAGCCATAAACTATCAACTCTTGTAATTAATCCCCATAAACTATTAAAAAAAAAAATTGCAATTAACCCCCGATACTTTCTTTTAAAAGATATTGCTTTAAGCTCTTTGGCTGGTTTTTCAATTATTGTAATCACTTAGTGACCGTTTGGTATCCGATTTTTTTATTTTTAATTTACAAAATTTGTTAGTGTTTGGATAGTCAGACTATTTAGCTTATTCGGTAAATAAGCTAAAAATATAGATTTCAAGTGGATTATTAAAATTGATTTTTAAAATATGATTATGGACCAAAAAAGTCGTTGCCAAACATAGCCTTATTCAATATTCATCCACATTAAGTAAATTTTCACGGAATGACACAAAAAAAAAAAAGCCTTTTTCACTAAATTAATATTTTCTTGTAGAAAGTCTCTTCTGGTCGCATTTTTAATGTGCATTGACAAACTAGATATATCAAACAAATGGTTTTGTAAAACGGACAAATGAATAAAAAGTTTGTCATTTTAACTATGAACTTAGGGTTAATTGTATTAGTTTGATAGTTTACGGAGTCAATTGCAAGAATTAATAGTTCCAATGGGTTATTTGTAAATATCTCGTAGCTCGAAGGGGTTATTTTTATTTAACCCATTTATATGATGTGATGAGTATTCTTTTTCTATGTATGCATGTGTACTTGTATCCAAAAACTGTGGAGAGTAGATGAGTCATCTAACTTCAATGACAGAGATAAATTTGACTTACCTACAAGGTGTAATCCCGGTCTTTTAAGTTTTACATGTACGGTGGTAAATTTTTGGATTGTTATCTTATCTACAACTTAATTAAAAATTGATCTATGAAAATAAAATTAATTAATAATTGGTCCATTTTCCACTAACTAACCAATAAAAATAAAGAAAAAATAGGAAAAAATGGAAAATTTTCATAAAATCTGAAGGAAAAAAACCCAAAAAAGATTAAAAAAGGCAAAACCCTGAAAAAACACGTATAAAATTTTGAAAAATCCAAAATATTCCTAAAAAATCTAAAATTAACAAAAAACCAAAAATGCAAAGTCATTTTAAAAACAATCTGGTAATTTTAAAAATATTTTAAGTCATTTTAAGTCATTTTAAAAAACAAACTGAGTCGTTTTAAGTGATTTTAAAAACAGTCTCAGTCATTTTAAATAATTTTAAAAATAGTCTGAGTCGTTTTAAGTGATTTTAAAAATAGTCTAAATCATTTTAAGTCATTTTAAAAATAGTCTGAGTCGGTTTAACTCATTTTAAAAATAGACTGAGTAATTTTAAAAACAGTCTAAGTAATTCTAAAAATAGTTCAGGTAATTTTAAAAACAGACTGAGTTGTTTTAAGTCATTTTAAAAATAGACAGAGTCGTTTTAAATGATTTTAAAAATAGTCTGAATTGTTTTACGTCATTTTAAAAATAGTCTGATTCATTTTAAGACATTTTAAAAACAATTTGAGTCATTTTAAGTCGTTTTAAAAATAGTTCAAGTCATTTTAAATCATTTAAAAACAATTTGAGTAGTTTTAAAAACAATCTAAATCGTTTTAAGTGATTTTAAACCCAATCTGTGTTGTTTTAAGTCATTTTAAAAAAAATCTGAGTCATTTTAAGTAATTTTAAAAAAGTCTGAGTCGTTTTAAATTATTTTAAAACAGTCTAAGTCGTTTTAAGTGGTTTTAAAAATAGTCTGAGTCGTTTTAAGTGATTTTAAAAATAGGCTGAGTCATTTTAAGCCATTTTAAAAATTATCTAAGTCGTTTTAACTCATTTTAAAAATAGTCTGAGTCAGTTTAAAAACATTATGAGTCGTTTTAAGTGATTTTAAAAATAGTCTGAGTCCTTTCAATTCATTTTAAAAATAGTATGAGTCATTTCAAGTCATTTTAAAAACATTCCGAGTCGTTTAAAAATAGTCTGAGTTATTTTGAGTCATTTGAAAAACAATTGGGATCATTTTAAAAATAGTATGAGCCATTTTGAGTCATTTTAAAAACTGTATGATTCATTTTAAAAACAGTCTGATTCATTTTAAAAACAGTCTGACATTTTGAGTCATTTTAAAAACAGTATGATTCATTTTAAAAACTATATGATTCATTTTAAAAACAGTCTGAGTCATTTTAAGTAATTTTAAAAACAGTATGGGTCATTTTTAAGTAATTTTAAAAACAGTCTGGGTCATTTTAAAAATAGTCTAGATCATTTGCTAAGTCATTTGAAAACAGTCTGAGTCATATTGAGTAATTTTAAAAATAGTCCGAGTCATTTTAAAAAATAGTTCGAGTAATTTTAAAAATAGTCTGAGTCATTTTTAAGTCATTTGAAAACAATTGCAAATTATTTTAAAGTTTTTAATATTTTTTGGACTTTCCGGCTTTTTTCGACTTTTTTAGAACTTTTTTTTTTCATTTTTTTTTTCATTTTGGATTTGTTGAATTTTTCTTCGTTTTTTTTTAATTTTTTAAAAAATTTCGGATTTTTTTCGGGGTCCTGGCTTTTTTGAACGTTTTTTTTGTGATTTTGGATTTTCTTTGTGTTTTTGTATTTTTTTTTTACTTTTTTTTTTGGTTTTTTCGGGTTCCCGGTTTTTTTTGAAATTTTTTTCATTTATTTTGTGATTTTAGATTTTTGGATCTTTCTTAGGTTTTTACCATTTTTTTCGGAGTTTTTTTGGGTTCCCGATTTTTTTGAAGGTTTTTTTCAACTTTTTTGTTTTTTTTTCTGATTTTTTTGATTCCTAACTTTTTTGAACTTTTTTTTTTTTTTTATTTTGGAGTTTTTTTTTTTTTTTTTTTACATTTTTTCGGGGTCTCGATTTTTTTAAAGTTTTTTTTTTCAGATTTTTTGGTATTTTCTGTTTTTTTTTGGATATTTTTGTTATTTTTTGAGTTTTTCTATTTTTGTCAATTTTGGGCCTTTTATATTTAATGAGTAATTGACCAATTCTTAATTAGTTTTAGAAATAATTGACAAACCCTTAATTAAATTTTATAGGATGGCAAACTACATATATTGTTGAACCATGGGTTCAATAATTGATTTTGATTATAAGTTTGATTATTTTTTAATGATTTTACGCTTTCTCTATTTTCGATGATATAATGCTTTGTCTTTTCCAAAAATAGAAAATGTATATTTCAGACATCAGAAAGATAGAGTAATCAAATACGAAGCCAACGGTCCAAGCGGAATCAAAATCGGAGCTAAAACGAAGAAGTTACGAGCATTCGAAGTAAAGCGGAAAACCCGAAAATTGCCAGAAAACGACCGATCATTTTGGACAAAACGACCGATCGTTTTTGGTCCAAATTCTTCCAGAGAGGTCGTTATAAAAACGACCGGTCGCCAGTAGAAAACGACCGATCGTTTTTCTGTAGATTCAAAAACGACCGGTCGACTGAAGAAAACGACCGATCGTTTTTCAGCCGAATTCAGAAACAACTTTTTAGCTTTTTTGAATAAGTATCTTTAACCTTTGGATAAACCCTCAACCATCTACCCAACGGTCATAATACATAAAACAAACTTTTCTTGTCTTATAAACACACCCCAATCACTTTCCAAATACAACCAATCAATCCTTCAACCTCTATTCATCAAAAACACCTAAATTCTCCATTATTGAGAAAAAGCTCGAAAAAGAGGGAAATTGAAGAGAAAGCAATACAAGCTCAAATCAAGATCAATCATCATCAAATATCACAAATTAGGTTATTTAGAAGCAATCAAATTGTGAGTGTTGTTTTATTTTCGATAAATTTGTAAAAAGCAAATTATAAGCTCATTTGTGATTGAGTGTTTGGGTAGAAAATTTTAAACCAAAGTGTTGGTTAAAAGTTCTAGGTTAAACACTTGGGTACTCATATATTGAGGGGGAGTCGTTGACTCGTAAACGTGTTCGCTTGCACTTGTATCAAGAGTAGAAACATCGGGTAGAGGATGAGCAAATCGTTTTGATTAGCTCGCATAGGAATTGTAAAATTGGAAAGAAGATTTTAGTGAAACACTCGGTAGCACGAATACCGAGGAGAGGACGTAGGCGGGTTTGCCGAACCTCTATAAATCTTGGTGTCAATCTCTTCCCTTACTATTTACTTTCCGCATTCTTTATTATTGCTTATTATCTTGCTTGCGTATAGTAATCTTAGCATTTCATTAACTTTTGTTAAACGCTTAAGTTTAGAATTGCGATAGTTGGGTTGTTAGTTGCACTAATTTTTAATTAGACGAAAAACGCCTAAAATCTTATTCACCCCCCCTAAGATTTAGCCGCACGGGCCAACATATATCAAACTAATAGTTTTGTAAAATGGACAAATGAATAAAAAGTTTCGTCATTTTAACTATGAACTTGGGGTTAATTGTATAAGTTTGATAGTTTACGGGTTCAATTGCAAGAATTAATAGTTCCAAGGGTTATTTGTAAATGTCTCGTAGTTCGAAGGGGTTATTTTTATTTACAATTAATGCTTAATAAGTATCACTTTTGAACTTATATTCCCATGAGCTACCTATCATAATTTGCATTTCTTGTAGGTAACACTTTTTTATACTATATAAACCCTTAATTTTCTTATTTTAATCTAATTGTATTTCTCTATTCATCTCTCTCTTTCTCTCTCTCTCTATATATATATATGACGGTAGCGGCGATAATCTATTCTTTTTCGACGACCTTGATCTTTTCTCCTCCTCCAACAACCTTTTTTTTCATTTTTTTTGTGATTTTGGATTTGTTGAATTTTTCTTGGTTTTTTTTATTTTTTTTTTCAAATTTATGATTTTTTTCGGTTTCCTGAATTTTTGAACGTTTTTTTTTTGTGATTTTTGATTTTCTTGGTTTTTTGTATTTTTTTTTTTTACTTTTTTTGGGTTTTTTTGATTTTTCGATTGTTTTTGAAATTTTTTTCATTTATCTTGTGATTTGGGATTTTTGGATTTTTCTTGCTATTTTAGCATATTTTCGGGGTTTTTTCGGGTTTCCGACTTATTTGAATGATTTTTTTTTTCAGGTTTTTTGTTATTTTTTTTCTGATTTTTTTGTACTTTTTTTTATAATGATTTTGGAGTTTTCTTGTTTTGTTTTGTTTTTTTAACATTTTTTCGGGTTCCCGATTTTTTTAAAGGTTTTTTGGTATTTTCTCTTTTTTTGGATATTTTTGTTAGTTTTGTTAGTTTTTCTTTTTTTTTCAATTGTGGGCCATTTATATTTAATGAATAATTGACCAATTCCTAATTAGTTTTAAAAATAATTGACCAATTCTTAATTTAATTTTGTAGGATGACAAATTACATATATCAAACAAATAGTTTTGTAAAACGGACAAATGAATAAAAAGTTTCGTCATTTTAACTATGAACTTGGGGTTAATTGTATAAGTTTGATAGTTTACGGGGTCAATTGCAAGAATTAATAGTTCGAAGGGGTTATTTGTAAATGTCTCATAGTTCGAAGGGGTTATTTTAATTTAACCTATTTATATGATGCGATGAATATTTTTTTTTTTTTATGTATGTAAGTGTATTTGTATCGAAAAAGGTGGAGAGTAGATGAGTCACCTAACTTCAATAACTGAGATAAATTTGACTTACGTACAAGGTGTAAACACGGTCTTTTTAACTTTTAACCGTATTGCTCTGCTTCCGGATATGAACTAGCTTTAACTTATCCATTTTCTAATTCCAATTTCGTGTGTTATATTAACAAATTTATGTTAAAATTTGGATTAGTATCTTATCTCCAACTTAATTAAACATTGATCCATTAAAATAAAATTAATTAAGTATTTATCCATTTCCCCTAAGTAACAAATAAAAAAAAATAGAAAATTTTCAAAAAACCAAAACGGAAAAACAAAAAAATCTGAAAAAAAAACCTAGAAAAGTTTAAAAAAAAACGAAGGTAAAACTCCCAAAAAAACAGGAATAAAATTTAAAAAATCCAATATCAAGAAAAAATCCAAAACGCAAAAAAAAAGAGAAGTCTGAGTCGTTTTATATCATTTTTAAAACTGACTAATTTTAAAATCAGTATGAGTAATTATAAAAATAGTTTGGGTAATTTTAAAAACAATTTGAGTCGTTTTAAATCATTTTAAAAATAGTATGAGTCGTTTTAAGTGATTTTAAAAACAGTCTGAGTTATTTTAAGTGATTTTAAAAACAGTCTGAGTTGTTTTAAGTATTTTAAACAGTCTGAGTCGTTTTAAGTTATTTTAAAAATAGTCCGAGTCGTTTTAAGTCATTTTAAAAATAGTCTGAGTCGTTTTAAGTCATTTTAAAAACATTATGAATCATTTTAAAAACATTATAAATTGTTTTAAAAATAGTATAAATCATTTTAAAAACAGTCCGACTCGTTTTAAGTCATTTTAAAACAGTCTGATTAGTTTTAAAAACAGTCTGGGTCGTTTTAAGTGATTTTAAAAACAGATTGAGTCGTTTTAAGTCATTTTAAAAACAGGATAAGTCATTTTAAATATTTTAAAAATAGTTTGAGTCATTTAAAAAACATTTAGAATTGTTTTACGTCATTTTAAAGACAGACTGAGTCGTTTTAAGTCATTTTAACAACAACCTGAGTCGTTTTAAGTGCTTTTAAAAACAGTCTGAGTCATTTTAAGTTATTTTAAAAATAGTCCGAGTCGTTCAAAGTGATTTTAATAACATTCTGAGTCATTTTAAGTGATTTTAAAAATATTTTGAATCATTTTAAAAACAGTCCGAGCAGTTTTAAGTCATTTTAAAAACAGTATAAGTAGCTTTAAAAGTAGTCTGAGTCATTTTAAGTTATTTAAAAAAAAAGATGAGTCGTTTTAAGTTATTTTAAAAATAGTTTGAGTCATTTTAAAAATAATCTGAGTCATTTTGAGTCATTTGAAAAACTGTCTAAATCATTTTAAGTAATTTTAAAAACAATCTGAGTCATTTTAAAAACAGTCTGAGTTATTTTAAAGTCATTTGTGTTGATCCGTAGGTGTCTAAACCTTAGAGGGGGGGGGGGGTGAATAAGGTTTTGGTATGTTTTTCGCGGAATAAAAACTATGTGTTATTAACTAAGCAAATTAGTGGTTTTATAACTTAAACAATTTAGTTAACAAATAAATGCTACGTTAATCTATGCAAGCAATGAATATAAGCAATAAATAATTTGCGAAAAGTAAAAGTTGAGGGAAAAGAAATAACGCAAGATTTATAGAGGTTCGGCAAAACGCGCCTACTTCCTCTCCTCGGTATTTTCACTTCCGAGTGTTTCACTAAAATCTCGTTCCAAGGTTATAACCTAACGAGCTTAATCAACCGATTAAGCTCCCCCTCACTTTATGAGTATCCCGAATGAAAAGCCTAGAACTTTTAAGCTACACTTGCTTGAAAAGCTTCTACCCGATCACTCGCTCACAAATGAGTTTATAAAATACTCTTTTACAAGATTGAATTTGAATGGATCACTCACTAACAAATAATATCTCGATGTTTATAAGATTACAATAATAATAAGCTCGAGAATATTTTATAGATACAAGTGAGACAATTTAGTAGTATAAGCTTATAAGATATTTGAATTTTGAAAGCTTGAAGTTGTGTAATTGTTAGGTGTCTTCAACAAAGGATTTTGGGGCCTTTTGTAGAGTGAAAAAGGTCCAACAATTAATTCATAACCGTTGGCAGTTGTTGAGTAGATTAGCTGCTAGTTTGCAGCAGTTCGCCCCATTTTCAGGATAAGCTGAAAAGCTGGAATTTGAATTTCTATAGAAACGATCGGTCGTTTCTGAAAAACGATCGGTCGTTTTTCATCTGTGCTCACTGGAAGAATTCCTTCTTAAAACGATCGGTCGTTTTTGTGTGCTGCTCACTGGAAGAATTTTTACCTAAAACGATCGGTCGTTTTAGGATAGCGATCGGTCGTTTTGCCTACTGAACAGTCGTTTTTTGTTCTTGCAATGTTTCGGTTTTCTCGACATACTTCGAAACCCCGTAACTAACCCGTTTCAAATCCGATTGAGGTTCCGCTTGAACCGTTGGCTTCGTAATTTCGTATTCTATCATTTTAAGCCTTTAACACACTCGATAAATGATTAGTACGCAAAACGAGCTTTTATCATGTTTTACAAATATTGTTATCATCAAAATAATCGATTAGAAGAATAACGTTCAACAATTTGGAAACAGTCCGAGTTATACTCAACGTATTAAGTAATTTTAAAAATAGTCCGAGTTATTTAAAAAAACAGTTCGAGTAATTTTAAAAATATTCTGAGACATTTTTAAGTCATTTGAAGTCATTTGCAAAACAACTTCAAGTTATTTTAAAGTTTTTAATTTTTTTTGGACTTTCCGTCTTTTTTCCAACTTTTTCTAACTTTTTTTTTTTTTTTCTTCATATTTTTGTGATTTTGGATTTTTCTTGGTTTTTTTTTTAATTTTTTACAATTTTTCGGGTTTCTGACTTTTTTGAACGTTTATTATTTTTTTTTTGTGATTTTTGATTTTCTTGGTGGTTTTGTATTTTTATCTTTTTTTTTTGTTTTCCCGGGTTTCCGACTTTTTTTGAATTTTTTTGAATTTTTTTTTTATGATTTTGTATTTTTCTTTTTTTTTTATACCATTTTTTCGGGTTTCCGATTTTTTTTTCATCTTTTTTGATATTTTCGGTTTTTTTTGTTGTTGATATTTTTGATATATTTTGAGTTTATCTTATTTTTTCAATTGCAGGCCTTATTTATTTATTTATATATAAAGAGTAATGTAAAAATGGTTAATTAGTTTTAAATTATAATTGACGAATTTTGAAATAGTTTAGTTTTAATGGATAATAAATTATATATATATATATTGAAAATGATGGACAGTAAAAGAAGAAGAATAAAAAACAAACAAACCCATTAATAAAAATGGGAGATGAAGTTGAGAAAGCAGGCCATAACATTAGAAAAGCTCAGTCAAGTGAAATAATAATAAACCCTAAAAGAGTACAGTAGTATAAAATTGAATTAAGCAGAGAGAGAAGAAGAAGAAGAAGATGGCAGCTGGACATGGAGTAAGAGCAAGAACAAGAGACCTTTTTCAAAGAGAGGTTTTCGTAAGAAAGGAACAATTCATTTATCTACTTATTTAAGAAGTTATCATGTTGGTGAATATGTTGATGTTAAGGTGAATGGTGCTAATTCATAAAGGTATGCCTCATAAGTATTATCATGGTATAACTGGTCTTGTTTGGAATGTTACTCCTCGTTCTATCGCTGTCCAACTCAACAAACAGGTTTTTTATTTATTTATTTATTTATCTCTTTCTTTATTATTAACTAAATATTCATTTATTTAAAATCATTTACATCAGTGAATTAGTTCAGGATTGATTGATAATTATATTAGGGTTCATCGTTAATTAGTAGTAAATTAGAGTGAGGGTATTCTTGGTTAAATGGTTTTGCCTTTGGCTTATTATAATAGTATGATATTACTGTGTCTATTGTTTTTGTTTTATTACAGTAATGGTCATCTAGTTATGAAAATTGATAGGATTAGGAACTATGAATGCCAATTAAATAAATAATGTACAAGTATATATACTAGCCGCAAAACTCACCCGATGGATGATATTGCAATCAATTATTTTATTTATATAATACTATAATTTCTACTGTATGAAAACACAGTAAAAATAAAATAAATTAATATTTTACTATTATCAAATTTGAAGTGTACATACTTATTGATGGCTCAAGCAAGATGATTTCCAAATGAGGGTCTCTTCTGACGGTCTTGTATTTTTTTTTTTGAATAGGGAAATAAAGAGAGGAGGGTGTAAAGAAAGCATAAGAGGGAACGGTTTTATATTTGCTTGGGCATTTTTTTTTTCTTTTTGAATTAAAGTTATTTTTGTAAATAAATCAATGGGTCCCCATTTTGTGGACCGTTGACTGCACATTGTACCGTTAATTCGTGGACCGTTTGATCACTTTATATTAGATTTGAACCGTAGGATCTAAAACCCTATTAAAAAAAAAGAACCCTAAAATTACTATTCTACCCTTAAATCTAACGGTCTAAATCTAAAGTAAATGATCCAACGGTCCTCTATTTAACGGTACACTGTGCCGTTGAACAGTGAACGCACAAAAGAAAAACCCTAAATCAATTAGGAGGGGTATTTTCGGAATATAGTGTTCCAAAGCCTCATAAGGGGTACTTCACTTAAATAATAGTAAGATACAGATATTACTAAATGTATTGTTTTTGTTATGATGTTAGTTTTCTTATTTATCTAAGCATTTGTACTGTAGACATAGTCAGGAGTGTTATGAAATTGGTACTATCCACTACGAATTTATTAGACTGTCTATAAGTGCTTAAAATTGGTAGTGTCCACTATAGATTTACGTGCATTTTGGGATGCATTACTTTTGTAACTAAATTGCCGAAATGACAGTTTCGAAAAAACTTTTGTATACTGTCATTTAGCAATTTAGGTATGGTTTTTTTTTCATCTCAAAATGCACGTAATTCCATAATGGACAAGTAAATTGGAATAGAGGGAGTAAAAATTAACATTACCGATTTTTTTAAAATAGAGTATTTAACTAAAACTGGTACTCCACTCCATCTGTTCCTTATTACTTGTCCACCATGAATTCACGTGCATTTTTGGAGTCATTATTTTTATGACTAAATTGCTGAATGACAAATTTGATTTTTTTTAGTGTCAATTTAACATGCGCGTATTTTCATAGTGAACTAGTAAATGGGAACATATGCATTAGTGCTGCTGACATAGTCATGAATGTTATGAAATTGGATAGGATTAGGGACTGTGAATTCCCTGTGCTGAAGTGAATTTACATAAGAAATAATTGTCAATGAAAGAAATAATATAGGAGTAGTAAAACATATGAGGTGCGGTGCCCCTGATGGTCAATTTCATGGGATATGGCAAAATATAGGAGTACTTATTCGGCACCTTTTTTATTCTTTATTTCTAATTATTCAACTCTTGACTTTTATGGCCTATTGGGATATGGTGTTACATGGATTTAAAGTCTCTTAACTAAATATGTTTAATGATTGTATATTTAGTTGGTTTACTACTGTTTTTGTTGATTTTAGAGTGTTTAGACTTTTTAGGTGTGTTAGATTTTTTTTTGAGTGTGTTAGATTTTTGAGTGTGTTAGATTATTCGTTGTATGTGATTGTCATTTTGAGCTCTTTTTTGTTTGTAATATTTGTTGTTTGGTCTTAAAGGTGGAGTCTTCTTTACTTGTGGACAAGAAAAATTTTGTTGTTTGGTGAAAACTGAGAAGACATTACTTTATGTGCTAAGATTTATTGGGATTTATGTTTGTGGATGTCTACCGGTCTGAATCCGGAACTTCTTAACATTTGAGTCAGGGTATTTGTAGCTCTTATTGAACTCATGGTTTTCGTAGCATTAAGTCCAAATTATTTGTGGTGATTCTATTGCAGCATTGTTGATCATAAGTGCTTTGATATTATGGACATTAGTTTTTATTATCCTGCTACTGATACAATGCTACTGGTACAATATCCTGCTATGAACAATGTGGCTAATTAATTAAAAAAAATTCTACAATGACATTAAATCCATCACTCTTAAACCTTAAAAGAGTAATGATTTTTTAAACCACAACTGTATGCAAACATGAATAGTCTAATAGTTTTCGTAACCTTATTATGAAGCAGAGTTGCTTGAACGCATATTATGGTTTCTTTAAGAAAGTTGTCAGTTTAGTTAGTGTATATGCCAAGTCATTGATGTTTCGATTTGGTGTATAGAAATTTGGAAGTATGACCGTGGTTTTAGTTTTGATTAATAGTTTATGTTTTGGTTTTTACTTGGTTGTTATTTTGTTGGCTTTTAGTTTAGAGGACCTCATTTGTTTTCGGTAGAGTGCATTTCTCCCTCTTTTTTCTGTAATTAAGTTGTATTTTATTCGATTATATCTGTCAAGTCCTGTATCTAGTTTCATAATTTGGCAGTGTTGGTTAGTCTTTTGTTTTACTAGTTTCATGGGTTCTAATTTTAATTTTTACTATTTTATTTTATAGCTCTATACCATTTTCATCAAAATTTCTAGATGCAATATCTTCTGGTAATGTAAATGTAAAATCATGTATAACTCTGATTTCTTATTTCATACAACTCTAGTCCTCATGGATGCAACTCTCTTCTTTTTAGTATGTAAAATGAAACTTTGACTTGCCTGTTACCGAGTTTGTGTTTTGGCAGACATTAAAACTGGTTTCCTTTTGTATACTAGTCCAGTAATTTGTAAACTGTTGGTGTTGTTTGGAGTAATGCAATGTAACACCCTTTTTGGACATTTTCCAATGTTATTATTGTTGAATCTTGTTGTTACTCTTTTTTTTAATATAAGAACCTTGTTTGATTCTTTGACTTGGTTACCATTCAAGTTAATTTTAATCTGTTATTCTGTGCAATATTTGAAATCTGCTATTACACTACTTTCTCCGTCTGACATGTTTTATAATATCATCTATTCAGATAATTTTGTTCTCAAGCTGAAATAACTTGCTAAATAGCTATTATGTATATAAACATTGGTTTGTGTCTTGTACATACCATCCCATCTCTAATGTAGTATCCATTCTGGTCAGCTGATTCTCTTCAAACCAAAATTGTTTGTTTGATACTTGTTATTAGTGAGACAGACACTTCAAGTGATTGTCTTCTTGCTTTGTTGTGATTTAGCTTTACATTTCTGTAGTTGGGTTTCATTTGAAGTCTTATTTCTTAGCAAGTTTTGCTATCATCATGGCTGATTCTCTCGACTCTAGAAGATGGTACATGTTCTTTCAAAGTTATGATTAGGCCACCTTTCAAGTTATTATTATTAAGCTAGCTTTGTTTGTGTGATATTCATGTTGTGACGAGGGTATTTATTTTTTCTGGTTTCTTTTATAATTTAGTATTTTGTAAATTCAGGTGGGCAACAGAATTATCAAGAAAAGACTTCACGTTCGTGTTGAGCATGTACAGCCTTCCAGGTGTGCTGAGGATTTTAAACTAAGGGTGAAGAAAAACGACGAGCTCAAGGCTGCTGCCAAGGCTAGAGGTGAAGTTATCAGCACAAAACGCCAACCTTCAGGGTCCTAAACCTGGTTTCATGGTCGAGGGTGCGACTTTAGAGACTGTTACTCCTATCCCATATGATGTTGTTAACGACCTTAAGGGAGGGTATTAGGTTATCTTGTTGGATCTGCTTTTGTTTACGAATTGAATTTCAGAACCTTGGTAATTTGGAGTTTTGTTGATTTAAATTTTAGATTTTTAGCTGCTTGCTTAATTTGTTTTATGGGTCAGAACAGGTTTTGTGAGAGATTAATTAATACTCTGTTGCAATATCATGAATTTGGTGGTATGAGTTTGCCCTTGTTTATCTGAATATCATTTGTCTTTTAACTTCTTTCTGGTGACTTTGGATAGGTCCTGGTAGTTTACTATTTGGCTGTATTGCAATTTGTGTTTTGTTTCTCTAAATTTTACATAGCAGTTAAGTTATAGTAGTAAAATTTATGCAGTCTTTCACATATAAAGTTATTTGTCTGTAGGGTGTATTTGTTTCCAATATAAAATTCTTTATGACTTGATAGGAGTAGTATGTATTATAAGGGAAAAGACGTGCTGAGCCTGTATAAATTTACTATTAATGATTTTGATATTGGTAATAAATTGGTACAAATTTATTACTTAGTTGGAGACCGTGTTTTTATTGACAACAGCGACAAGTTTGATGATATAGAGACGTCTCTGCCTTTGACCGGATATGTTGGAGTTGGAAAAAGAATTCGATGAATTTGAATATTCTTTAATTGGGATTAGCGAGTTCCTTGATAATAAATAATAAATGGTTAAAATATTTTAAACCATATGAATGTGGTCTTATTATTCAAACTAATGTGTTATTTCAAAATTTTGACACACCTCAAGATGTTTGATTATATTTCGCAATGGAATACAGAAGAAATAGAAAATGTAAAAGATTTGGTGCTTATTGGAACGCTGGATTATTTGCATAATAAACATGTGCTAAAGTAGCCAAAGACTTACCGAAACACATTCAGAGTGACTGTATAGAGGAGCGCTCTGCTGTAGTTACGGTCCAAACTATTTAAACTATCAGTGAAATTCACAATTTGTTTGTGTTTAGTATTGTTTAATAGCTGAAATTAATTCACAAGTTGATAAACTCAGAAATGTCAATTTAGGAGCTTAGTTTCCCTTCACAGGGCTTATTTTTTGTACTCAATTATCAATTTTGAACTTTCAAGTTTTTAGTATTTCGCTTTGAATCCTTGCAAGGCTACTTTATTTGTAGTAAGGTCGGAGGACCATTTAAAATTCAAAAATTAATGAAAATAGTGGGCAATCCTCACTTTATTTAAAAAAGAAAAAGAAAAGAAAAAAAGGAGAGATTGTTTTCCAAGTAAGTTGGTAATAGCAAAGTGAATAGCCTAATGGCTTCGGTAACTTTTTTGTTGAGCAGAGTTGCTTGATTGAGGATTCTGTTATCTTTTATAGAAGGCTATAATCTAGTGTATATACACATGCCAAGCCATAAAATGTTTCCATTTGGTGAATCAGAACTATGACTGTGGTTCTATTTTTTGTTTATACTTGGTTTGTTCGTTTTAGTGGTTTTAAGTTTAAAGGAACTTATTTGTTTTATAGTAAAGTGCATTACTATCTGTTTGTGCTATAACTAAGTATTGATATCAGATTTTGCATCTCTGTCATGATCTATATCAAGTTTCATCGTTTTAGGGTGCAGGTTGTCCTATGGTTTTATAAGAAACACGAGCTCTAATATGACGTTTTACCATTTTATTTCTTAGTTAAAAAACCAATATCTCTGAAAATAAAATGCATAAATCTCGCGACAGCATACCCACTGTGACTGTGACTGTGACTGTGACTGAAATGTATGATTAGTTAACACAATTAACATATTATCTGTAAGTTTACTTGAAAAGTGCAACAACAGTAATTGCCTTTTTTTTCTTTGAATCCTGACATGGTTAAAACCATTACATTTGTCCCATCGTCTGGATGTTAAATGGGTAGCAGTCTGAAGAGTTTCCAGTATAGGCTCTAATAGCAAGGATTTTGTGTACAGCTTGAGTTGGATGAAAAGCATCCCAAAACACATACTCAGTTCTGTTTTTGCATGGCTTCGAAAATGGTAGACATGTCATTTGCCCCCTATTTCTTCCAACACCGCAACACCCTCTATCAGCAACCTTGAACCCTATATTATACATACATACACGGAAATGGTTAGTACTTGTTGAAAAAATAGTATGCAGTAGATTGGATGTTGGCAAAATGGTGTTCGAGATAAGACATTATCATCGAATGTGTTAGGATAGTGTTTTTTTGTTTCTTTGTTGATGCTTTCAAGTTGAACCTACTTTACTTTCTGTTCTCAAACCGGAGTATTAGACTGTGTATCCGTCAAGCTGTGTTTGCTAAATAGGCTAAAGACTTTTGGCTGTATTGACCTAGCTCTTTTAAGGTATTTTCTTTTACTTCTTATAAGCATTAAGCATCCACCAAAGAAGCTCTTAGTGAATAATGAATTGAGTGACAAACATGCCCCTTAGGTCCCTTACTGATTTTTTTTATTAAAATCATCCCATCCTAAAATTTCGGATTAAAAACAATTTGTCTCTGTAAAATCGCTAAATCTTTTGATAAAAGGAATTCACATTAGAAAATAGTTATAATCGTTACGTTTCTTAGCAAGTCATTTTGGTCTTACCATAAGCAGCTGGGTTGTTGAGTATGTCACCGAGGATCCCATAAATATTGCCAAAAACGAAAATTGCCTCGGGATATTGCTTATTTAGTTGCTCGACGAGTGACCTTAATTGAACGTTAAACATCACGAGCACCTTATTTACAATATTTACGCACTTGTTATGACCTGCAAGACCAGTTGCTAATTGATTCGGTATGCAACCAAGAGGCCCAACTCCTCCCAACACGAATTTCCTTAGTCCTGAGCTATGCAGTGCCTGTACAAAATAAATGAAATGTGGTTTCATTTATTCATACTAACAAATATGAGATACCCCTGTTGCATATATTTATATGTTCTACTGAAAAGGTTAAGAAAAATTAAAGGCCAACACTTTCTACGTCATGAGGCTTGTCTTCTATGCTCCAAATATTTAAAAACAAACTCTCTTTAGTTTTTTTTTATTTAAAAATCAATATCATAATTTATAAATGTGTTTTATTTTTACGAACCAATGCTCTTGTAAGGGTTCTTTCCGATCATTTCTACTTGTTTAGATTGTTTTTTCTTGCACCACTATTTGATTGAGTTATATGTTGTAATTTGTATTCCCTTTAACATAATTCTATAATGTTGTTTTAGCTATATTGTTTTGTTTTCTTTATGGATTGTAATGTTATTGTATGCAATACTCAATGTTTCATATATGAAACTCTTGCAAAAACGTTTTATGTACAGTTTCACGTAAAATTGTAAAATGTTAAGTATCTATTTATGTGCATGTTATGCATACAATCATGAAACGCAGGATGATTTTACCAGTAGTTGTGTCGTGTAGCGCTTTATGAGGATGTCTGCGTAGTCTTTTGGGCTGTACATAAAGCTAGTAGGATATATATACGGTAAAAGATAGTTGTTAATATAGTCATTGCTCCCAATGGCCACTATAGCCAAAGACTTGGCCAAATATTGGCTCAATTCATGAGAACTCATTCGAATCCTCAACTGATTTAACGTGGTTTTGAAGTTCTCAATTTGTCGGCGAAAACTGTATCGCTGGCCCTGCATGATACATAAGTTATAAGCTCAATATTCTTTTCTTTTTGAAATTAAATTATCAATATCGAGATCTTAAATAACCAAGTTTCGTCCTGTCTCCTCAAGAATCCCTCCTGCTGCTGATGCATAGTTTACGCCTTTGAGAAGTTTATCTCCTTTGGCGGAACAATTTGCATAGGCGGGTATATATGGGAGACCTATCAATTCTCCTATAAGTCTTAAAACATAGATTTAGTTAGAGTAGGAAATGGCAAAAAAAGAAAATGTCCGTTGGGCCATTTAAAAAAAAAAAAACTACCTTCTGATCTTTTTTCATCTATGGCTAAAAGATTGTCAGTCTTTTTTGTTTAGGGCTTGTTTGGATGTTTGAGCTTTAATCTATTTATACATGCAGTGTATTCACAACTCAAAGCTATTTTTTTTGGTTTGCTAGCCTGAGAAAGATGAAGTTTTACTCTAGATGAACACGTTTTTTTCTCAACCCCAGGTAAGCAAGCTTAATTATTTGCCTAAAAGCTGCAGCCAAACAAGGCCTATGTCTATTAAAAGCAATAATCTTCCGTCTAATGAAAAACTTTTACTTCCCACACATTCAGTATTTTTTATCTCATCATTAATTGTTTTAGACTTGAAAAAAAAACTGTATCCAACTTAGAGTGCAGAGAAGGGTTAAACACAGAAAGCAAAATTGAGTTCACCAATATAGTCAATAGTGGTTTTTCCATTGGTAAATCTCCCGGAAGGCCCCTCGAAGTCAATACCATAAGGTCTATAGTTTGCCTTTGCAAAAGAATTAAGGTTATTGTTGTTGCCGTTGTCAATTAACGAGTCACCGAAAACAAACATGGCTGTGAACTGAGGTGATCCCATGACTTCATTATTGGAAATCACAATCAAAATGAACAGAGAATTTAGGATAATAATGGGTAAACATGAATATGAAGAAATGCAATTTTTCATCATGATATGAAAATGTTCTGCTGAATACCTGTTACTTGAAGGGTGGTAAATATAGTAATTGATGGCACGAAAATTGATGCGGATTTGTGATGTTTTTTTGTTTGTTTCTGAAATGAAGTTACGAAATGGTTTCGAAATTATGGAGAAAAAGTACTCACGTTTTTAAAAGCTTTTTTGATCTTGAGCATGAAGAAACTTCTTTTTTCCCAATCTTCAGAAACTATCACATGAAGTTCTGAAGGGTGGTAAATAAATTATTTGATGGCAGATGCAGAATTCTGATTCTTTAATATTTTTTTTAACAAATTAACCGGTGAAACGGATTCAAAATGTTGCAAACAAAGTGCTTATTTCGCCTGAACCTTCTCTTATCATCTTCTTTTTGAGATGTCATTTCTCCTTTATATTTAATTACTCTTCTTTTTAACTTCAGTTACATATATTTTCTGTGCTTTTTCCATTCTTTTTGTGCAATGTTTCATTATAATTCCTTGCAACGGAAAATTTATTCCAGGTTTTGGCTTCTTTTGTGTGGAAAAGATACTTATAAATCAAGATTATTTGGGTGTTCATATATTTTGCATTTTTCCTTCTTTTATATTACTATGAAACCATGTACACGTGTAATTATATATTGATACAAAACATATTAAAATATATACCAAAAATTACAGATAAAATTAAAGATAAGTTTACCCTCTACACTGTCATAATTCATATTTTTCATGTTATGCCATAAGAAATTTACCTCCTTATATTAGTTAAAGAAAACATATTGCAAAAATATATATTTAGTTAAATTAAGTTTAAGATGACGTGAAAATATTTATCTAAGTTTCTTGACGACATCATTGAATTAAATTTTTGATCTTTACCATATCATTTAACTCTTGTGTAAAAAAAAGGTTAAATTTTGGATTCATAACTCATCTACAACTTAATTAATGATTGATCCATGAAACTGAAACTAATTAAGCATTGATCCATTTTCCCTAACTAACCAATAAAAATATAAAAAATAAGAAAAATCCATAAAATCTAGAAAATAAAAATGGAAAAATGAAAAAATATAAAAAATAAAATAAATTTAAGAGGCAAAACTCCAAAAAATCACGAATAAAATTTTAAAAATCATAAAAAATCAAAAATAAATACAAAAAAAATCTAAAATCAACAAAAATCCAAAAAAAAACAAACAATTCGAGTCGTCTTAATTCATATTAAAAACAGTCTGAGTAATTTTAAAAACAATTTGAGTCGTTTTAAATCCTTTTAAAAACAGTCTGGGTCGTTTTAAGTCATTTTAAAAACAGTCCGAGTCATTTTAAAAAATAGTCTGAGTCATTTTAAATCATTTTTAAAACAGTCCGAGTCATTTTTAAGTTATTTTAAAAACAGTCTGAATAATTTTAAAAACAATCTGAGTAATTTTAAAAACAGTCTGAGTAATTTTAAAAACAGTCTGAGTAATTTTAAAGACAAACCGAGTTGTTTTAAATCATGTTCAAAACAATATGAGTCGTTTTAAGTCATTTTAAAAATAATCTAAGTCATTTTCAGTCATTTTAAAAACAGTCCGAGTCATTTTAAGTCATTTTAAAAACAGTCTGAGTAATTTAGAAACAATATGAATAATTTTAAAAATAATCTGAGTTATTTCGAGTCGTTTTAAAAACAATCAGAATCATTTTAAAAACAGTCAGAGTCATTTTAAAAACAATCTGAGCCATTTTAAGTCATTTTAAAAACAGTTCGAGTCATCTTAAGTAATTTTAAAAATTTTAAAAATAGTCTGAGTCATATTTAAATCATTTGAAAAACAGTATGAGTCATTTTCGGTAAGTATAAAAACAGTTTGAGTCATTTTAAAAAACAGCTCGAATAATTTTAAAAACAGTCTGAGCAATTTTTAAGTCATTTGAATTCTTTTTGAGTTATTTGAAAACAATTGCAAGTTATTTGAAAAAATCAAGCCAAAAAGGAAATAATATTCAGTTCTCCGCTAGCTTATTCGAATCATACCCTCTTATTCGAATCAGAGATCTTCCGCCGCCATAAATCAATAACATGTCCCAATTTTATCGGCCAAACAATGCCTTATTCGAATAAGACGCTCTTATTCAAATAATCAAATTTTAGGAATTAGTTTCTCGAATTTTTTAACCTGAACACTATAAATACTAGTTGTTTTGTTGTAATTTTTAAGGCTCTGCCTCCGGGCAAAAACTCTCATTCAATAACCCTAATAAGCATTTCATCCTACTTTTCCTCAGTTCTAAGATGGTTTGTTCTCCCTAAACTCTGCCTACTTGGTATCCTTCTTTCTTTTATCTTTTATTTTCTTGTTCTTATTTAATTACTACTTTAGTATAGATTTTATGTTTGAGAATAATTGAATTTAAGGATTGACGACCCTTGGTGATGAGTTGTTCTTGTTTATTTAGTTTAGAAAACAACGACAATAGCGCTAGCTTAATCGTTGATTTAAAAAAAACTAGAAAAACTTGTGTTTAAATATAATTTAATTGTTTTATATAATCTCATGGGGGAGCTCATACTTGCTACGAATTATAAATTTTATTACTACGATTGGCCCTAGTAATCATACTAGGTAGAAAAAAGGCTTTATTAAAAATACCACGTTTTCAAGGTGCTCTAGTAATCTTACTAAGTAGAAAAAGGCTTTATTAAAAATAACACGTTTTCAAACCAATCAACCATTGCCATTTATAACAGAGAATGGGTTCATTGAGCATTGTCTTTTACTTCGGGACGACGGGCTCAATTGCTCCTTTCATAGACTGCATTGGTTTGGTTCGGACTATTATCTAAACCTCATTTGGCTAGGCGAGCATCAGGCTCGCAGTAGTTCAAGACACTCATCCAATAACAAATGGGTGATAAAGGAACATGGTGAATATAAATTCACAATATTGCTTTGAAATATGTTTTTCAAGCTAGTTTTTTATGAATAATCGCTCCAATATGTCTATCTCAAACATTTGTTCACCATAGACGTCATCGCGTCTCAAATGTGACGACGAAATAAAATCAATGCATTAGTCTTCATCTTGCGAGTGAAAACTGTTGGCCCCGGTGCGGCTAATCCTTAGAGGGGGGGTGAATAAGGATTTGGCGATTTTCGCCTAATTAAAATTCTATGCAACTAACCACCCAACTTATGCAATTCTAAGCTTAAGCGTTTTAACAAGAGTTAATAAATTGCTAAAATAACTAAACGCAAGCAATAAATATGCAAGAATATAAGTTGCGGAAAGTAAAAGCAAGGGAAGAAAATGACACCGTGATTTATAGAGGTTCGGCAAACGCGCCTACGTCCTCTTCTCGGTACTACGGAGTATTTCACTAAAATGTTTCTTCCGGATTTTACAAACCCTATCGAGCTCAATTGACCGATTGGCTCACCCTCTACCCGAGGTTCCTACTCTTGATACAAGTGCAAGAGAACACGACTACGAGTCTACGACTCCCCCTCAATTTATGAGTACCCGAATGAAAAACCTAGAGCTTTTAAGCTTCACTTGCTTACAAAGCCTCTACCCGTTCACTCGCTCACAATTGAGTTTATAAAACACTCGATACAAATTTTGTTACAAAAATGTAACTACACTCACTATTCTAATTGCTTCTTAAAAAGCTAATTGGTGAGTTGTTGATGATGATTGAGCTTGAATCTCTTTCTCGTTGATTTCCTTCTTTCTCGAATATATTCACCAAAATGGTGATTTTTTTAGGGTTTTTATGAGAGAGGTTGAAGGATGATGTTATGTATGATAATTGGTGATTTGGGAGAGAGATTGGGTTGGTTTTTATATCAGCAAAGTCTGTTTGTGCTGGATATGACCGTTGGAAGTTTTAAGCAACTTTCCAGAATAAGCTGAAAAGCTGTTTTCGAAATCTGTAGAAAACGATCGGTCGTTTTCTACAGTCGATCGGTCGTTTTCCAGAAAACGATCGGTCGTTTTTATACTGGACTCACTGGAAGAAATTGGACCAAAAACGATCGGTCGTTTTTGTCCAGTCGATCGGTCGACTGTTCTTCTGGCAGTTTCTCGGTCTTCTCGCTATTCTTCGAAAGCTCATAACTCCTTCGTTTTAGCTCCGATTTTGGTTCCGTCTGAACCTGTGGCTTCGTTTTTCTGTGCTCTATCTTTCTGGCACTGAAATTTTCATTTACTTCTTTTGGAAAACGATCGATCGTTTCATAAAACGATCGGTCGACTTTTCGACCTGCTCACTGGAAGAATTTGGACCAAAAACGATCGGTCGTTTTTGTACAGTCGATCGGTCGTTTTTGTCCTGGTCTCGTTAACCTTCGAATGCTTGTATCTTCTACGTTTTAGCTCCGAATTTGGTTCCGCTTGAACCGTTGGCTTCGTTTTCGAATGCTCTTTCTTTTTAAAGACCTGAAATATACATTTACTCTTTTTGGAAAAGATCAAACATTATTTCATTGAAATATAAAATCATTAATTCATAATCATACTTATAATCAAAATCAATTATTGAACCCATGTTCAACAATCTCCCCCATTTTGATTATGACAAAATAATAATGATTTTACAAGAAAAATATCTCCTTCATTTTAACAAAACGCATTTCCTCGAAATATATCATTTTTCTCCCCCTTTGACATTATCAAAATGCAATCAATAATAAAAAAATATGGGGTTATGTGAAGGGTTTTCAAAGAAAAACCAAAACATGAAAAATGTTATTATTATGCATATACCCACCTAATCACATATATGTAGACATAAATGAGTAGAGTATACCGAATATGTGATGTCGAGGCCGAGTCCGCTCGCTAATGGCATTTGCATTGAGCGTTGCCAAGTCCAAATAGGTGGTACCATTTGTTGGTATGCCTTCCACCTTTGTCGATTAATGGCACTTCATTCTTGATAGTGGAGTCGATCTTCTTGACTTCCACGGTTTTTGCCGGTGTTGCCAACCACTTGTTGATTTTTTCCTTTTGAATGGAGATACCTACAACACAAGATTTGCCATTTGGTACCCAATTTCTTTTGGGTCCGACATTGTTAGTGGCTCGGGTCTTTACTACCCATTTCAAATCGCTTCTACTAACATGAAAGCGATTTGGGCATTTAGAAGAATTATGCTCACTTCTACTACAATGTATACAATGCATAGACTTTTTCGTAAAACGAGAACTATGCGACTTTTTGTAGGAAGTTTTAGAAGTATGATGAGCGGTTTTGGTTTGAAAACCTAAACCTCTTCTATTATTACAAGAGTTCGGCAAAACTCTTGAAGTACTCCCTTGTGTAAAAACAACCTTTTGTATAGGCGGAATAGGAGTTGTAGACAAGCTAGAAGATTTGACAAAACGGGTTGTGTTTGAGCCAAGGGTGTTGCAATCGAAACCCAAACCACTTTTGTCATTAACATCTTTTTGACAACTCAAAATTTCGTCCA
Organism: Primula veris; assembly: GCA_963682055.1. Classification (NCBI taxonomy): domain Eukaryota; kingdom Viridiplantae; phylum Streptophyta; class Magnoliopsida; order Ericales; family Primulaceae; genus Primula; species Primula veris. The sequence goes on from OY821741.1 coordinate 22,041,694, forward strand.
ACACGGTTTTCCCTTTGGAAAACCTTGAGATTGTTAACTCGAGTTTTTCGACCGTAATGACAAGCTCATCGTTTTTCTTTTTCAAAGAGTCATTTTCGGTTTTTAAAAACTCGTTTTTATCTTTTAAGTCTTCCTTTTCGTCATCTACATCATGAATAGAGAATGACGATGTCGGAATAGACTCATTTTCAATTTTATCTCTTTTTAAAGATCTTATTTCTTCATTGAGAGAAGAATTTATCTTTTTAAGAGAGTCGACCTTTTCGACAAGTTTAGGAAACCTTTTGGAGTAAACATCGCACATATGAAGTAATTCATCATAGGATAGATCATTTACCTCATCGGCTTCGCTTTCACTTGAAGACGATTGGTTTTGTTCATGGTTGTCCTCCATGGCCATATAGCAGCCAAGATGAGCGACTTCATCTTGGTCGGAGCTATCGCTAGAGCTTGAAGCGGATATCTTCTTCTTTCCTTTGCTCTTGCGATTCTTAAGGCAATCTCTCGCCATGTGTCCTTCCTTGCCACATGTATAGCAAACAAAATCGTTAGAATAAATTGAATTATTTGACGATTTACCTTTATGTTTGCGTTGGTCCTTTAGCTTTAGGATTTCCTTGACGATTCGAATGATTTGTATTGAATTTTCGTCGTCATTGGATAGCTCATCACTTTCGTCACAAGTCGTTCCTTTGAAAGCTATCTCCCTCCTTTTTGAGATTGGCTTGTGACTATTGAGGGTGATCTCGTGAGTAATGAGTGAACCCGTCAATGCATCAAGAGTGTAGGTGTTCATGTCGTGCGCCTCTTGAATTGCGGTGACCTTTGGTTCCCATTCCTTCGGCAAGCTCCGAATCACCTTTGAGACCATTTCCTTACAAGACAAACACTTACCAAGAGATGTTAATCCATTAGTAATAGTTGTAAACCTAGCAAGCATATCGGAAATGGTTTCTCCCTCGCTCATCTTAAAAAGCTCGTAGTCATGAACTAAAAGTTGGAGTTTGCAATCCTTAACTTGGTTAGTTCCCTCGTGCATAACTAGTAACTTATCCCACATACCCTTAGCGGTTTTACAAGCGGAAATTTTGTTGTACTCGTTAGGAGAAACGGCACAAACAATAGTATACATCGCTTTAGCATTAGTAGAGTAGGCTTCTAGTTGAGCATTATCTAGGTCCTCTACGGGGATTGGGTTTTCGCTATTTTCGTGTTTGGGAGCGGAATATCCTACTTTAATAATCTTCCAAAGATTAACATTATAGCTTTGTAGGAACATGCTCATCCTATCCTTCCAATATGAATAATTTACACCATCAAAAAATGGTGGCGTATTGGGTGATGATGCAATGCCGGAAGTGAAATTAAGGAAGTTAGCCATCGGGATCTTAACTCTAGAATCGTTAGATTCCTATATGCAAGAGCCTTGGCTCTGATACCAATTGTTGGCCCCGGTGCGGCTAATCCTTAGAGGGGGGGTGAATAAGGATTTGGCGATTTTCGCCTAATTAAAATTCTATGCAACTAACCACCCAACTTATGCAATTCTAAGCTTAAGCGTTTTAACAAGAGTTAATAAATTGCTAAAATAACTAAACGCAAGCAATAAATATGCAAGAATATAAGTTGCGGAAAGTAAAAGCAAGGGAAGAAAATGACACCGTGATTTATAGAGGTTCGGCAAACGCGCCTACGTCCTCTTCTCGGTACTACCGAGTATTTCACTAAAATGTTTCTTCCGGATTTTACAAACCCTATCGAGCTCAATTGACCGATTGGCTCACCCTCTACCCGAGGTTCCTACTCTTGATACAAGTACAAGAGAACACGACTACGAGTCTACGACTCCCCCTCAATTTATGAGTACCCGAATGAAAAACCTAGAGCTTTTAAGCTTCACTTGCTTACAAAGCCTCTACCCGTTCACTCGCTCACAATTGAGTTTATAAAACACTCGATACAAATTTTGTTACAAAAATGTAACTACACTCACTATTCTAATTGCTTCTTAAAAAGCTAATTGGTGAGTTGTTGATGATGATCGAGCTTGAATATCTTTCTCGTTGATTTCCTTCTTTCTCGAATATATTCACCAAAATGGTGATTTTTTTAGGGTTTTTATGAGAGAGGTTGAAGGATGATGTTATGTATGATAATTGGTGATTTGGGAGAGAGATTGGGTTGGTTTTTATATCAGCAAAGTCTGTTTGTGCTGGATATGACCGTTGGAAGTTTTAAGCAACTTTCCAGAATAAGCTGAAAAGCTGTTTTCGAAATCTGTAGAAAACGATCGGTCGTTTTCTACAGTCGATCGGTCGTTTTCCAGAAAACGATCGGTCGTTTTCTGAAAACGATCGGTCGTTTTTATACTGGACTCACTGGAAGAAATTGGACCAAAAACGATCGGTCGTTTTTGTCCAGTCGATCGGTCGACTGTTCTTCTGGCAGTTTCTCGGTCTTCTCGCTATTCTTCGAAAGCTCATAACTCCTTCGTTTTAGCTCCGATTTTGGTTCCGTCTGAACCTGTGGCTTCGTTTTTCTGTGCTCTATCTTTCTGGCGCTGAAATTTTCATTTACTTCTTTTGGAAAACGATCGATCGTTTCATAAAACGATCGGTCGACTTTTCGACCTGCTCACTGGAAGAATTTGGACCAAAAACGATCGGTCGTTTTTGTACAGTCGATCGGTCGTTTTTGTCCTGGTCTCGTTAACCTTCGAATGCTTGTATCTTCTACGTTTTAGCTCCGAATTTGGTTCCGCTTGAACCGTTGGCTTCGTTTTCGAATGCTCTTTCTTTTTAAAGACCTGAAATATACATTTACTCTTTTTGGAAAAGATCAAACATTATTTCATTGAAATATAAAATCATTAATTCATAATCATACTTATAATCAAAATCAATTATTGAACCCATGTTCAACAAAAACAACTATGTGTTTTGCTCTACATAGATGATATCCAAAAATTTGGTCATCACATATTCACATAGAAGGGTGACTAATATGTGGTGGCGGATAACATCTCGCCTATTCGTCTCGCAAGTAAATTAAATTCGTGATTTTACTTATCATAGATGATATCCAACAAGTGTTGAGATTTCTGGATTAGTTATTATATAAAACGACATGTTTATATGTTTATGGTTTGCACAAGCACAAATTTTGTTTCGAAATGACAGGTTCGAAAACACTAGTTTTTCTTTACAAGTGAATTAGTTATCATTGATCGAAATCGACAGGCTGATACTAAGACACTAATTCGGCAAAAAAATTTCTACATAAACACACTTGAAGAATTTATTATTTACTCAACCACTTTCGGTAGCTCTACTTGAACACGATCAGGTAACACGGTGAGGGTGGTGGGCACAAATATCACTTATACACCGACCTCATTAGGATAACAACTATCCGTCTATATTTTTTCTAAACATCGTATCCAAATAGGTGAGTTTAGTTGGGAAAGATTCATAATTATCCAACTTAAATGTGAATACATACAGTTTCGCAAATTTACATATCATATGCATAACAATAATAATAATATTACATGCCAGAGTTTATTAACAAGGTAACCATGAGTTAATTCAATTAACATTCAATGTTATTTACTTACCACTTAAACAATTATCATGTATGCATTTATGTAGATATAGGCCGAATATTATAAGCATGCGAACATATATATTGTTTTAAATGTAGGTACACACTACATGGATCTGTAATTTAATTAAACTATATATAGTTTTTTACATAGGCCGTACATGAGTATTAGCAAGTTTCAAACAGGTCCCTATAGTTCGAAAAAAACAGAATTGCATCTACAAGTTAATGTATAGACTGTATACATGCATGTAGGGCTGGGTTCGGTATAGTCCGGTTCGGTTTTTAGCAAAATCGAAACCGAGCATATTTTTCGGTTTCAGTCTTTTTATTTTTTGGACCGAACCGGACCGGTTTTTTCGGTCCAGTTTCGGGTTTTTTCGGTCTTTTTCGGCTGGGTTTTATTGAAAACCGAAACCGACCCGAAAAAATTTTGGTTTTTCGGTTTCGGTCTTTTTCGGTTCGGTTATCGGTCCGGTTTGGTTTTTCCGGTTTTTTGCCCAGCACTACATGCATGTTGGACAATTCTAACTATTTAACATACATTAGGATTCTAGATATTCACGGAAATATAGATGCAATTAATAGAAGGTCTGTTAAATATAATATGCTGTAACATGATGCAATCGTAGTAACATAATTAAGGTGTACAGTAAGTGTATTTTCGTACGCAACTAACTGCCTTACAAACACTTCACATCATATCATATCATATCATATCATACTATTAATATAAGCAAACCCAAGAAAAATTGAGCCTGTCCAATTTTGCCAAATTTTTTTAAAAATACCCTCACTCTATTTTAATAATTACCAATATACATAATCTAATTAATTAACTATTTGTCCTCAATATATTTTACTAATTACGGATGCACCCTAAATTAATTAACAATTCGTTTTAACCTCCGTAACTATAATAAATTATATCAAATCTAAATATTATGTTAAAAATAAAATATATTACGAGATTTATGTCATTACGCGTCTCACACGCAACGCGTGGGTAACTTTTACTAGTGTTATTATAAATAATGAAGTGGTTTTAATAGCTAGCTATAACATGGCTCCAGGTGATATAAAATACTATCATGCAGTTCCAGATTTTGAGTTATATATCTAGGCGGTGTGAACATGCAATTAACTAGCAAACTATCACACATCAATCGTTTGATTTTATGTACATGACATGTGAATAAAAGACTCACCCATCAATCCTAACCCAGATTTTTTTTGCCTCAGATTTTTTTTTCCAAATCTTATTGTACTTGGGCCTGGACCGGTGCGTGTGGTACATACAAAATTCCATATGTATTTAGTCCATTATACATGTGTATATGGCATAATTTAATACACATAGGGGGGACTATATGTTGAACAACATCACCTAGCATATTATTATCAAGCATAGGTAGCATACGGATTATTATTTACACTACAATCACAGCTATATGAATAAATTTTATACCATACTTTTGATATTTTGGGGAAGACTGACCGATCAAAACAAATTCAAAATTTGGCCGTATGTTTGTAACCTAATATTCAAACAAAAAAACCCCAATCTTCGTAAACAAAATGTCGATAATGTGTTGTATGACATATTAGCTACATATATTAATATGGAGAAATAACTATAGAGATAAATAAAGAGCGAGCCTTTTATTCATGTATGAGTCAATGAGTGTTGGTTTCCGTGTACGAAATAACAATTAAACAATAATAAAGGACTAAACAAGAATTAAAAAAAACCAGTGTAATCTTTATTAATTTTCAATTGGAATAGAAATTACTGATTACAACATGTAGGTACTGAAAAGAAATTAAAACAAACGTTATCAGATTATTATTAATTAATAATCTGATGTATTGAATTGCAATAAATAGAAACTGCCGGACTGTTCTATTTGAAATTGAAAGTACATGACTGAATTGAAACTATTCTAATTACTAAATTAAATTACAGAATAGAAATTACAGCAAAAAACAGAACTTTAAAGAAATTACAGAAATGTACAAACAGAATAGAAAAGCTACAGCTAAGTACAGGAAATTAAAATACTGAATTAAAAAAGACAGAATTGAAAGGACAGAATATAAATAGCAGAATTTAAATGCGGAAATTGAAATGGACAGAATAGAAATAAAATTAGACGAGTCTACTGTTAACAGTATGCCCTTAACCGATATTCCCCCAACCACCTTGATGTTTCTGGTTGCGTTAGCACTTCGATCCCAAGGTACAACGTCTCTCGGATGACTCGTCGGAAACTGGCGACGAGTCAAGGTCGAGCTGTTAATGGGTGGTTCTCTCTGGTTTCTAATATGCTATGAAAAAAATATATGCTGCTTTTTAGAGAGAAGAGAGATATGATTTCGTGTGTTGTAATGTGAGGGGAAGACTGCCTCATATAGAGGAATTCTGAAACCGCAGAATTAATGTGATCATTTAATTCTGGGAGTTACATCCCCAGAATCCGCCTCCATTACTGCTGGAGTTTCAAACTTTCTGGAACTCTAGGGACTGCTCTTGCAAATATGCAAAAGTCCCTTTTCAGTTTAGTACAAGACCCAAGACCCGAGACATTCCCCAAATCCCAAATCCCAAATCCTGTGGCCCGCGGCCCGCGTCTCATGACCCGAGGCCCGAGTCCTGAATCCCTAGACCCGAGCGAGCGTGCGCGTGTGTGGTACACACTAACCCACTCATGAGTATGTGGACTTGATTAGTTTACCAACTACATGGGATGGACTTGTATATATAGTGTAAAAACCACTCTTGATTTTACAATGTGGGATAACCCTTATGGTTTAATCCCACTTTCTTTTCCATTTTCCAGATTCGGTTTTATTGTCTCTTTCGAGTACCACTCTTCGAGTCCAATTATCATTCACACCCATTCTCCGAATAGGTCATGCGATATACCGTTGCGAAGCTCGTTGCACGAGCTACTCAAACGCTTTGAGTATGGCCTCAGAAAAACTGAGTAGTCGCATTGAAAATTGACTCAAAGATGGTCCATGACCACTTGGAACAACCATGTTTATACTACATGTTTTCCAACTTTTCCCAACAATCCCCCACATGAATGCAATTGGCTCGAAAGCCCATGTCCTAAATACAAATCAAGAGAACCGCAAAAGTTCACTGCCTAAGGTCAGGTAGCGCGCGCCTTGAACCTGCCGTAGCGGAGTACCATCCAGAATACTGCTATTAGGTAGCTGTAAAGATTTGAACCATCAAGCTTTGTGTATCCCAGAATGGCACCCGCATAGTGCCCTCTCTACCCACGTACTAGGCCCTTTAGTTGTTGTCCATATTTGGCCTGTACTGCCTTGTCAACTTCAACTGAGTGCTCTACTGAATTAGCCCAAGCTCATCACATGGTACCGGCCTTACACACTCGTTATAGGTGTTCCAAGTCGAAAGTGTCCTGACTCACTTTACTCGACCGTCGAGTTACTTGGATCATTAAGAGCCTCAAGCTTACCCTTACAATGGTACAGGTCTATCACTCTGTCATCGCGGAAATGGGCTGGGAACTCCAGGTTCTCGAGTGCTTTGTTCGGTTGCCCTCACAGTTTAGTTTCCCTTTGAACCTATCAGGAAATATTCCGTTTAGGTTGGGTTGCCTATGGTGGGGCCACCAATTTAATGGGCTTTAATCCCATTCCGTTCGATGACGTCTCGACTCCCACTTGAGTCAAGCCTTTTGTTAATGGATCCGCTATGTTTTCCTTTGATCTCACAAAATCTAAGGATACCACACCGTTGGATAACAATTGCCTTACGGATTTATGTCTCCGACGTATATGTCGAGACTTTCCATTATACATATGATCATGATCCCGCGCAATAGCTGATTGACTATCACAATGCATGCTTATTGCGGGAACAGGTTTTGGCCACATTGGAATTCCTTCCAATAGACTTCTCAGCCAGTCTGCCTCTTCGGTTGCTAAGTCTAACGCTATGAATTCAGATTCCATAGTTGACCTTGCAATACACGTCTGTTTGGAGGATCTCCAAGACATAGCAGCTCCTCCCATTATAAACACTTATCCACTTGTGGACCTTGTGCTATTGGAGTTTGATATCCAGTTGGCATCTGAGTACCCTTCCAGTACCGCTGGATATCTGGTATAGTGCAGCCCGTAATCGGCTGAAAACCTCATATATGTGAGAAGTTTCATTATGGCATTCCAGTGTTCCTCATTCGGATTGCTGGTGTACCTGCTCAGTCTACTCACTGAGTTTGCTATGTATGGTCTAGTGCAATTCATTATATACATGAGATTGCCTATGACTCGAGAGAACTCCAATTGATTCACACTCTTACCAAAATTCTTTTTCAGGTTACAGTTGAACTCAATTGGGGTTCTAGACATCGCTTTACTGCCCCTGTCAAACTTCTCTAGTACTTGTTTAACATAGTGACTTTGGGACAAGGCATACCCCTCTGATGTTTTGGTAATCTTCATACCAAGTATTACATCAGCTATACCCAGATCCTTTATATCGAAGTGTTGTGATAACATTTTCTTTGTGGAGCTGATTCTATCATTACTCCCAATTATGATCATGTCATCCACATAGAGACAGACTACTACACAGTCTATTCCACTTCCTTTAGAGTAGACACATTTATCGCACTCATTAATGTGAAAACCGTTTGATAGCATAATTCTATCAAACTTCTCGTGCCATTGCTTTGGCGCTTGTTTGAGTCCATATAAAGACTTTACAAGTTTGCACACTTGGTGCTCTTTACCAGGAACTACAAACCCTTCCGGTTGTTCCATGTAAATTTCTTCTTCCAGTTCTCCATTCAGAAACGCCGTCTTTACATCCATTTGATGTATTTCCATATCAAACAAAGCTGCGAGAGCAATGACGATTCGGATTGACGTTTTCCTGGAGACAGGAGCATACGTGTCAAAATAATCGACACCTTCCGTTTGCCTGAAGCCTTTTACTACAAGTCTCGCCTTGCATTTCTCAATCGTGCCGTCAACCCTTAACTTCCTCTTGAAGATCCACTTGTGACCTAGGGGCTTACATCCTTTCGGAAGATCCATTAGTTTCCAAGTGTGGTTTTGCATGATTGATTCAATCTCATTTTGAATAGATTCTTCCCAATATTGGGAATCCGGTGTTGACATAGCTTGTTTATATGTCACCAGTTCGCCTTCTACCATGAAGGTTAGGAAATCAGGTCTAAAGGAAGTTTCCTTCCTTGCCCTTTTGCTACATCGAGGTTCTTCCTCTTCCTCTGTCGGTTCACCTGCCCCCACATTTCCTTCACTGTTCAACTCTTGAGTTGGTACAGATGTAGGTAATTTTTGGGAAAAGATATCTTCAAAGAAAGAGGCCTCTCGGCTTTCCATATACGTATCTACGTGCACATCGAGATTGTCCGACTTGTGTACGAGAAACCGATATACACTACTATTATGTGCATATCCGATGAACACACAGTCCACCGTTTTAGGACCAATTCTCATCCTCTTAGGAGTGGGAAGTAGGACCTTCGCGAGACAACCCCAACCCGCAGGTTCTTATAACTGGGTTGATGACCTTTCCATAATTCATATGGAGTCTTTTCTCGCTTCTTATGTGGTAAGTTGTTTAAAACATAGTTTGCGGAAAGTATCGCTTCCCCCCACATGTTCTGGGGTAACCCAGAACTGATTAGCATAGCATTCATCATTTCCTTTAGCGTTCTATTTTTACGCTCAGCAACCCCATTTTGCTCGGGAGTATATGGGGCTGTGGTTTGATGTATAATGCCGCTTTCAGCGCATATCTGCTCAAACGGTGATTCAAATTCATCGCCTCTATCACTTCTCAATGTTTTAATTTTTCTATTGAGTTGATTTTCAACTTCGGTCTTATAAAGAGCGAATTTCTTTACTGATTCGTCTTTACTTCTCATTAAGTAAACATAACAGTATCTAGTACAATCATCTATAAATGTGATAAAGTACTTTTTCCCTCTTCGTGTTTGTATAAACTTTAAGTCGCATACATCCGTGTGTATTAGACCGAGAGGTTCACTTTCTCGTTCAACATGTTGAAACGATGATTTCGTTAATTTTGCCTGTACGCAAATCTCACATTTGTGTTGCTTATTAAAAACGAAATTTGGTATTAGTTTTAGTGATATTAATTTCTTTAAAGAATTATAATTCACGTGACCTAATCTACCATGCCACAAATGAAATGACTCAAATAAATAATTAAAATTAGAATTCTTATTGGCCTCTTGGGCAACAGTCATTACATCGCTAGTGCTAGCCTCAACTTTAGCACCTTTATTGGGAACAGGTGTCCCTACGTTTAACTTAAACATGCCGTTGGTCATATAGCCACGGCCTACATAGACACCATTTTTGGTGATTACAATTTTATCGGATTCTAAAACTAGGTTGAACCCGTTCTTCACCATCACCGATCCGAATACCAGATTCTTACGGATATCCAGAACATGGAGCACATTAGTCAACCTCAGCTCTTTTCCCGAGGTCATCTTCATCACCACCATTCCTTTTCCTTCCACCTTGGAAGTAGCAGAATTTCACATGAAGCAGCTTTCTCCCTCTACCGCCTCGTAGGTCTTAAACATCCACCGTGTTGAGCAGATGTGGCTTGTGGCGCCAGTATCCAACCACCACTCTTTGGGGTTGCTCCCCACGAGATTCACCTCAGAGACCACAGCAGTAAAGTGGTCATCATCTCGTCCTCCCTCGGCCAGATGTGCCTGAGCTGGAGCTTTCCTCTTTCCCTTGCCCTTGAAGTTCCTCGGGGGGGGAGGGGGGGGGGCTTGCGCTTAACAACGCCTTTATTGTCATAATAGTCCGCGACATGATGGCCAGTCCTGTTACACACAAAGCAGGTTCTCGCAAATTTCTTTGCGACAACAGCACTGCCTCCGTTGTCAAAACGTTTCCGTTTGACGTTGGAGCTTTAGACCACATTGGCCTTTGCCATTGGGATGTTAGCACCACCGACTCTCCTCACGGAGTGACGGTTGCTCACCTCGATATTGAGCTTCTCAATGAGCCCCTCCAGCCTCATTTCCTTTCGCTTGTGCTTCAGGTAGTTTTGAAAGTCTTTCCAAGACGGTGGCAGTTTCTCAATCATGAGTGCCACCTGGAAAGACTCATTAATCACTAGCCCCTCAGCTTCAAGGCGATGGTAAATGAATTGGAGCTCCTCAACTTGCTCCATGACACCCCTGCTGTCAGTCATACGGTACTCATGAAAGTCTGTGACAACAAATCTCTTTGTGCCAGCGTTATTCACTTTGTACTTATTTTCGAGAGTTTCCCATAGCTCCTTTGCAGTAGCTTTGGGCTCGAAAACACTGAATAGCGTGTCATCTAGAGCACACAGGATATAGTTCTTGCATAGGTAGTCGGCATGTCTCCATGCCTCAACCGCAGAGAACGACTGCTCATCCAGATCGTCATCGCTTAGGACGGGAGCAGTCTCCTTAAGAAATCTGGTCAGATTCAGGATCGTGAGATAAAACAGCTTCTTTTGCTGCCAACGTTTAAAGTTGTCTCCCCTGAATTTTTTCGGTTTCTCCAGATGAGAAGTCGGCAAAGTAGGCACAACCGAATACATCGGTGCCTTGCCCTTGGCCGCAGCCTTAGCTGCGGCCTTGGCCGTGGCCGCTGCTTTGCCCGCAGCCTCAGCTTTGGCCGTAGCATCCGCCATGGCCGCAGCCGCGGCGGCCTCAGCCACTGCAGCTACGTCATCGGCGGTAGCCCCCACAATCGCATCCCCCCCAGTGTTATGGACATCTCCACCAACCATTGGGTCATGCTCACTTCCGATAGACAACTGAATAGGCGACGTGTTTGTCATCTGAAACGACAACACAAAAACGTATGAGATACGTGTACAATAAATTCTATAAACAAAACACCAAAACTGATATTTGGGTTTGTAAAAGAATTATTAAAAAAACAATAAAATTAAACTTTTTCCCTTTTGAATACCAATACGGTTGATATAAAAAAGGATTGAAATTGATTCTTATTGAATACCAATACGGTTGGTATCAACAAGATTCTAAAACAAAATTAAAACTGTTTGGATTTTTTCTTTGTAATTCAATTTCAAATATGATTTAGAATTGAAAACAAAAAATCATTATTCTTTTATAAAAATAAATAATTGTATTAAATAATACACGAAAGAAACAACAGAATATTGGTTAAGATTGTTGGTTTCCATGTACGAAATAACAATTAAACAATAATAATGGACTAAACAAGAATTAAACAAAACCAATGTAATCTTTATTAATTTCCAATTGTAATAGAAATTACTGATTACAATATATAGGTACTGAAAAGTAATTAAAACAAACGTTATCAGATTATTATTAATTAATAATCTGATGTATGGAATTGCAATAAATAGAAACTGCCGGACTGAAAAGTATAAACTTAACAGCCGGACTGTTCTGTTTGAAATTGAAAGTACATGACTGAATTGAAACTATTCTAATTACTGAATTAAATTACAGAATAGAAATTACAGCAAAAAACAGAACTTTAAAGAAATTACAGAAAGGTACAAACAGAATAGAAAGGCTACGGCTAAGTACAGGAAATTAAAATACTGAATTAAAAAAGACAGAATTGAAAGGACAGAATATAAATAGCATAATTTAAATGCGGAAATTGAAATGGACAGAATAGAAATAAAATTAGACGAGGCTACTGTTAACAGTATGCCCTTAACCGATATTCCCCCAACCACCTTGATGTTTCTGGTTGCGTTAGCGTTTCTATCCCAAGATACAACGTCTCTCGGATGACTCATCGGAAACTGGCGACGAGTCAAGGTCGAGCTGTTGATGGGTGGTTCTCTCTGGTTTCTAATATGCTATGAAAAAAATATATGCTGCTTTTTAGAGAGAAGAGAGATATGATTTCGTGTGTTGTAATGTGAGGGGAAGGCTGGCTCATATAGAGTAATTCTGAAACCGTAGAATTAATGTGATCATTTAATTATGGGAGTTACATCCCCAGAATCCGCCTCCATTACTGCTGGAGTTTTAAACTTTCTGGAACTATAGGAACTGCTCTTGCAAATATGCAAAAGTCCCTTTTCAGTTTAGTACAAGACCCAAGACCCGAGACATTCTCCAAATCCCGCGTCCCGAGGTCCGCATCCCGAGACCCGAGCGAGCGCGCACGTGTGTGGTACACACTAACCCACTCATGGGTATGTGGACTTGATTAGTTTACCAACTACATGTGATTGACTTGTATATATAGTGTAAAAATCACTCTTGATTTTACAATGTGAGATAACCCTCATGGTTTAATCCCACTTTCTTTTCCATTTTCCAGATTCGGTTTTATTGGCTCTTTCGAGTACCACTCTTCGAGTCCAATTATCATTCACACTCATTCTCCGAATAGGTCATGCGATATACCGTTGCGAAGCTCGTCGCATGTGCTACTCAAACGATTTGAGTATGGCCTCAGAAAAACTGAGTAGTCGCATTGAAAATTGACTCAAAGATGGTCCATGACCATTTGGAACAATCATGTTTATACTACATGTTTTCCAGCTTTTCCCAATAATGAGTACATATCAAAAATCATAGCACTCTTTCTTTATATAATAGAGTCTATGAGTTTATCGGTAGAAAACCTTAGTTTATGATCTAAGACAACTCCTAAAAGTAGAGATCAAGTAAACTATAAATGACCTACAACAAAAAGTAATTAAATATTAATAGAGATAATGTTTTAGAGAGATTGATAATTATGTAAACCAGTAAATGATTCTCTAGATAATGAAATAATACAATTTAAACATTCTATTTTAATAAAAATACGAAGAGATTGAGGTGGTTACTTTTAAAATACTTGCAGTTGGTAATGTTAAAAGGGAATATTATGCTAATATAGACCTTACTTCTCGAAAAGGCTTGGTAATGTTATGATATATTATAATACTCAATTTCTAGACTTTAGCACATATTTGTACGATAATACGGTGGGATAGCATATTACTAAAAGTTCTACCGGTAAATATCTCTCTTTTCTCCATGTCCATGTCTGATGTCACCATATATTCACCAAAATGTCATTAATTACTTTTTTTATACTGTAGCTATTTGTACAATATTAAACTTTTTTTAATCTAATAATGTCACAAAAATAAAATTTTGTAAAATTTTCATAATCCATCATAATTTCACAAAAATGCAACCTGTGTGGTTTACTAACAACAATGTGTCACTTGGTAATATATTATTTCCATTTTCTTTTTGTGTAAAAATTAATATGCTCACACACATGGCCATACGTAAAAATAAAATAAAAAAAATCTTACCACCGTGAAAAAATAAATTTATTTATTTAGAAATTTTATGTGAAAATGGCTTCAAACCGGGTGTTCTAATTTTAGAAGTTTTGTTAAGATTATATATAATAATTTGAAAAATAAATAAATATATAGACAATGTACATTTTAGATGATTTGCTTAGAGAAAATCTGTAAAGTAGGTGTATTTGAATGATATGCTGTAAAGTTATGTGTTAAAAAAGAATATGTAAAATATAAAAGAGAACTTTCATAGTTTTAAAATAGAAAAATGTTTTTACTCACACATTTTTCATATCCAAAAAATCAAGGGTAAATTTTGGATTTGATACCTATCTATAACTTAATTAAGGATTGAACCATAAAAATAAAACTAATTAAGAATTGATCCACTTGGTGACATCATTAAAAAAAAATTGCTGACATCGTAAAAAACAATTAAAAAATAAAAACTGAAACTTTCTCTCTCTCTTTCTCTCTCTCCTCTCTATCTCCTCTCTCTCTCTCCGAAAAAACGTCTTTGGACTGTGTTCTCTCTTTAAACCGCCAACAAATCCCGCCATCAGACTGTATTCTCTCTCTTCGTTGATTTCAGAAAATAATATGGTGAAGGTAATATTATTCAGAAAATATTATTCAGACTGTCTGAAATATGCTGTTTTTTTAAAACAGTCTGAATATAAGAAATATGAACTCTTGAATACAATAACTCAAACTGTTTTAAATTTAAAACAGTCTGAATACAAGAAAAAACAGTATGAACTCTTAAAATTTAATAATAAACGCAATTGATCTCTAAAAACTAAACAAAAACATGCATTGTGTTATAGAAAACAGTCTGAGTTATTATATAACAAGAATACAATAACTCAGACTGTTTATAATAACTCAGACTGTTTTCTGTAACTCTTGAATAAAATAGCTCAGACTGTTTTTTAAAACAGTGTGAATACAAGAAAAAAGAGTATAAACTATTGAATTTTAATAATAAACGCAATTGATCTCTAAAAACCTAACAAAAACATGTATTGTGTTACAGAAAACAGAGTTATTATATAACAAGAATAGAATAGATCATACTGTTTATAATAACTCATATTGTTTTCTGTAACTCTTGAATACAATAGCTCAAATTGTTTTTTAAAACAGTCTGAATACAAGAAAAAACAGTATGAACTCTTAAATTTTAATAATACAAAATCATACATTATGTTACAGAACAGTCTGATTTATTATAATAAATCTCTAAACCTAAACTGAGCTAGCAATTTGAGCTAAACTCAGCAAGAAAAACGGAGTTAGTAATAAAAAATAGTCTGAAGGTTCTAGAGAGAGAAAGAACCCGTCCGTCGGAGATAGATAGAACAATTTGAAAAAATTCGTTCAGTGAGAGATATACAACTGATAGTTTTAAAAAATAGAATATATATATTATATATAGTGGACCCATCCTTAATTAGTTTCAGAAATAATTGACCAATGCTTAAATAAATTTTATAGCCGCACCAATCTTTAAATACTTTTATTTTCATGCTCTAATCCTTAATTTTTTCTCAAAAAGAAAAAGAGACCCACATTACATGGCATATCCACCTCATCAAAAGTTTTGATTTTTATTAATATTAAATTTAACAATTTTTTGTTTTTAATTAATATTTAAATTTAGGATAGATTCAACTAGAGTTCTATTATATTTTTATTTGGGCTTTTAGTGGGTTGTATTTTTAGATAGAACAATTTTTTTATTTTTAATTATTATTTAAGTTTAGGATAGAATCAACCAGGGTTCTAATATATTTTTATTTGAGTTTTTAGTAGGTTGGGTTTTAATTACGTAGCGTGACTTTTACTGCCATCTTCTAATTTTTTTTTATTCAAACGTTAATGTCAAAATCTGACAACAAGTTTTTTAATAGAAATATAAATAAACGATATGTATAAATGAATAAATAGAAGAATTAATATAATAATTAGTGTTGAGAATGACATGACTATTTTTTCTTACTAGTTGTGTTATTTTTTTTTTGATACGTGTTCAACAAAAATGAGTATGATTATTTTATGTGATCGGATAGAATTTTTTTAGATAAATTTGATAGGTTGCTATATCATGGGGGGTTTCTTTAAAAAATATGAGGTGCAAATGTTTGAAAGGGTGATGTTATTTTATTTTAATTTTATAAATGGGCTTTTATTGTTTATTGGGCCTGTCGTGGGCTAAAAAGTAACGGTCATATCTCACACCCTCTTTTCTTCAAACAACAACTCTCCCTCCCTCTTTCTCTCTCTCTCTCTCTCCGGGCAAACAGACCATCACACTGACTATATATATATATATATTTTACAACACAATATTTTCTGTAAGTCTTTTTTAACTCATCATTTAGTCTATATTTTTGTTATTTTACATCTGAATTTCTGCTTCTTTTTTTTTTCTATTCTAATTCAATTTCTTATCTAAATTCTAATGTCTAGGTCAAGTCCTTTTTATTTGTCTCCTTTTTTTTTGCAAATTGACCCTTATATTTCTTGTTTTTTCGTCTCAAATTTTTAGTGTTTTGTTATCTTATCTTATTGAGCCCAAAGTTTATTGGTATCTCACTTTTGAATAGCTTTTGCTTTCTGTTAGGCAATTATATTAATAGCTAAAATAGGTTAACTCTTGGTAAATATGTTAGATCAGCTCACCATTTATTCCATTTTTTTGTTTGTTATATCAAAATTTTAGCTTTTCCGTTGTAGTTCATTTGTTATCGAATCTCTAGGTCAAGTATTGCCTTTTTTTTTTTTGTGTATGCAGATACCCCCATAAAATCTCTTGTTTTAGGTCTAATGTTATATGTTGGTGCATTAGTTGTTCAGCAAAGTTGTCTTCTTGCTAGAATTATAGATATGCTTTGTAAATAGTGTCTTATTATTGAGTTAAATATATGTTCTTTTATTTAACTTCTCTTAGTGTTAAAATTTCTCATTTTATTAGGGAATTAAACTTATAGCAGAAAAAAAGTGTTTTTGTGTCCTTACTCTAATAGCTTCTGATTAGTACTTTTGTAACCTATGGTTTGTTTGGTTGCAGATTTCAAGAAAATAGTCTGGCTCTTTTTTGGCCTAAAAACTTGGTACATTCAGCTTAAAACTTCGTATTTAAACTAAATTGCCAACAAAACTGAAGATGCAACTAGACAAGACCCTTAACATGGGTAACTTAACACCCTTTCGATGGTGTTATCCTATAGTATATATTTTGTCTACATTTTGGTCTATAGGGGTACACAAAGGTCTTTTGTTATATATCACCATATTACATTTGCCAAATTTGGAAAAAATTCTCTCGTGTTTTGTAATGGTATCTTAAGATTGAGTTAAAGATATTTTCTTTTATTCAACTTCTCTATTACAGTTTTTGGTGACATTACAATTGAAATTTCTCATTTATTGGGGAATTAAATTTATAGCAGAAAGGGTTTCTGTGTGCCCTTACTCTAATAGCTTCTGTTTAGAACATACATAACCTAGGGTTTGTTTGGTTGCAGACTGCAAGAAAATAAGTTGGTTTTTTGTAGCCTAAAAAACTTGGTACATTCAGCCTGAAACTCTGTATTTAAACTAAATGCCTACGAAACTGAGATTAAAAGATGCAGCTAGAGATGACCTTAACATTGGTAACTTAACACCCTTTAGATGGTGATTTCCAATAGTATTTATTTTGGTCTATGGGGGTACATAAAGGTCTTTTTCATACCACCCTTTTGGCATTGTGGAAAACTTATCGCTTATTATCTTTTGATTCTTGTTAACCTTTAGGAAGCATGGAGGAAAGGAAATGCGAGAAAATGATGCAAAAAGCTGTCAAAAGTGATTGTCAGGATGTCCAACACGAAAAACCGAGCTCTGTCTCTCTACATTCACAAAATATGGATGGGAGGGCTGCTGTAGATACTAAAATTGCAGCTCCAACTCCAGAAAAGGCAAATGAATCTCTTCGGAACATTTACAAGGATGAAACAACTGAACTTCCAGAGAAGTTGGTTCCAACAGATGCATTTCGTATCATATAATGTTCCTCCGAAAAATATTTTGGAGTATAAAAGTCTAATTTTATCCATTTTTGCAGTTACAAGGTTGTTGCAGAAATATTTAATCATATGACTTGTTCATTGAGGTTTCTCGCTCTGCGCAAGAAGTTGCCTGTTTTTGAAAGCATCTCCAGACAGGTTGAAATACTGTCAGGAAGGTAATTTTGACTGCATTTTATCTTGCGAATTGTTATAGTTATGTAATATTCTTAGCACTCAATATTTTCTGTTTCTGAGTTTTGGGAGTGCTTGTCATTTGTTTAAGCTTTCTCTATTATAGTTTCATTTCATTTTATCGGATGTATGGGAGCTGTAATTTTTTGACATGTGGCTAAAGTGAAGTTTCTGCATGTTAAGCTCTTCCATTTGGCAATGAGCTTATTCATAAAGCGCGATATAAAGCACGGGGTTTTCCTCCATTTTTTGTTTATCGTTTCATGGCCTGTGACAATGAATTTTAGAAGAACAATCTATGGGCCTAGACTCATAAGTCATACTTACGTTGTGAATAAATGGGATGCTTTTTTATTACATATTTAGAGAGTTGGACATTGTCAGTTAACCTTTAAGAGAATGTTTAGGATATCTCGATTTGAGCAACCTGACATTGTTTCATAATCCTGCCACAGTTTCTAACCTTAAACTTCCTTCAAAATATATCCATAGAGATCTTTAACCCCCAAGTATTAGACTAACTTTGTATGAGAAACTAACAAGTTTATGCTGGCTATTTCTTATATTTTATAAAGTTCTATGATTCTATCAAGCAAATGAAGCTTCCCCCGTAAACTTAGCTATAATCAGAATCTAACTTGAATGTATTTTTGCAGAAAATTCTCCTGCAAGCATCTCTCACAGATAAAATACGTACTTCCTGAAGCCATACATACTGAAAAAATTCTCGTGCATGACCAAAAGACCTTGTGCATGAAGCCTGATATTAAAATTACTTTGTCATTTAATATCATAGAAGGCCATCAGGAACAATCGTCTTATATGGCTTTGCACCAACTGTTTACATCTAGGCTCTTAGACATGGCTTCCAAGATTCCGATGGTAATGATTGTGAGTTTAACAAAACCATATTGGCATAATTGTGAGTTTCCATATCGTAGAAGGAATTTCTTTTGCTTTCAGCAAATAAATGCTCATCTGCTGTAGGCAAGAGTTCTGCTTATTATAAAGTGGATACTAGGAGTTCCGAGTAGCAAATCAGATTAGGAAAAAGTTGGTTAGGTGTTTGACTGTTACAATTTACAGTCGACAAAGACAACAGATTATAGCACCCAGTATGGTTTACTTATTCCATTCAGTTACCTTAACTTTAAGGTTCTTGAGAGATTTTCGAAGAAAACACCCACTCCATCACCTTCCCTATTGTTTCCCCATTCATGCATTTCACAGAAATGGTTCATTATTTGAGTAACCAAAAGTGGATCCTTAAAATTAAATATCTCACTTTTACAGGGACACCGACATAGTTATGTGTGGAATGATATAGTAACAAAAGAAGATCATTGATGATAGAGAAAAAGAGTAATATTATTATACAATAGAGAAGTTGAGAGAATCTATTTGTGTAAACATGAAGTGATTGTGTACAATTGTACTTTTACCACAAAATTAGGTGATTCATAGTGGGGACGCTGTCATAGGTGCTAAGGGACGTTAAGATCATTTTACTTTTGTTCTCTCATTCACATGTAGCATGACTAGACAACAATATTGCTTGGCCTTGGATCACGTGATTCTATTTCTTACTACCAGTCTAATATTCTGTTCAAGTTGATATTTTATACTTTTGACATAAGCTGATGGTTTTGTTAAACTAACAAACTGTTTGATTTTTGATTAGGTATGTGAAATTCCAGGGGCTGAAATGCCGGAGCCATTTAACCAGAGATTCAATGGCATCAGTAAAGATGCATTGCCTGTGAATCACTCAACAGGATTTCGTAACTGTTCTCCACAAAACGGGCTTCTTTCTAACTCCACCCATTTAAGTCCATCTTTTAATGAATGTTTTTCCAAAAGAATGGCTGAAGAATCTGAATATAAAACTCCTCTTTTAACCTCTCCAATTATTACGACAAGCTCTAGTCATAAAGTCTCCACAGACCTACATACTAAAAGCGTTACAAATACTGCTTGCGAGACCACTCCTCTGAAGGTAGAAGTAGATTCTAGCGATTTGACACTACAAACACCTGCACAATTGACGCCGCAAAGATCTGTTCCTAGTTGTGATAACAAGGTTAAAAATATGACAAACCAAATTGTCACCCCGTATTCTGCTAAGAGATCTTTGGATTTCTGTATAACCGAAAGCGAAGAAAATGCTTCACATTCAGTCTCAGATGAGATCGGCGGTTTAAAATCTCTGGACCACTTACTTCATCAAAGTATTGTAAAGAAAGGAATTATAGAGGAAAAATATATCTCCAAAGCAGATGTCCTTCTTGATAAGGTAAGAATTATAACTTAAATTTGTTATCTAACAATTACACATTAAAGTAGACTGGGCTTGGTTGGTTGGCCTTAATTTTACTTTAAAAGAGCGAAAACTTAAATGGTGTCTACTGAGAACAAATTTATTTTTACTCAGAAGTACGTTTTTCCACATCCATCAAAAAGTTTACTTTTCTACTTTTAAGGTATAACCAAACAAGTTCTGTATAGGTTCTTACATAATCTAATTTGCTGCTGATAGGGGGAGAAGAGTCGGTGCAGTAGTAAAAATCTCAACACAAACCAAAATATGCCAGCTGGATTGAACGATCTTATTGCTTCAATTCACCATATCTTCAAGTCTATCAATTGCTCTGCAATAACGAAAGATGAGCTGATATATAAGATAATGATTCAAAATTGTGAGATTGTAGAAAGAAGTAAGTATAAATTGTTTTTCTTTCGCATCGTTGTTTTTCATTATAATAATAATTATTATAATACATTTTTCTTTTTGGAAACTCATTCAATATTTATTCAACTCCTAAGCGATGGATACATATTTTTTATTGTAATGTAGAAGAGGTTGAGGAACAGATTGGGGTTCTTGAAAGATTAATTCCGGACTGGATTTGCAGCAAGTTGGTGCATGGTGGAGACGTGATGTACAAGTGCGTTTTTCCCTTCTTTAGTAACAATGTGCATACTCTACTACTAGTTCGTAGGTGTCAATTAGTTATTGCTTAAAGGTTTACCTGTTTCACTGGCCACAATAAATTTTTGAACTGAATCCATGCCGTGATTTCAGTAGGCATTTCACACAGCAAACCCATTAGTAAAGGAAAATATATTTTTTCTCTAAGTACTTGTGTAATTAGAAGCTACATTAGTCATGCCTTCAATGTACTCGCTTCGTGCTTACATATTGTTACCTCTAGCAACTACATATGTATTCTGGGAATAGTCCTTCAACTAAGGACTTTTTTGGTTTGTATCTTATCATAGAAAGTAAACTTTTTTAGTGGAGATGAAAAAAATGTACTTTTGGGGGATACTTGTAATTATGTTAGTGATTATTTAAACAGCACTTTATAGATATATATTTGGTAAAATCTGTGTTTTTTAATTTTCACTCGGAAAGTACCAAGCTACTGATACCACTGGCATATCAAAGCTTTCAACATACTTTAGTTAATATGAAATGCTAATTTTGTCCAAAAAATATTATGATTCATTGAGAGAATAATGCTTTTGAAGAAATGGATGGAATAGAAAAAACAAATGTTTTAGTTTCACTTTTAGAAAAGTAATGCTCTGACAACAAAATACACACACCATGTAATACTTGCATCATTAGAAAAACATGTAGCTACTGAAACTGCATGTCTGAGTTTTCAATCTATTTGGTCCTTTTCTATTCCCTAATTTTTGCTATATGGCTGACCATCTGTTGACATTGTGCATTTGCAGGATCAAGAAACAGGTGGATCCAAGTTCAGTGTGTAGCAAACTTTATGAGGAAATGACAGCAATGGCTGAGGTTAGTATCATTGAACCGTAAAGCTTTTATATTAAAGTCACAATTTTAATGTAAAACTCGAAACGCCAGAGCTAATATCCACACTTCTTGTTTTTATGATTGTAAAAGTTGCATGATGAAAATGTGTGGATATGAAGAGGGTTTACAGAATCTTTACTGTTATGAAATGAGCATCCTTGATCAATCACCTCTTGTTTTCCTACCATCTTATATCAAATACGATCAGTAGGAGATCGTTAACTAGAAAATTAACGAAGTCGCCTATTTATACGAAGGTCTGAAATCAGAATGGAGAGAGACGTCCAGGCGGATGAAATTGACGCAAAATCATTTTGCTCCTTCGATTGCCCATCTGAACCCTCATCTTGGAAAGCAAGGATAACCATGCCTATTTTATTGCGACTCTTTCGTTCTTCGAGCGTTTTTTCTCTCTCCACATTGTAACAATTTATTTATCAGTTATATAAAAACTTGGAAACATTTGTACAAACAGCTCTATTAACTATCTTTTTAAATTTTTAGTTTTGTACTTTTTTAATTAATGGAACCTAATCACTTGAACATCTAGATCTTCTTGCATGAAAAGTTGTGCAACAGATACTTGATTACTGCTGTTCTAATTTTTTCATAGCAATACTCGTTGCTTAATAAAGTGTCTCGGTGATGAGATTCCGATAACCTGAGACCTTCAATTTTTTTGCCCAAGATCGAACTGTCAGTTTGTCAGGAAACCTATAACTATTTTCTGTATGCAACGTCCATTATTTTTTATCTTTTGTATGTATTCTCTTATTGGTATCAGACTGTTTGAAATTGTATTTAACAGGAAAAGCACAATAATATGAGCTGAAAAATGTAAGTGATATATGTGAATGCACAACTTGGATAGTGTATACTGATTTGAAAATAATTTAAACTATATAACCTGTAGAAAATTATTTCTCAGTTTGGAATCGTCCACTTGTTTGATCTGCATCTTCTGACTTCTAATATGCCGGTAACAGTAATATATTTTGCAAGTTAAATCTTGAATCGAGACTAATTTGACCTTCCAAGTAAAATCAAATAAAAGATGAAATCTTAAAAGTTCATGCATATTCTAGTTCTTCTGCTATGTCGATAACTAAAATCAGGAAAACTCTACAAGATATTCTTTGAAAAAAAACTAACTCAGATATAGCAGAGTTCGAAATTCTCCTCTCCTTGAGTCGAAACAAGAACGAATAGAGAAGCACTACAGTTTTCACTAAAAAGGGAGGAACCTCTTTACAAAAAGTTCTAATTTACAGCTGACTTAGTTAAACCCATGCGTGTTGTTCGAGTAATCAATTGTTGAATTAAAACACACATCACCGGTGCAACCACAAGAGGAAAACCCCTTAACAAAATTTTCTACCTCGATCTATTCGTAAATATCTTTGTCAAACACCGGACTTATACTTTACATCAAAAGAGGTTCTGAAATTCCCTGCAGATGAGAGAGGACAAAGTTCGGGTGCTCATAACATTTCCAAACAAGAAATCTTCGATACATAGATGAGAGGCCCCCCTTCATTTTTTATATTTGAAATTCTGGTTTTCAGTTGTTTAACTACAATATTTCGGGTTGTTACTTTGTTGGTTTACTGTTAGAGATGTTACAAGGGAACTTCTCTCAGTAAATAGTGAACTAGTTAAGAAAAGCAAAGTTCTTTGGAGGTTTGATCAATTGAAAACTTAGGCAATGTTTACGTATAGATGATTGATCTAATCTTGTATATATGCATTATGCGATGGTGTTCGTTAGTATTATCAGACACAATTAGTAAAAGTAAACAACTAAACGGCCTTCGTCATTTCTTATAATCAATAGGTTAGCACATACACAATTCAGACATGTTTTAGGGAGCAACCCAATCTAGATGGAGAAAAAAAACAACGTTTTGGTCTGAAAATTACAGAAAATTTAAATCTTTAAGTATGTAGCGACCTCGTTCTACGGTTAACTGGGGTTTCGTTTTTTTGGGCAAGTATTTGGGGTCCCCTTTTTCCGTATGATTTTTGTTGGTATGAGGGAAAAAAAAAAATTAGGGCGCAAAAAGAAAATTCGTAATTTAGGGGTCAATAACTCTAGGGCCACCCATGGGCCGCCTGACTCTAATAAAACAAGTTTTCAACATGCCAAAAACTGGATTAGAACTTTAAATGACTAGTTAAGCAATATGAGGGTACTATGATGATTATGAAGTTGAGTGTCACGCCCGAATTTACAGAAAATCGGAAGCGCGATTAAAATAAAAATATGTAAAGGAAAATACTGAAAAGAACAAACTTTCGAAAAAAACACTGCTCATGCATATATTACACAAAATAGTACAATATCGATACGTTTGCTACAAAAATATACATAATATACATCATCCAAAATACACCACAACAAACTAACTCGGCGTCGAGTACCTATATTACGCCTGCAACCCAAAATACTGCAACCCAAAACACTAACTTCTCGCATATGACCATGAGCTCAAACTGTTCGGGAAAACATGTACATCTGACTCTCCGCCTATAAAGCAAATACAACAAAAAAGAAACGGGAAACCACAAAGCAAAGAGTCAGTCAACTAAACTCGCTACATAAACGTTTAGGCTAAAAAAAAATACAAACTACGAATTATAATATTTATTCTTTCATGTAAAAGGTTCATTTTATTACTTCTCCACACCCACGACTCTATTGAACATCAACTATTTACGCCAAGTGGCGTGACTCAACCCACGACTTAAAAGTGTATAAAGTCGGAATCACATAGGGTGCCGGATCACTCCTCGGATCCACGTAGAATGTTGGATCACTCCTCAGATCAACGTATTGAATAACTACTCATAATATCCATACGCCAATAACACGTAATGAATCAGCTACTCGTGATATCCATACGCTCGGTTACTATTCTCGGATACTAAGTTGGCACGTGATCACTAAAAGAAATGTAAAAACCTGACATCAACGACAACAACCACCTCTACCTCCAACCACACTTTAGAATCCCCATTTTAGTTCATTTTAAACTATATAAACAGTAAAGTTCTAATACACATTAAAACCAAAACAATTACTTACTACTACCACCACAGTAAATAACTTCTTGTTATTTCCTTTTCTCGATACAAATAGAGAGTATTGATAAAATTATACCATTTTTAGGTAAAAAGCTCGGATTCACCCGCGAATCAATCATGGCTCTACAGCTTTAACTTTGAGCTACCACAATCATTTACTCATCCAAAAACAACACCAGCAAATCAACAACAATAAACCAACAACTAGTAATTAGAATACTATTCAATATTTAAAAACAGTTCTAAATAATAAAACATGATGCTACAAACAACTTACAACAAGCTGCGATAGTGCAAGAATTAATCGATTATCAACTAATCCAAATAACCAAATAGAGCTACCTCAGGCTTTGTATAAACAAACAACATGCTTCTGATACTACTATTCAAGCCCTCGAAAATAAATTATCAAATTAAAATACAAGTAGTATACTAGCTTTAGGCGAATGGTCACAATAAGATCAACCCAACTTCAGTAAACGAATAACAAATTAGAAATTAAAGTACTAATAAACATTTAAAATATAGTTGTAAAAACATAATAGGTCGAATATATATATAAAGCGTAAGCACGTATATAACGGCTTAGGAAACACCCCTTTCTAGTACCAGAAATGGTATCTCGATTGACGCTAAGAAAGACTACAGTAGACTGAGACGAACAAGCACGAAAAGAGATTAAACGCAAACGTGTTTAGCCTCAAAATTCAGCTTAAACCTGCGATGACCAAGCTACAAGAAAACGATCCAAATTTGTTACTGAAAAGCGAATTTCAGCCTTTAAAAGGCTCAGAACAGAACTGAAAAGGAGACAAAAACCAGTGGATATATACCTCAAACTACTCCCATGTGCGTTAGCTTTGCAACGAAGAAGACGGATTGTGTTTGAAAGAAAATAGGGTTTATGTGAGTTGGATGTGTTTGGTTCTCTTTCCGACATTCACTCCGTTATCTTTCTGAATATATGCATGTTAATGTGTTTGTGTGTGTATGCGTGTATCGATGTATGTATATCTATTAAAATAGCTGAAGCGGTGAAAATATAAAAACCAAGTGGACCCCATTGTTTTCTTACTATTGAAGATATCTGCATATTTATCTCTTTTGTTTTTATTTTATTTTTGCAATAAGCAATACATATATTTATATATCAACTATTATAATATATATTTATATATATTCTTATAATATTCAGGGTGTTACAGTGAGACCGTGAGAGAGCACACATTAGCAGTTTCAATGAGCTGCTACATCATGTTATATTAAATTTAAACAAAAAGTTATGTATTACAATTAGATATGGATGGCATAGCAGCTTTCAATGTGTTGCCACATGAACTCAGCATATATTACAATGAATTGTCAGGCTAAGCAGCCAAGCTATACAAATACAAAACACATAATAAGCCAATCATTCGGAACGTACTCTGATCAAAATCTACAACACGGCCAAACAGTATTTAACACTAAACGTGTACCGGGGCAATATATACCTTGGGAAATTTGGTGCTATATAGTCACCCACAAAAACTGGAAACAGGTTATCTATATTTGCAGGCTTGAAGTAGGCTTTCTTCAGAAATTTCCTCCCAAAGGCAACACAGATCCGACTTTTGTCCATTTCCTTCTTTAGGCAAGTATTATGTTCATTGGATAACAGAGAAATGAAATTCAAAAATTTAGTGGTAATCAAAGGAATCTTAGTAAATACTTAAAATATAGATATATACCAAGGAAAAATTGCATCCATTTTAACTCAACCCATTCAGCTTGCACCAACTCCAACCCGATAACTACATAGGACCAAAAACCTTAATGATAGTCCTGTTATGTTCTTTACTATGGGATGTTTGTTAAGCTGGATTTTTTGAGTTTCCGGAAACAGCCCTGGTCATCATTTAGCTTAAAGCTTCTAGTGTTTTCAGGCCAAAAATATCAGAACAACCAGCTTTTATATGCTGGTTGACCAAATACAGTCCAGCTTTTTATTAAAAGAGCTTGATATCTGGAACCAAACAAGGCCTCTCTAAGACATAGCATTATATAATGAAAGTAGTTAATGTTTTGGCCAGCGAGGGAACTGTCTATAGAAGTTGATTGCAAGTATGTTCATTAAGCTAAATCGGATAATTTCACTTGCCAAACCATAGGTAATTTGCCAATAAAATAATTCATAATGATAAAAATGCACCAAACTGCTTTAAACCAAATTGTACAAAGATATCGAACCTGGAGAATAGGCACAACCCTTGTAACTTCACAGTTATTTCCATGACCTACAGCTATATTAGAGCAAAACTCATTGCGAATCAGCAGCTATGAGTTTTTTCTGAAGCTTCGCAATTCGAGCCTGAAAAACACAGGACTTATATTAAAAGAGCACGTCCCATTGACAGTCCAGAATCGGAGCCTGAGACTGTATGTATAATTAAGAAGCAAACGAAAAAGAAAATCAAACCTAAACCTAAACCATTATTAGTTAAAAAGAAATTGCTTGAGGAGACCTAGACACTAAATCTGTTGAATGAGTCTAAAGTCTAAACCTATAATCTTTAGTCTCCAAGGTCTTTGAACATGTAGACTTTCCCTTTTACACATTATTGTTCACATAATGAAGCCTTAACTGACGAAATATATATATATATATATGTTTGGTCATTATTGTTGACAATTTCAAGTGCACTTTTAAGGTCTATGGAAATAATACGAGAATTTTTTTTTTTGAAAACCAAGCGCAAATTACACCTTGAATGGTTTTGATTGGAAAAGAGAAGGATCTAACTCAGCAGCCATTTCATAGGACTTCTCTGCAGAATCATATTCGTCTATAGCCATCAAAGCATCAGCTTTGCAGATGTAAGCCTAAAAAATTAGCACTTGTCAACAGTATATCGGCAATCATTGGAAAAACATAATTATGCATGTTAGCGAAATGCTTGTTTTGCTCTTCACATTGTTTAGATAGCTTTCTTGTCCATATATATTCTCTAAAGCAAGTTAAAGTTGTCCAACATGAATTTTAAATTGCAACTTTGGTTTCGTAGAAAAAAACTAACGGTAATGACTATTCTAATAGTATCAAGTAAATGTAGGATATGTCCATGGTCCGCAAACTCTGCACATAGTCCGTGGAACAAGTTTTTCTTAAAAAAAATTCTAAGTAGCATAAATATAACCAGCATGATCGCATGATCTAATTAGTTTCAGCAATGAGTTACTTACCAGAAATTTCCAACCACAGCAACAAAAATCCTCTTATACTTATACAGTTCATTCAAAATTATTAGTTGCCATTAGGAACTTAATTTATATCCTTAAAATATGTCATAAAAAGGTGAGTGTGAGTGTGTAACCTCGGTATAATTAGGAGCTTGAGTTATAGCTTCCTGTGCATCTTCAAGAGCCTCAGCTATATTCCCCATCATCAATTTACCAGCAGATCTGAATTATATAAGTCCATATCCATGCACTTCAATCACAAATCAGATTAATTCTATTATTTCAATGTGAATTATTAAAAAACCATAAAATAAAATGTTTTCTGCAAGATTCCACAGCAACAAACACAGGTGATAGTCGGTATCAAACAGCAGGTACAACTCAAAAAGGTACCAGAACCATATACAGACAGTAAAGCTTCAAGTTCGATCAGTGGAAATAGCACATAAATTTGAAAGGTTAACAAACAGAAATAGTTCAGATCAGAGGTACAAGCTTGTCGACAAACACAAAAGTAAGAAATTTCCAAATTTAGATTTTCAATTAATTATATTATGGTAGTAAAGACAACATTCAGTGACTCGCAAAATTTTGAGAGTTATGCTATTTCTGACTGAACAAGTAGGGTGAAGAGAATTAAACCTTGCTTTATGATGGATTCCTCCACATGGTTTTAGATTTATAGCCTAAACAAGAACAAAAAAAAATTCATTAGAGTCCTTTCGACTCCATATCATTAAATCATGACTCAACTAGAACATGCTAACCAATAAATCAGTTTTACAATTGGCTAAGCTAGATCAAACAAAAATTAAAACAGCTTGTAAGATGGACCCCATTGGAATTATTCAAAGTGCATGCCTAGAGCCTTTCTTGGTTATCAATCTAAAATAATTGCTTTTCACAACCAAAGTAGAGACCAGAAATGTGACGGACAACAAGCCATAAATGATCACCATACTCACATAACTATCCTTCACATTGTCGAATTTCTTAAGTGCCCACCGCTGATTTCACATAGCCAGCGTTCAATACCAATTCTCTTACATACTAAGTCACAAAAAAATAACTATAACAGTGTCTTACAAATCTGACAAAATAATTTTTCACCCCTTTCCATGGTTTTTCACCCTAAACCCAAAACAGGCGAACTTCACGGAATTCTTGATGCAAAACTTCCTCTGTTCCCTTTCTTTCTGTTGGTCAGTATTACTTCTAGATGTTCAATACATTTGTGCCTTTCAATAAGTAAGAATAAGATTCTGCTACTTTTTTCGTTTCTATGTTGCTGCCACAACTAATTCAAAATTAAATAAAGACATTGAAAAAATGCTACCTATCAATTTGGAAAGTAAACATTTCATTAGAGGATGTTTATTTGGTCAGTAGTACTCAAGGGCGGAGTTAGCAGTAGGGTGAACGAAACTGCAACATTCCCATACTAATAGAAACCTGATAGTTGAACATACATTTTAACATAATGTTACAGATTTTAGCATTTCAGCACAAACACACTAAGAAAAAAAGAGTTCACGTGAATATCAGCACCCCGTATACGATTGCTCGATAAAATGGTAAGTAACACTGGTTACATGGGACGTTAGGCTAAAAGGGACTCCAGCACCCCCTGTATTGAGAAAAACCCGATCTTTTATCATATATCTTGATTTGTTTAATTAATTTCAGCCTTTCATCACCCCATAATTACGAGAGAAAAAACATTTCTAGCTTCGCCACTGATTTGTTATACTCTTTGCATAGCAAATAATAGCACTAATCTATAACATAAGGATACCCTTCGTTTCCATTTTGACATCTTGCATTGGCAATCACCCAAACTTAAGGGATAACAGCTATTTTTTGCAATTTTTTTTTTCCCAATTATATCTTTATTATGTTCCTAACTAAAAGTATAGTCCCTCCGTTCCAATTTATAAGTCCACAACAGGAATCCACCTAATTTAGGAACATCATGCTTACCCTACTTTTCCAAATAATTTCTATTTATGGAGAGTGGAGTTATTAAAGTGGAACAACCCAAAAATAGAAACAAGTACATTATAATTGGAAATGGCAAGTGAATATGAACTTTTTAAAATGTAATAATTGGGGAACGGAGGGAGTAGTATTTAACCTCGGATAAAAGGTGGACGGAGTGACTAAGATCACCGCCCTCACACATCTCCTTCTCGGCTCTCTTGCTCAACGCAAGCCCCGACAAGGTGTTCTTAATCCACACCTCTGCATCACCAAAAACAACATGGTCAAACACAGTCCGGACAGCAGGGGTGGAGCAGTGTTTGACCTTGAATGGACCAGGAAGGAGTAGAATATTGGGTCCGGTGCCGCAGCTGCCCAAGCAGCAGCATGAGTTGACGGAGACGTGGGGAGGAGAGATGTTAGAGAGGGTGTGAAGGATTTGGAGGGAGGATTGTGTCATACAGGAATTGTTGGTACATACCCTGATTTCAGTTACTTAAATTAGTATTAATCTTGTTAATAATATTGTTGTTGGTATGATGAGTAGATTGGGATTGGTTGTTTTTGATGAGTGTTTTAATTTTAGGGATGGTTTTGAGTTGGGGGGGGGGTGTATGATGATGAAGAAGAAGAAGAGTAAAAGAGGAGGTTTGTTGTTCGAATAACATTCCACTCCATTCATCTCTCTCTCTCTCTCTCTCTATTATTATTATTATTATCTACAACTACAATTGCAATATATTACAATTATTATTATTATTATTAATGGAATTCGGGTAAAATCAAGGATAAGGATGGATTACTTAGTTGTATGTCTAACTAACTTCCCAATACCATCACTCTCAAAATATATTGACTGGTTCACTAATATGGCATTATTCACAGTTCAAATATATTTATAATTCAAATAATAATTTATTTTTTAATTTTTTCTTATTTATTTGTACTTTTCAAATATAAATTAATAAAATAACAAAAATATGAGTTGTATAGTTGTGATAGAGAAATTTATAAAAAAAAATGATAATTTGTATAAATCAAAACGTTTCCTTATAAGTTGTAAAAATGTACTTTTTACTTTAAATACGAAAAAACTTGTAACTTATTTAATATGCTTGCTCTAGTAAATTAATTTGGGTTAAATTTTTTTTATAGAAGTATATTAAAATATAGTAATATTTAAGTATGATAATAAATTTGATAGATAAGCTGAAAAATGTATAAAGTTAAACTGTCACCCTAAAAATATAAAAGTGATGCTAAATTAACTTAAATATGAGAAAAAGTGTAAAAAAACTTATACGTTTGCTAGAGTTCTAGTTAATTATTTTATATTTAATTAATGATAGGTCATATAAGCTTATTTAATAATATAGTTGAGTTTTATTGCTCAATAGACCCGATCCACCAAATATTTACTGAGGTAGATATATATGTTTGAGGTGCGTATTTGTGGAGTTAGCAATTCTGAATCCAGTGCAAAATGGCGCATAACATGATACATCGCATATAATACATACAGTTCCTATTATCCGTTCTGAGGCGGAGATGTTGCCTACAACTAGGTTAAATATGATTGAGAAGTTACTATGTATTAGACCAGACCCCGGAGATACAGATGTTGGTGTGCTGTTGATTAAATTATTATGGATGAAACAACATTTTTTAAATTTATCGACGAATGTGAATGCTTTTCGCGTCGTTGTAGTTTTCAGATAAAACAGGAAAAACAGTTGTTGTATGGCCTTTACCATTTTTTGGTTGACTTCAATGATAGAGGTACATGTAGTGTGGGATCGACCATATTAGCATGTTTGTAGCCAGAGATGTGTAGGGGGGTTATGGGAAAAATTACAGTGTGTCTAGTGGCTGTCTGCCCTGGTACGTAATTTTTTCCTACGCACTGAAAGGCCTTACAGGAGCATGAGGGTAGCAGTAGTATTTTCCTTGGGAAGCACACCAAGGTTATCGTCCATAAAACCCTTTGGTTGTTGGCGTAGATAGTTTTAGATGGGTTTACTAATTAGGCATCAATTAATTAGTAACGAGGAGAGCGTTAGCGGTTGAGTTGTCAATCCAACGGCTCATTCCTCGAGGGTTTTAAACAACTAAAATTAGAATATTAGGTTGTTTTAATGATATTTTTCAGTTTATATATCAATTTATGTTCTTTAACATGCGGCGTTAATTAATCAATAACTAGCTTGTACGACGTTATCGATTTCTTTTAACTAGTTTGCATGCAAGAGGTTACAAGATTAATGTTTTATAATATGAAAACATACGTAAACATGCATCAAAGCAAAGGAAATACTAAAAGCATATGAAAACCTAATGAAAGATAATGAATTAACTCACAAAACGAAGTCGACAAACAAGGATTCGTGCACAAAACCTTGAATTTTGTATTTTTTTTCTCTCATCTCTCTCTAGAACGAATTCTGAGATGTAAAACTGATGAAAAGTGATTGAATTATGATTATTTTTGGAATAGGAGAGATACCTATTTATCAATCAAACCATAACAAACTCTATATTATACAAAATTTAAAATATAACGGCACCTGACCGGTCAAACCAATTCAGATTTTGTCTTCTAGAATCTTCTTTGCTCTATCTTGATTTGATTCCGTTTTGCAAATTCTTGGGGTTGGTTTTTAGATCCTTAATCTTCTGAATTGTTCTCTTTAGGTCCCTCCTTTGGTTTTCGTGCGTCATTGTCTTGTTTTTGTGCCGATTCCATGCTTTTTTCTACAAAGAAGTAAACAATTGCAAGTAAACCGGGAAAATACAGAAAAACACAAAATGGCTTAAACAAGCCTAAATATCAACAAAACTACACTAATAAGTACCAAATTAACACCCAAAAATTACCATTTCGTGGTCTAATCATACCCCCCAACTAACTCAATGCTCGTCTCGAGCGTTGGAAGATATAACAAAGAAATAAAGTTTGTTGGTTGTCTTTCAAAAATTCCTTTTCCCTTTGAATTTAGTGCACTAACTAGGCTAAAATTAAATACGATAAAAATAAAAGATAAACCATTGTCGTAGAAAACACGATTACATTTAGCGTATGCGATAAGCCGTTAAACCTTTTAAGCGTAAAAGGACGAGTTTTGTCTCGTAAGGATTTACTAAAGAACATCCACAAACGGATTATATTTTAAATCTACCAATGAAGTCCCCCACCCTTACTAACTCACACGGATGTAACTAGATGAAAAGTACTTATAATCATATTAAAATAGGATAAGACCTCTAAAGGTACTTAAGGTTTATCGTTAAAAATATCCCTCGCCCCAAAATAGTTTGATTTAATATTGTACATGCTTTATGATTAGTGTATACTGTTAGCCCAAAGTTCGACAGTTGATCGAGAAAAACACCTTGCAATTCATTATTTTTACTAAACTTAACTAGAAAACTAAAAGGTTATACAATAAAAATATATACTATTGCATAATCTCCATGCTTGTTTACTCATAGCATCTCTCATTTTTTCCATATAATAGGAGCTCACTTTTTCATTTTCAATTATTATTATTATTTTCTTTTTGCACATTTGAGCCTTTGGCTTCTTTTCCTCCTTTGTTCACCCTACACCACTCCTCCTTATCACATCGAGTCTTTTTATCCATTTATTCTTCCAAACTTTTTCCATCCGTCCTGTCAAGGCCTGATGATACTTATATCCCCCTCCCGTTTACCTGTCTTTTGACATCGCTGGAAGGGTATTCAATCATCTCAATGAAGAGGGATGCATGTGACAGTACTAAGTGTAGAAAAATGTTCCCTCAATCTCTGCTTACAATTGTGTGTAAGTGAAGACTTATTGGGCATGCTGCGAATTCTTAAACTAACCAAATTATAAATATATATGTTGTAAGGCTAGACAGGTTCTCTTAGAGAACGGTGAGTGTACGCACCTATCAATCCACCCCTAACCTAATGTTGGGGTTAAAGGGTACTGACAAAGGTAACCAGATCAAGGACTCTGTCTACTTAAAATAAAGCTTTGTAAATAGTGTGAAATTTTTATAAAAACGGTTTTTGCAAGTTTTTAGGGACTGTAGCGGGAAAATGAGTAAACGTAAATACACTTTAAACTCTAGGTATAGCATGCAACTTATCCAATATTATCTCGCCCTAAATTGGCTTGAGTGAAATGATTAAGGACAAACCAAACTTATCTAAAGATTTAACACCCTAGATTAATACAAATATTCTTTCAACTTTCAAATTATCGTTACATGTTCACGTATAAGAGCAGGTTTCCTAACAGATAAACCAAAACAAATATTCTTTTTTTTTTTCCTTTTTTTTTTCTCATGCAATCCTAACACGATATTCACAATTAATGAATGCAACACGCAAAATATTTACAAAATTAACAAAGCAGAGTTATAGAGTAGATACATAATTTGTGTGGTAATGAGACAGAGTGAATGGCTGAATTTCGAGAAAATCAGCTCCAATCCAAATGTGATGTAGGTTGATCGGTCAGGTTGACCAGTCAGATCCGTAAGGCCTCAATTCTGATGAATTCTTCCAAAAATCCTTGCGGTTGTCTAACACAAACACTAAAGAAACATATAAAAGGCAAGGGTGGCAGAAAATCGTTTATAAAACCTAAAAACTCCTAAAAATTCTCCAAAGTAGGAGATAAAAAGAAAGACTCAATATTTTTTTTTATTTTTTTCGGTTTTTCTATTTTTTTGGATTTTTTTCATATATATAAAAAAATGGGGGTTTTAAATAACTAAGAAAAACACATATATACACAATTTTTGAAAAATTCTCCCCATTCCTGTGAGTAACCACCGAAGATGTATCCACCTCCCTCCAACTAAAACTAACAGTGTCCTCACTGTTGAGAAAAGTAAACCACATCGGAGTGGGTTAACCCAAAGAGACTCCATGTGGACTAAATACAAGACAATATATATACAAAAATAGATGGTGGATATATACATATGGAAGTGATGGTGGAATGCTAGTGGAATTAGATGGAAGAATGAGGACCTTCGTCCTCTCCTACCTCGTCAGTCTTCGTGATTAATGTCTGATCCTCCCCGAGCTCTTCCTCATGATCCTCCTTCTTAATATCGTCCATGTTGAGTTTCATACTTGAAAAAGGCGGGTCTAGGAAAAGAAACTTTATTGCCTTGCTTGATATGTTGAAGAAGTTTGATGTGCATAGTGCGACGGTACTCCTTGAGCGCTTCTGGATGATGTGTCATGAAAACACTTAATTCCTCCCATAAAAGATGGAATCCCGAAAGTCTGATACTTATTTCCACAATGTATAGTCACGTCCTGCTCCTTGTAGTTGATGATGGCTTGTGATGCCTTCAAAAATGGTGCGCCTAATATGACTTTGTTAAGTCGGTACTGAGATTGTTCAAGGGGTATATCAGAGAAAATGAAGTCTAAGATATATATAAAGTCGCAAATTCGACAACTCGACTCATTGGCTATTCACTGAGACTTTCCTAACTTTTGACCATTGGCCATCATTATCCTTTTGTTGTAGGGATGTAGCTTAGTGAGTCCAAGTCCATTGAAGATCTTAGTTGGCATTACATTTTCAAATGCCCCAGTATCTATGGGGCATTTGCAAATGTAATGAGGAATTGATTATCCAACGGTAACCATGGGGCAGTTGCCTATGACCATGGTTACCGTTGGGTAATCAATTCCTCATGTGGATCGATTGCGTGACAGCTTGAGAAACCTTCCCATATAATTTGGCAGGTGGAGTGGTAATCCATGAGGGTTTACATCTCACAATACATTAGCATGTCTGTAATGAGGGTCTCTTTGCAACACTTCTCCAGTCATAGTACTCTTGATGAGTTCTTCCTCAGTCATTCTCCTTACGAATAGAAACAATTCATCCATATCGTTGGTCTTGACTACATGCTCCACTGGCAAACACGATGGTGCCTCTAATGCAAGATCTCCGAAACAAGCCTCTCCATATTCTTCAATTTTTGTGAGTGTTGGCATGTCGAATTTTGCATTACCAATCCAACTTGACATCTCGTGTTTTACGAGCTTTGCTACATAAGTTCGGAGTCGCGCATCCTCTTTGTCTGTGAAGTGAGATCTTCTCATAAGATTATCGTCCTTGATAACTATTCTATCCCTATCGTTCCAAGCTTTTGCGGGTTTTTTTGGGGTACTTCTTTGAGCTTCTCCCCATCTTCCTTAGGTATTTCAGGCACTTTTTCTACATTTTTATTATCCAATAAATATTTTTCTTCTTCTTAAGCTTATCGTTTGCCTCATTTATGAGTGTCTCTTCAGACTCATCTACCTCCATAAGAACCACCTTTGCATGGTTAGTGTGAATCGTCCTTAGTTTCTTGGATCTCATGCTCATTTTCAAGGTCAGAGTGTTTTCTCCACCGCTTATTGTAAGTTTATCCTTCTCATAATCAAGGTTAGCTTTAGCTGTTCACAAGAACGGTCGACCCAATATGACTATCAACTGATCATTCTTTCCTCCAAGAATTGTCCAATCCATGATCATAAAGTCTAGAGTGTATAAGAAATTTCCCACTCTACATACAACATCTTTAACGATGCCTAGACAGGTTTCATCCTTATAGGAGTTAGCCATTATCAAGTTTGCTCGGAATGGTTCGATGCTTTTCAGCTTAAACATTTCATACGTCTCCCTTGGTAGACACCAAGTTAATATACACCAATGATGATTGTCAAAGTTGGTGGACTAGGGTCTCTTTCCTTGTTTGTCAGGACCATACCCACAAATCTTTTTAGATAATCTGCTTCTTCGTAGGGTATGCCTTTACCAGTATAAGATGGTATATGATCCACTTTTCTTGGTACATCAACTGCTTTAGCGAGCTCCCCACTTCCAACACTTTGGAAAAGTTGGGTGGTCGGCACTCTTCCCAAGAATTCAACTAAAGTATTCTAAACCTGTTCAACATTATTGAAAGTTTCAGTTTGACTTTCGCCCTCTGTATGCTTTTCTATGATTACGCTAAGGTGACTTTCCTCGACTGTTGGGTCTGTTGCTGTCACAACATTTGGTATTTCCTGGACAAGTTTTGCCTCATCTTTAATAAGCTCTTGGGTGGAAATCACCATCGCTTATTGAGCAACATCTTCTTCAAGATGCATTTCCTGAATTTGAATGGTTGTAGCCTCAGCCTCTAGCGTATTGAGACAATCATGGTATCCCGACGGGTCGTAGGACCTCCACAATTCCATGGCTGGATCCTTGTCGTCTGATTCTTTGGCAACTAAGTATGTTATCAAAGATTCATCCTCTTTCTCTTATTTGGTACGTGAATCTTCGAGCTCATCAACCGGCTCTTTGTTCTTTGTGTCTACAGCCAACCATGCATAAGCATAAGGTTGCATTCTTACCACATTGACTTCATCCGTTAACACTTCATCTTTTCCTCCTCCCCATCCTCTTCATACCATGTGTGAGGTTGTATCCTTATTACACTTATTGGTACTTGGAGGCACTCATATTCCTCTGTCCATAGTTGTACTGTTATTCCATAGATTTCTCTAGTTGGGTAAACATCAGGTGGAGCTTGCCCCTTTGGGTTGGCTATTGGTTTAGTAGTCAATCTTCCCACTTGATTCTTTTCGATTTGAAGTTTGGAGATTTAGTCGGTTATGAGCTTAGTCATACGTTCCTATAGCCTTTTAAGGTCTTCCACTATCACCCAACTGTTATTCGGGGCAATGCTCATTTGAGATGGTTAAAACCGTGACGGAGGTCGATAGTTGTTTTGTTGGTAAGCGTTCTGAGCATTGTTAGTATTCCCGTAACGAAGGTTAGGATGTTGGTTCCATCCAAAATTGTTGTTACCTTATTGGTTTTGGTTTCCTCACTAGTTTTGACTAGAGCGTTGGAAGTTGTTTCCATGTGCTCCTGATCCATAAAGAATTTCCTCCACTGGGAGGTCAAGTGGGTTTTGCGGAATTGGATGCCAATATTCTGGTGGAATAGGCTCCTCGAGATGGTATAGACCCTTTGCTTGTAGAAGGTCTCTTGAGTCTCTGTTTGATGGACCTAAGTCCCATCCTCTAGCCTGTTCTGTTAGCTTATCAAAGAAATCGAACGAGCATTGAACATAATAAGTGTTGCAGCCTCTTCCAGTGTGTGAGTCAATCATTTCCCTCATCTATGGTGTGAGTGAAAAGTAGAAGAATTTGAAGAACATGTCGGCCTCGTAACCGTGATGGGGACAAGCATGTTGGAGCTCCTTAAATCTCTCCCACGCGTTGTAGAAAGTCTCTTGGGACTTCAACTTGAAGTTTTGAATTTACTGTTAGATTGCCATGGTTCGGCTAGTTGGGAAATTTTTTCGTAGGAACTGCTGTGTCATTTCATGCCAACCATGGATAGAATGAGGCGGGAGACTGTTAAACCAGTCCTTGGCTCAGTCGGCTAGTGAGAAGTTGAATAGCTTAAGACGCACGATGTCAATGGCGACATCTTCCATGACTTGCAGATCACATATGAATTCGAATTCCACTATGTGATTGTAAGGATTTTCCGATTCCATTCCTCGAAAAACAGGAATGCGAGCAAGCAAAGTCTCTCCCGTTGGCTGGTAGGACAATACATGTGGGCCTATTTGGACGAATTGGGTCGAGGAAATGTTGAATGGTCATATCTAGCCCCCTTTGAGGTGGTGGTAGTTGTACTAGAGGTTGGTTTAGTTCATTGACATGGATGTTCCCTTCGGGATGTGGGATGTTGATGTTTTCAGGGGCGCCTGGTATCTCCTTCTCGAGATCGTGGCTATGATGAGACTTGGTGGCTGATAAATTGGTGTTTGTGGTGTGTAGATCCAGTGGATAAGCATTTGGGAAGATTTGTAACTGACGACGTTCCCTAACTACAGAGCAGGTAAAATACCTAGGAGTATCTATTATGAGTTAATAAGAATTAAGTCAGGGGATTGGGAGTGTAATTTGTCGAATTAACCAATTACACAAAGACTTGACCGATCAGCCTTACCAGTCAGGTCCGGGAGATCTGATATGTTAACATCAAATTAAATCTGATCCAA
This sequence comes from Primula veris, assembly GCA_963682055.1. Taxonomy (NCBI): domain Eukaryota; kingdom Viridiplantae; phylum Streptophyta; class Magnoliopsida; order Ericales; family Primulaceae; genus Primula; species Primula veris. Next base: position 22,081,090 of record OY821741.1, read on the forward strand.
ACTAGGGCTTTTGGCTTATCCTAATTTATGACTACTATATGAGAAGGCAATATTATAGGCTAATTTATTGGAAATGACTATCTAACAATTAAAAACAATTAAAACTATCAATTTTAACAACCGTGGTTCCTCAGCAGCGGTGCCAAAATGACTATTTGCCCTTTCGGTATGTAGTTTTTTCCTCCGCCCTGAAAGGCCTCGCAGGAGCACGAGGGTAGCAGTAGTATTTTCGTTGGGAAGCACACCAATGTTATCGTCCGTGAAACCATTTGGTTGTTGGTGTAGATGGTTTTAGAGGGGTTTACTAATTAGGCGTCAATTAATTACTAACGAGGAAAGTGTGTTGGTTTGTTAATCAAATGACTTGTTCCTTGAGGGTTTTAAATAACTAAAATCAGATTATTAGGTTGTTTTAATGATTTTTTTAGTTTATGTATCAATTTATGTTCGTTAACATGCGGCCTTAATTAATCAATAACTAGCTTGTATGACGTTATCAATTTTTTTTAACTAGTTTGCATGCGAGAGATTACAATATTAATGTTTTATAGCTTGAAAACATATGTAAATATGCAGCAAAACAAAGGAAATACTAAAAACACATGAAGACGTAAGGAAAGATGATGAATTAACTCACAAAATGAAGTCGGCAAACAAGGATCCGTGGACAAAACCTTGAATTTTGTATTTTTTTTCTTTGCTTTCTCTCTAGAACGAATTTTGAGATGTAAAACTGATGAAAAGTGATTGAATTATGATTATTTTCGGAATAGGAAAGATACATATTAATCTATCAAACGATAACAAATTCTATCTTATTCAAAATTTAAAATATACCGTCACCTGACCGGTCGAGCCAGTTCAGATTTGGTCTTCTAGAATCTTCTTTGCTCTATCTTGATTTGATTCCGTTTTGCAACTTCTTGGGGTTGTTTTTTAGTTCCTTAATTTTCCGAATTCTTCTCTTTAGGTCTCTCCTTTGATTTTCGTGCGTCTTTGTTTTGTTTTTGTGATGATTCCATAATTTTTCCTACAAAGATGTAAAAAATTGCAAGTAAACCGGAAAAATACAGAAAAACACAAAACATGACTTAAACAAGCCTAAATGTCAATAAAAGTATGCTAATAAGTACAAAATTAACACCCCAAAATTAATATTTCATGGTCTAATCATCTGGTCCTCTTATTATTTGATGTTTTGGGCTTGAACGAAGATAGAAGTCGTTAGACCTATTACGAGGTTGCCTCCTGATTTCGAGCATGAGGTTGGTTTCTCTAGTTGAGAGTTAGGTTAGTTAACATTTTTTTTTTTTGTAATTACTTTATTAGATATATATTATTAACATATATTTTGTCTATCTATTTGATTATTTATATAAATAATGTTTCACTAATTTGTTTACCTCGCCTCCAAGCATAGCAATTAGAGGCTCAAGTGTTAGGCAACATTTTATAAGAGGACTCAAATTTATCATTTTCAAGAGAGTATTATATATATTGAATTAAATGTACTACTTATATAGCTACTATTTTTATTTTTTAATTACCTTTTTTGCTCTTTCTTTGATCTATCTATTAAATTTGAATATCACAATTACAACATTGTTACTATACACAACTTTATCACACTCTCGGTCTCTTTTCAACCGATTAATTGAATTGTGCATACTTTTTTTATTGAGTAGTATTTTAGTATATACTTACAGAATAAATATATTATTAAGTTTTAGTCAAGGTAAAAAGTCCTATATAGTCGATTTAATTCTATTGACTTACTTGTCAAATTTGCTTATTGGGCTTCAACTTTCATGTTCGTGTCAAGCCTCTCAATATCTAGAGACGCCTCTTTTTAGCCTTACAGATGGGCCTATTTATATTGGACTGCTAACCCAGATATAATCATGCATAATGTAAAGGTTCTTAGAGATATGTTTGATCGGATCGAACCCGCACATGTTAATGTTTTACTTTGTGTTTTTTGTTTTATTTTCCCGAATGCTTATATTGTGTATTTTCTTCCTCGAATTGCTTATATTATATATTTTATGTTTTTTCTTTATCGTTTACAGATTATATGGCACCCGTACGACGACATTGATCAGTTTCCCGACTACTACACCACATGGCACGCAAATGGGCATGAGAATGTGCCACTTAAATAGTTATATGTATGGAGAAGGTTGACTGGCATCCAATCGATAGGTGCAAAAGGCAGCTTAGGTGGCGAGGGAATGTCGGTACCCCTTTGTCCGGGACCGTATCACTACCAAAACAATTTGTTCGGGCTTCTAACGGATCTACGACGTGCTGCCCCGGACCTTGACAGGCCGAACCATGCCTATGCCGGCCTAGAGAAGCGTATCGAGCACGTTCTTCAATTAATGATACTGCCCCCTTGGGGGGGCCTCGACGTTTTAGTGACGTGGCCCAGTCCACCAACTGTAACCCCTGTTCAAGGACTGTACCTTTGTCAAAGTCTTAAATAGCTCTGACGCCATTAGATCAGTATCTAATAGTACAATGATCCAAGGGCTGATATGTCCTTAGATCACACTATAAATACCCCCACCAATACCACATTAGTGGGGGAGGGAGAAAAAACATAAGAGAGAGAGAGAGAACCAAAAGAACCCGATATACACAACTGCACCTCGGAGAAACTGGCTTCACCACCCGAACCACTCCACCATACGTAACCGGCCCGATCCACCTCTCCCTTTAGCTAAGTATTTGTATCAACCTTGTGGGTCCCCTCCACCGTACTGACTTGATCGTCGGAGAGGGAAATCCTGGGATCATCCCGGGCCCCCTGTTCATTGCTTGTGCATGTACGACAAGCATCCGTTACTGAAGCAGACCATATCTCCATCGACCTCCTAACAACCCCGGACCCGACGCGTATTATAGAATAAGACGAGCCTAGGAAGAAAAATAGGCTCGCCATTAGGTACTACCAAAATATTACTAAATCGGTTTGGAAAAACACCCTAGTTCGTAACATGGATCGAAGAGGCCATACTAATCATAACTGGCCTACTGAACATCGAAACTGGGTGGATTTATGGAACAATCACTTGGGGCGGCTTGTGGATAATACTATTGCTACAACAATCGAATCTGTTACCCAAAAATATATGGGTTGATACAAAGATAGTACACACCGCCGTATTACTCATCCGATAAAAAAGAAAGATAAAGGTCGTGAGGGGCAAGCTTGATTGTTTGGTAAGTGTTTATTTCCCAACAAACTTATCTTATTTAGTTATGTTGTTACTATTTTTCTTATATTTTTAATTTTGTTAACAACATTTCATATGTATCAATATTTTCATCTACAGATTGTGCACCATAATTATCGTTATTTCGTACAACAAGTGATCCAGACTGAGGTGGATAATATAGATGCAGAGTGTCAGCACATGGAAATAGATCCAATTGGCGGTGATGACGGTCAGGATGCTAACGATGGCAATCACAATGACAACCCCGATGATGAGGATGTCAATGGAGATGGTGGTCATGGTCGTGGTAGAGGGCATGACCGTGTACAATAAATGAAATGTGCACGACAAGTTTTTTCCAACCATCACTTGGGATAATATCCTTAAGACTTGCTTAAAACATTTTTTGCTTTATGGAATGTGCACAATAAATGATTGGAAGTAGGAAAAATGATGGTTAGTGCATTCGTTAGAGCCATGTCCCTATCGGTCAATGCCACCATCGGAAATTCACAACCATTTAAAGCCACCTTCAAACATTACAAGGCCCATATATAATTTAGTTTTGTTTCATTACGGATTAAACCAAATCCAACTCAAAAGTTTGTTGTGTTGAAGCAGCGCCTACAACTTACAAAAAATGAATTTTAAACCTATTTATCCTAAATTTACAATCCATTAAGTGTACATACGGATAAGGATAAAACAAGCTTATCGAATAGCGGTGGGAAAAAAACAAACATTTTCAGGTGTCATTTGGTTCATCTTAATTGTAAAAATAGCAGTAACCCTTTTTATTTAGCATGTGTAAAAGCTGCTTAATCTGACTTCTACCCACAACTTATTTCAACATGTATTTTGCAATACAATTATGCATATTGTTTATGTTAGAGACATTATCAGTAAATTGATCTTGGACAGATTCTAGTATAGATCTTACACTACGGCTAGTTTTTCATAGATGTTTAACTATTTCTACCTCTGGTTCTTTTAAACGAGCAACCCTAACATTACCTTGAAAATATGTGGACGGAAGATGATCATGCAAACCATTTCTAATATAACATTTCCATTTATTATCCGTTATGTAACCATCAGTCCTAAATGGATATTCTGTTTTTATGGTACCTATTGTACATGGGTTGGTGGTGGATGGTTTTTATTGGTGATACAAACCAGAACAGTGAAAAACTATTACTACCTTCAGTTTCTTTGTCCCACCTATCTCCACAGAACTCGGCTTTTTAATAATAGAAAAAACAAGTTGAAAAACAATGGGATCTAGATGCTTCATCATATCTTCAACTGTTTCCCCCTCTTCATCAGTGAAATATTGTGTACCATCGGAAATTGAAGGAGTGGAGATACTGCTAGCCTGAACCATTTGAGGGCCCCAAAATTGACATTGTGGAGTTTCTTGACTATCGCTTTCGGAACTCATCTTGAGTTGTGAATTAAAATTCTAGTTTTACGTATGAAATTTTTGGAGAAGGAAAGTTTTTGGAAAGTTTGATTGATATGTTGTGTATGTTGTGAAGAAGAGTAGTGGACTTGGATTTATCTAATTCTAGGCTAATTTTTCATTCAAATACTATAATAATTGGGCAAATTATGATGGGTTTACTGATGTTATTAAAAAAATTTGGGGCAAAGATGTATCTGGTTGCAAAATGTTCACTTTGTATGCTAAGTTAAAAGAAGTAAAACTTGGTTAAAATCACTTTTGAATGAGAAAGGTATAGATATTTCTCAATTCTCAACAAGACAAAAGGGCAAAAAAAAAATAAACGGGCTTGCTGCATTATGAGATTGAAAATAGTGGCCCTAAGGAAGTTGTGATAGTTAAACTGCAAGAAAGCAACAAGATATATTTAGAGATTATTACTTTAGAAGCAAGTGTATCAAAGCAAAAAAACAGAATTCTATGCTTATAACAAGGAGATGAAAACACTTCTTTCTTCCACAAATATATTATTCAAAGGAAGCAACATAATAAAATTATTAAAATCACAAATGATAATGGTGTGATTATTGACGATTGTGAGGTTATTAATGAAGAATTCTTAAATTACTATAAAAACTTTTGGGTATGTAAGTGAAATTCATTATCCAGGTAAACGAATTCTTTCTAAATTCATTTCTAATAAGATCGGAGATGAGAAATCTGAGAAGCTTAATTATGCCTTTTTTTATGGATGAAATAAAAACCTACTTATTCTCTTTTAATCCAAACAATGTCGCTGGCCCAGATGGATTTAATGTTCACTTCTACAATGACTCTTGGGATATTATTGGTACTGAGGTGTGTGGAGCTATTAATGAGTTAGTTACTACAAGGAAAATTCTTAAGCAGATTAACTCAATTGCAATCTCTCTTATCCCTAAATGTGATGTTTCTACTACAATATAAGACTTTAGGCCTATCTATTGTTGTAACTATATTTATGAGTGTATTTCCGAGCTTAAAGCATATAGATCGTAAAATTTAATGCAGCAAATTGTTGCTGAAAATCAATCAGCTTTTGTGAAAGGAATATCAATTAGTGAAAATATTTTTTTGGCGCAAAAATTACTAAAAGACTATCATAAGAATGGAACTCATGCAAATATATATGGCATTATAGTTGATATAATGAAAGAATTCGAATAAATTATATGGTAGTTTATCTTGAAGGCACATAAGGTTCATGGGTTCCCTACTAAATACATTCAGAGGATTAAGCTCTGTGTTTCTACTCCTACATTTTCTTTGAATATTGTTGGTGCTCTTTAAGTCTATTTTAAAGGAGAAAAATGATTGCGGCAAGGTGACCCGCTATCGCTTTATTTATTTGTTCTAGGCATGGATAATCTAAACTTTTAAACAAGATGGGTTCTTCCCAGATTTTAAATACCACTGGAAATGCAGAAAGGTAAAGATTAATCATCTTATCTTTGCCAAGGATTTCCTTATCTTGAGTAATGCTGATATTAATTCTGCTACATTAATCAAAGATTTTACCTCTCTGTTTACTGCCCTCTTTGTACTGCTAATTAATAATAGCAAGAGTAATATATCTTTATCAGGCTCTAAAGATGATGTAAATAGTGATTTAATTAACCTTTTTGGAGTACTAAGAAGGTAATCTCCCTATTAGATATCTTGGCATATATCTTATTACTTCAAGACAAAAGGAGAGTGACTACAACCCTATTATTGAAAGCATAGAGGAAAAAATTAATTGTTGGACTAATAGATTCTTATCCTATGCTCGAAGGTTACAATTTATAAGGTCTATTCTTTTTAGTATGCAGAAATATTGGTGCCAACATTTTATTCTTCCTCTGCAGTCTATAAAAATATTTAAAGCATTTTTAGATTTATAGGTGAAATGTTGATAGTCATACTGGGTCTAAAGTGAGTTGGAATGATTTGATATTATCTTTTGAAAAGGTGGTCGGTCTATGTATCAAAAAATTAAAAAAGTGAAATAAAGTTTTGTTAGTTTAATGGATTTGAAACCTTCAAAATCCAGAGTACTCTTGAAAAAATGGGTTGATATTGATATTTTAAAAGGACTTAGATTCTGGGATATAAAACCACCTTACTCAAGTGTTTGTATTTGAAATAAATTACTACATTCGTCCCAAATTATAAGGACGCATTGGAGAATCAACTTCTTAATTTTTTTTTTTTAACTTTTCAAATAAAACACCAATTTTAGAGCATATGTATCAGTTTGTGTATATGTGCAATATATTCCTTATTTTCAGGGACTCATATGGAAAAAAAAAACTGGCATCAGTTAGCGTAGTGTTCCCTCATATTTTACGTTAAAGCACAGACTACCCTGTATAGAAGGGAACTTCACCCTCACCGTATAAATATAATAATATTACTTTTTGTTGGCCCCCGCAAAATACAACGCATCCTTCATCTCTCTCTTTATCTCTCTCTATAAAGATTAAACTAGGTACCCATCATCTATCTCCTCATCTCTGTTAATTTTGTTCATATCATCATTAATTTTTAAAATTGAAACCCTAGCTTTCAATCAAACAGATGGTGAGACTTGTGTTTCATCAAATAGGTTGGTTGGTTTTTAATTTTTGTTTTCTATTAACTGGATCTAGTTAGAATTTTTTTTTAAAATTTTAGAAATTCTTTTTATCAGAATTTATGACATTTATTTGTGAGAAAAAGTTCAAACTTTAGTGTAATTGACTTGCTACCCTATTTATAATGAAAGGTTTCTCCAATTTTGATTTATGACAGCTGTGTTCATGTGCTATTGACATGTTAATTTTTTCAACTTATGTGTGCTTTGATATATTTTTTCTTTCATAATCTAATTTTTGTAGCTGTGTTTTTTGCTCAATCCCGATACCTTTGTTACATACAGATGGGTAAATAATTGGACAAGATGAACAAATAGGAGTATTTGACTTTCCTCTTTGGCACTGAACAAATAGCTATCAATCAATTGACATGTTGGTTAATTTTTTTAGGTTTCCATTACGGTTTTAATTTCGAGATATTCGCATAACCTCGCTAGGTATAAGGGATGTGCTTTGTTTATTAAAAAATATGTCATAATTGACTTTAGTGTTTTACTTGTTTGCTGTTATAGTAGAAACTTCTTCTATGTTAAAAAAAGTAAGTTTTTTCTGTAAACCACTGTATTTTATTGGTTTAGCCCAACATTATGTTAAAACATGCTTATATAAGCCTAGTATTCTCCTCTCTTTTTTAAAAAAAAATGACCTTAGCATTCTTATTGACAAATAGTTATACAAACAAACGAGATGGCCTTTATTCGAGACATGTATTAATTTTTTTACTTACAACTGATGAAATTTGTTTGGTAACTTAAAGTCGATCATAGCTAATGTTCGTAGTTGGCGTGCTAAAATAGTTGAATTATAAAAGCTTCATCATAAAAATGGCAGTATAGGGTGTACCATGGTGATTCTTGTTTAGAATACTCTTTGTTTTTTTACTGCTAAGGTGATTGCATATTTTATTGATAGTTTGGTTAGATGTTGCAGAATATTTTCGATTATTTATGTGTTTGGATAAGGTTTTGTATCCTTTAATTTCTAAACATTTATCAATGTATATGTACTTTCTCAGAAAGGGTCTTTTGAGTTTGTACTTTAAATCGGCTTTTGAAACTTTAGAGCCATCCAAGTCTTATTTGATCAAAAGAAAGATTCAAATTTTTTTGTTTTTTCTGCTTTTAGGTAAGTTTTGTTGCTTCAACATTTTAGTTGTTTAGCTGCTGATCTGATCATGTGCGTCTCTAAGAGATTTGAGATTGTCTCTCAATTGTAATTATCAAATGTAGTAGAAATATGATCTTACAACATAGATGCGTATACATTCTAAGCAAAAAAAGCATTTATAGCTTTAGATAAGCCACTTCATCCTCATGATTTTGTATTGCTCAAATGAATTCTTAACTTTCACAAATTGGAATAGTGATTTTGGATAAATAAAATCTGGTTCTTTTATTGTTTTTATCAAATTGAAATAGAAATGCTTACAAATTAAAATCAAACAGAAGAAGAATCCACTGAACAAATCTGATTTCTAACTTTCACAAATTGAAATAGGAAGGATCAAAAATTGAAATAGTTCTAGTTGTTTTTATATATTTTTATGTGAAGTGGATCTTGATCAGAAAAAGTGTTAGACCTTTGACCAAATTTTTTGATATGTTGAACCAAATGACTGTTGGTGGGAGATGGTTTAATCTAAATTTGAAAATTAGCAGCTTTAGTATAATACTAACAAGAAAGTCTTGTTGGAAACAGTGGAGGATTGTTTTTTTATTGTGTATGTTAATCTCTTGTGTGAATGTTCATTTGATTGTATATGCAGAACATATAATAAATTTATCTTTCGATAGTTCAATGTGTGAATGTAGTGATCTTTAGTTGAATTGAAAAAGGACAGAAATTATTATCAACTTCTTCATGTTTTAAAGAACTTTTCAATCATGTCATTTGATTTAGTTCCCTTTCAGGACACGAATATATGGTATGTGACTGTAACAAATGAGAACAAAGATAGGAGTACTTAGCATAACTGAGCCATTCATGTCTGAAATTGTTTACAAAAGTACTCTGTAACATTTAAGTTTTGTTTCGTTTACAAGATTGGACCTTCAATGTTGTTTATTCAAGTTCTTATTCTTGCTTTAGTTTCTATTTATAGGACGTTTCGTTTACATGGAGAGATATTCTTTGCCAATGCAAAATGGAGATCCTCGGTGGCGTCGCTAACATGAAGAACGAGATCATATCTTTTTCGGAGTCTTATGACCCATCAAATCCGGTCACCACTGAAGATATCCATCAAGTGTTCGAGAACTATTCAAAGAAGCGCTGCAGAAATTAATTATTTTTCACTTGTCTTTCTTATGGACTATTGTAGGTAATAATTTGTATGGGTAAGTTCAGAACTCATGACTTCTGTTAGTAGTGTGGATGGTATGATTATGTAAATCGTTCCGGTCTTAAATTTTCTATTTACACTTGTGGACTACTTGTTGGTGGAATGACTTTGTATTTTTTGAATGATGGTTGTGTTTTTCCCATTTCCTTGGCATAGTCTTAAGTTAAGACTAAAGGATTATTTGGTTGTAGCATTTATTATCAATGATTAGTTATTTCCTTTTTTCTTGTTTTTACATTATCGTAACATACCATTGAAGAAGAAACATACAACCAAATGAAAATTGTTTCCGTATGGTTTATTCAAGTAAATAACATGATTATGTGAAAGGGTTGGAAATAAATATGGAAGGATATAAAGTTAATATAAAACAATAAAATATATGGTTAGTTAGGATAAATATGTTAATATAGGGAAACTGAAATGGGTATAAAGTTAAATGGTTACCTCAAATTGTGAAATGGTGTAAATTTAGGGGCAAGTATATGTATATTAAGTATGGGTACAAATATAATCATGCTACTTTTTACTTTCTATTTTCGGAAAGTTCCATTTAATTGGGGATTTCCAAAATGGAATAAGTATCATTTAATTAAGGACGGAGTTAATTGGATGACGCCGAACTCTAATTAAGTAAAAAGTTGGTATTGATACTAAAATCACACTTTTGTTAGAGAACTAATGATGCTCCTATTTTCTCAGTCTTAGACTCTATTATTGTTTATAATTCTCGTTTAAATAGAAAAGCAAAAGTGAGTGATATTATGGCAAATGGGGAATGGTTCGTCCCTTTCTCATACCCAACTTATATGCAAGACTTGATAATTTATTTGGCTAACTTCAACTATTCTACTGGCTATGAGGACAAAGCTATTTGGTTACCTAATAATTCCGGTTTCTCGGTAGCTTTGGCTTGGAAAGAAATTAGATAAAGAAAAAAAATGCAATGGCTCTATTTGATGTGGAAAAACCTAGAATTTCTAAGTGTAGCTTTATTTTATGGTTTGAAATATTGAACAACTTACATACGAAAGAATTCTATTGAATATTCGAGTTGGAGCTGATAATACATGTTTATTTTGTGGAAGGGAGACTAAATCTTTCAATCATCTCTACTTTTTGTGTTCTTACTCCTCCAAAATGCTTCAATTAGGTTTTGACCAAATTCAGACTTATTCCTTCACATGTGATTGGATATGGGGTCAGTGGATTAACTAGGGAATTAATACTTTTAAGAGATCGATTGAATATTAAAACAAGTGAAATGTGCTCTTTGCGAGTGTTATTTATAAGATATGGATTGAAATACAGTCGCAAATTGTTACCTCTAAAAATTGGTTCTTCATGATGTTGTTTTCATGATAAATGCCCTATTTGTTGGTTGATCACGACTAGAATTTGGGGGGGGGGGGGGGGGAGGGTGTTTGTTGAGGGGATAGTTTCTTATTTGAAGAAATTATTTTTTTCTCTGCTAGTTGTTTGATTGGTTTTTATGCTTTTACCTTTGCAGCTAAGTTAGCGAGGGAGATGACTTGTTTAATCTCCAATAGTTATAATGTGTAACTATATCAGCTGTTCATTTGGTAAATCAAATTATTTAACCTTGCCAAAAAAATAATAATAACAACAAGTAATAATGAGTGTTAATTCATTAGTAAACGAAAATAAATACCCGATCAACAATAGCCTAAAGAGAGAAAGAGTGAGACGAGTAGGGTGAATAACTATAGTCGTTGTTAGAATGACCAACCTTCAACCACCCGATCCAACCTACGATAGCACCAAAAATGACCAACCCATCTCACCAGACCCTCCTCTATTGTTGGGAAATTCTCACATGGTACGCCTCACATAGATAACATTCGAAAAGTGTTTAATTCCATGGATGTGAAAGCTAATTATCATGTTGGTGTTATCGACTCAAAACATATTCTAATTCGCTGTTATTATGAGGAAGATTGTTTACGTATTTGGATGCATAAGATTTGGTACATTGAAAACAGCCCAATGAGAACTTTTAAATGGTCCTATGAATTTAGCCCTGATAAAGAATCACCAATCACACCTGTTTGGATCTTGCTCCCTAAGCTCCCTATCCATCTATACAACAAAACTAGCATTTTAATAACATTAATATGATGTCTAGCAATATGATACGAAACACAAAAGATTTGGTTATTTATTCCGGTCATAAGAAAAAAGAATTCTTTTATTCTGTTAAAACTAAAGGGGATAATTGCTCAAAGACTCTTAAAAAAGCAAGAATTATTAAGTGGGATTATCCTCCTTCCAGTTATATGAAAATGAATATAGATGGGTGCTTTAAACAAGCAGCGGGTCCTGATGGAATTGGTGGTTTAATTAGAGATGAATTGCGTCACTCCGTATCAGGTTTCTCTAGATCTATAACAAGTTTTTCACCTATTTATTTAGAGTTTAAATCTCTTTATTATGGCTTACAAATTGCTCCAAACACAAGATGATTATTGAAAGTGATTATTTTCAATTATTAAATATTTTAGAAGGCAAGCAAAGATGTCCATAGAAAATTACACACCCATACTACCATAAAAAGATCTACTAAATGACGGTAATTAACTGTTTACAGATGTGGTTTGAGAAGGCAATAAGGGTGATGATCTCCTTGCAAATTGGGATGGTGACAACATCTCTAGTCGTATTGAAGACTTCCCGTATGAACTGCGAGGGATTATTATCACTGAAGCAAGGGGAATCTCTAATTCGAGATTATGATGGTTGCGATGAAGATGTTAGGGTTTTGAAAAGGGAAAACAGTGGTTTCTCTCTCTTCTATATGTCTCAGGAGAAAGTGAAGCGGTGCAAGTGGACAACAAGGATTATTACAACATATTTACACTTGCGGTCTCCAAAATATCGCTCAACATATTACTGGAAACTTTCTCTTAGTTTCAGGAAGATGTAATTGCGATTGGATACAAATTTTTGTTGTTTTTCTTTTTTCATCTCATATTTTGAGACTCAATCTGTATTAAGATGCGTTTTTTCTTTTGTGGGGTTTTTTTCCCGTATTTTTTACCGTTAATTAATAAAAAAAATATGGGTTTTCCCCACCAATTATATCAAAAAAAAAGTTAATTCATTTGTATTTATCAAAATAGGGTTATAAAAAATAGATCAACAATACCTCCCTTTATGATTTTATAATAATGACAAAAACTTGAAATAATACTTAATATTCTTTTACCGAATGAACAATACAATGCATAAAACCGGCAACACTTATGTCTTAAATAGAAACCATATGTCATAAGCACAAAATGCATAAGTTTGCAAGAAATTGACTAATTAATGTGAAACCATAATCAATCAGACATCTGAGATATAGGAAACATAAAATAATATCAAGTAACACTACTAAATATGCAAAATATCAACCCATTATAAAAATAGCCATTCATTTAAGTGAAAGCAATTCATAATAAAAGAGCTAATGTTTGCTTGAAAATATTAACATCCAAACAAAACAAGACTTAAATGTAGCATAAGTCTTAAACTTCCAAAACATCATCAAAACATCACCAAAAAAAAAATAACATTTTAAACAGAAAATGAAATAAATACCAAAGTTTCTTCCTCTTTAGCACTATAAAAAATAAGTAAACATATGAAAAGAGTCCAAACAAGATGGACCAAGAGGAGATATTGGCACTGTTGTCATTTGATTCGATGCGGGCATAACCCGGAACATGTTGACGAATGAGATTGAACTCATTTTTGTTTTTCGCATTATTATACTGTTAGGACCTATTTCATAGGGTCTAATAATTTCTATTTTTTGTCATTATTTTTCTGAACAACACTTATTATTTACTTGGATATATTTTCGTTATGTTTTTAAAAATCTTTTATAAGTTGCACTTAACTGACTTGTACCTCTAAAAGACTTGACAGAGAGGTCTAAGTTCTGATGAGATACAATTTGTTGATAAAGAAATGATTTCGTGAATAGCAAATGTGTGAGATATCAGAAGATTGAATGAAGATTGCTTTGAGAAGATTCATTCAGAAAAGTCAAAGATTGAAGAATTGAAGATTGTGGGATCAATCAATTAGAGCTAAACTTGAAAAGTTTATTCTTTGATATATTGTGTTACTATGTTTGTAAGCATGATATATAAATGCATATTCACTCGTAGGGTTTGGTTTATGTATTCAGAACTGGAGAGTTTATTATCTTAGAATACATAGCTATTGCTAGAGAGAATAAACTACGGCGGGAGGCCACCTTGAAATAGGATAGTTGAGAGAAGTAAGAACAATAGCAGTATAGACTTAAACCGTGAGGGAGTCATGGGTTTTGTAAGTCTCATATATTAATTGTAAGCTTTCTCAATATTCTAATCTGAGCAAGAGCTCTGGTGAAGTAGACTTGGTCAAACTCCGTCATCAAACGTACTATGATCATTCTTTATTCAATGAGCACGTTTGTGTATTTTAAGCTTATATACAAAGATCCAGTTTCAGTTACAACTGACAACTGAATTCACTTAAATTCAATTGTAACTAAAGCTTGCATTAATGCATCTTAGAGTATTAAGCCAGTTTAGTTATTTCAAATACGAATCGCCAGCATCAAAAACTTGGGTGCGACAATAATCTCTTTCCTCAGAGCGTACTTTTTTTATTTTCCTTGTCGGTGCAACATAATTGACACAGTGATGTGTTGTCGCAAGAAATCAAAAATAAACCTAAACTCCTAAAGATAATATGTAGTGGTGGGAGTAAGGATCTTATCCACAGAGACTATCTAGTTTAATTTATGTAACTTGAAATATAAATGGGGGGATTTTGTTGTAAACTTTTAACCACTAAAAATAAGCAATATCAATTGAAAATTAATTATTGTAATTAATGAAAGAGACAAATATTGGTTTAATTCAACGTCCACCGTCAAAATTTAATATTGATCATCGATGCAAATATATATCAAATAACGGTTTGAATATTTATCGTTGGAATTATTTTCCTATCTCTCCTTAGTTATAGTTTATTAGAAACAAGCGATCTAATAAGACCTTAGTATCAAACAACCCTAAAGAAGTGGTTAATATTTAACCTAATAGTAGCCTTGATAATTAGAGTGATCAATAAATCTGAACAACACAAGCACAAACGGGTGCATTTAATTTAGTTGAGTATTCTTTATAAAATCTAATAACTTTCAAAGGAGATAATTATTAAATCTTAGTTGTTTCGCAAGTTGGAGTGATTAAACATTAATGGATTCAATATCTAACAGTATATCGCAAAGCTTAATACATTAGTATGCATCCAAGTAACCAAACGACTTCATAATTAACATAATCATGCAAGAACAACCAATACTCAAACCAAAAATCGAATTATTATAACAAATTAGCTTTCTTTTAGTTGAACTTCTTTGTTTGACTCATAAATCAAAATATAAGACTAATGAGTATAATTAGAATGAAAATAAATATAAATTATTAATATAATATGATTAAATTATGACTTTATTATGCTTATCAAATAGTAGTGAACATTTGGCCAAAAGAAGATTTTCGATTTCTGATTTAACTCAAATTATGGCATCAAAGCATTTTCTAAAAATATGATGAACGTAGTTTCTATCAAAATATAATTTTTTAGTAGATTGACATATATTATTGTTATCCACGTTGATATCAACGGATGGTAATAAATATAAATTATTCAATATAATAGGAGTAGATTATGATTATTAGTCTTATCAAATGGTAATGAACATTTGGGCAAAAGAGTATTTTTGGATTTCTGATCTAGCTCTGGTACCAATTGTGGTATCGTAACAATTTCCAAACAAATGACGAATGGGATTTCCATCAAAATATAAATTATTAGCAGATGGACATTTATTATTGTTATCCACGTTGATATCAACGAATGGTCTATAAAAAAAATTCAACATCATCATCAATTACGATGTTCTTTAAATATACACCACCAGTTTGAAAGTTTTTACAAAGATCATAGAGATGATTCATTTACAGTAATCGGTAAACCAACCCCAAACTGTAGTGGAAAATTTTAGAGAGACTTCTCATCCGCGAAAAATTCATGTCCCAATAAAATTGCCTAACATGAAAAATATAAATTGGAACATTAAGAGTGAGAAAATATTCTCAACCTTGAAATTTAAAAGCTTTCATTACATGTTGAAAGTATTTATTCAACTCAGTAATTTCTATAACATGATGATCCACAATATTTCTAAATATATTTTTATGAGTGGTCGTACATGTTGGATCATTGTTGGAAACAAGAGTTGTTTCGAAAATAATAGGAATATTGGAAGAGGATGGAGGAGCCAAAGTAATACCTTTTAGAATGGCATGATTTGAGATGGGTGGTGGAGGCTCGAAATCGAGATCGGCGAGTTTGTTTCTTTTTGTTTGTTTGATCACGTGTCGTACGTACGACCCGTTTAAAATAGAAGATTTGAGTTTATTTTAAAAGGAAATTATGGCTCTAAATAAATAGGAGTTATTTTTCAAAAAAACACTTAATTTTGAGTGCACACAACTTTCTGACATGATCTTCCGATCGAGAAGATAAAGTGTCTGGCGATCAGGCATTTATAGAGTCTATGGATGTATAAATTGTGATGGTCTGTGTGTATTTTGTGTTTGTTTGAATGTGTTTTAGTGTATATATATAACTAGTGATGGTGATGAATAATAGACTGAGAAACGGAGTGTCATGGGCGGGTTCATCAAGAAAGAAATAGAGAAGAGAGGATCCTGAGGTTCCAAAGGAGAGTGTGTAAATAATCACACAAATAATCAACTAACTCAAAGAAATTGTCGAATCAACTTCAATCGTTTAAGAACAACGTTCTAAGTTATAGAATCTGAATTAAAACAACGACAAAGAAATTGAAATGTAGAAATAAAAGCGACAGCAAAGATAAAAGTAAAGCTAGAATTTAAGATCCATCGTCTTCATGTCTCTAATGAGCTCAAAAAGGTTAATACTTATACTACTACTCGCATGGGTGTTTTTATGAGAATTCCAAAATTAACCCTCATAGTTTTATAAATAACACTTTAGACCCATGCATTCGTAAATCTCCATAACTTGACCCACACATCTCTGTTCTTTGCTAACTTCCTCATCCCTCTCATTTTCTCTCTTTTATCCCTTGTACGGACTCGTTATATTCCCCACCCGTTAAAATACATCTTGCCTTTAAAGAGTCCACGGTGACTCTAAAACTTGGCATCATAGCTGCATTAATGTATGTTACAGCAGTGTTCAAATATTAGGAGCGACGTGGGAGATTCAACAGGTGGAGTACATGTTTTACAACTTTGAGGATTAGAACTGTGCGGTGGTGGTCTGTAAAATCTCCATAGCTTTTAATTGTACTGGAAAACTCAAGTCCCAATTCTTTTTTTTCACGACAAACATTTCATGTTGATACATATCACCGTTGTGTTTGCGAATCACAAGCAACCTAAAATTTCTTTCGCAACTTATAACCAGCTTTGATAAAACATTACCACCAATCTCATAATAGATATTCTCTTCATGTTTTTCTCTATCTAAAATTGCTTTTAAGGATTTCATGAGTTGTACTCATTCATCAGCTAATGAGTGTGCTGCTTGCTCATCAACTGTTATGAAACTAATGCTGCTTGCTGATGAGCACGCGTATTTGGATCTATTAGGACTTATTTATTGTTTGTCACTTTACTTTTGAAAGTGGCTTAGTTGTTATTTTATTTTAATTTGAGGACTAGTTTGTTATTTCTTATGTTGCGGGTATTATTAACCCACAGCCTTTTCTCTGAGAATTATGTTATTGAGTATTGAGTTTTGAGAAAGGGGCAAAGCTCTAACTTTTCTATGTTTTCTCTTCTATTTCGATTGATTGTGACTCTTGGCGTGAAATTAATCTCTATTTTCTCGTCTTATTTCCCTGAAACCTACGGGTTTCATCATTGGTATCTAGAGCAGGTCCTTCCTACATCTCGTGGGAACCCCAGTTCGTTTTCTTTTCCCAACTTTTTCTATCAAAAATCATTATGAGTGAATAATTTTTTATTGTGGTTGATATATTTCATGCTATATATCCGATAATTGTTGATGTTTTACATTAAGTATTTGATCTTTTTGGGTGTGTACGTTATATATTCATGTCTCCTATTATAAAAAACCAGGCTTTGTTGGAGTTTAATTCACTCCGTGAAGTTGTTTATGCAAAAAAATCTTTAGATGGGCGGAATATATATGACAATTGTTGTCGTATGCTAATTCGGTATTAGAGTGATTATGGGTTATATTTAGATGATTATTGTTTCCATTATGATGAAGAGGAAAAAATTGTTTCGAAAGTTGTGAAAACCCTAGCCGTTGTTACACCCGTGATTGAACCTACAAAATAACATATTAGAGATACGGTTTCAGAGATTATTTTGGAAATTAATTTTAATACGACTACACGATGATATTTTAGGGAGCTCCATAGGCACTTTGGGATGTGTTTGGTGCATCGAAAATAAGAAGTAAAAGACATCGTTAGTAACTGTACTAACAACCTAAGTGATAATGAAGATAAAGACGTGTTCAAGCAGGAAAACAAGTCTGTTACTGACCTACCACCGTCCGCTGCAAAAACAAAAGTTACGGATATTTCAACAGATTCAAAGTATGAGGTATACCTTAAATTTTTTATTTATAGTAAACCTTGTACTAATTATTCTGATCCTTATGCGACTTCGTTTAAAAATTAAATTTTCTATATGGTTGATGAACGGAAATTATTTGACAAATTATCGACTATTATGGGTTTAAATATACATGGGATGTTAAGAGATGCATGCTAAAGGGACTGGTGATTTTAATGGTATGGAATATTTATTGGTTAACCAAATATGTTCGATAAAGGAATTTAGCGCGCGAAACATATTGTCTTTGTTTGAGAAAAAAAATTCTGAGATTGGTTTGTTTGGTATATGGAATGAATTGGTGGGACTACCATATGATCGTGGTAAATTAAACACAACCAAGATTAAAATTTGGATTTTTTTTTCTCATGTTCGCAAGACCCTTATAGATAAACGAACTCGCGTGTTTATTTGTTAGCAATAGTGGTGGAATGTTAGTATTTAGGGGCCGTGATTTTAATATTATTCTTTTCGGCATGGAAGGTACCTTAATTACTTGGCTAAATTTGACGACTTGTTAGTTTTTTATGACGGTATAATAATGACATTGTTTGGTAAACCAATTATTTTATATATCAAGCTGTCTTATTTTTCAAAACATCTTGGTAGTCAATTAGCCTCGATATTAACGAACGTTTTGGGACTTGAATCAGTCCATTTGGACAAACGGGTAATGAATTATGAGCTTCCGAAGTTGGGATTCTGTCCAGATTTTTCTATTTTGACAGCTCGACTGCTGTGTAGAAAAGTAATTAATTGGATTAGCAAACGGCTTTCAAATCTGTTGAAATTTTGTATGTTCGTATAGTACTTGTATATGGATGTTTTGACACCAAAATAGCTGCATTTGGTTTAATTAGACCGAGCTATGGGTTATTAAAGTTTGGGTTTCATGCAGTTGTTTCTATTATGACAGCTACAACGTTGTTTAGAAAATTAATTGTTTGGCCTAGCAAAAGTTGTCTATTCACTTGAAATTTTGTGGGTTGATATATTACTCGTATATGGTCGTCTGGACGCTAAAATGGCCCTATTTGGATGAATGTGGACCGAGTTATGAGTTTTCAAAGCCCATTGAACGCTGCTGTCCAAACTGGACGTGGGCAGATCTGAACTGTCTGCGAAAAACTATATTTTCATTGCTTAAAGTTTATCCGAAGTGTATGAAACTTGGTCAGATTATACACGAGGTAGTTAGGAAAATTATGCCACCGGACTCGCTATTTTCTCATTCACGGTTTATGAGTTTTGTGTAGTGGTTCTATTGTCGAAGCCCTAATTGGTAGTAAGACTATGAAGGAGAAGGAGAAGGAGAATGAGAAGACCTAATTCGTCATTACAACAACTATGAGGAAGAGAGAGAAGACAAATGTGTTTATGTTTTATTTTCTATTTATTTTTCTGTATAAGTGTGGTATTAAAAAAATAAATACGTTATTTAATATTACAACACTTGTGTTTATGTTTTATTCATGGTTGGAATGATTTTGTGGGACGCATGGGCGGAGTCACAGTTGGTATTACATCGTATTTAAAGACTCCAAGTAGTTTGGAGACATCTAAGTATATTTATGCATCTTTGTGTATCGATAATATTGATAGGGTTTATCATACTTTCGGCAAGCCATCTAGTAGTTATTTCGATCCGTTTTAGGATGACCATTTTCATGGAGCTACTAAGAGGTTGGGAATTTGAGTGCATGTTGGTGCGTGTGTTGATACTACTTATAGTGAATTTCTAAAATATGATTGGGCCGCTCAAATTGTTCGTTTATCTGGAAACATGGTTTCGTGATCTTATTGTGAGATTGTTGGTTTGACAGAATGCCGAAGATTCGAATATGGCGATTAACACTGTGGGAGACTTTGGGTCGGTTTTCTCTTGATCGGGGTCGAAGATGTCTTCAAGGCTGAAGGAGTCTTGTTGGTTTGCAGTTGAAAGTTGGATATGTGATGTTTCGTTCATCTGAGCTCGCGACTACAACTTTGAGTACAAGTTTGTTCTTAAGGGTAAAGAAATGATGAGCATGCGTATTTGTACCTATTCGGACTTATTTATTGTTTGCCACTTTAATTTTGAAAGTGACTTAATTGTTATTTTTATTTTATTTTGAGTAACAGTTTGTTATTTTTTTTTTTGTTGCAGGTAATTATTAATACCCACAGCCTTTTCTTTGTGAATTACATTAGTGAGTATTGAGTTTTAAGAAAGGGGCTTTTCTATCTTTTCTCTTCTATTTCTATTGATTGTCCCTCTTGGCATGAAATTGATCTCTGTTTTCTCGCCTTATTTTCCTGAAATCTACGGGTTTCATCATCACTTACTTTCTGAAAAGGCCGTGGAGAATCTCTGTCATTTTCTCCAGGTAACAATTTGGTACCCTCCTGATGGCATAACCTGCAAATAATAACAATATTACTTAGATATTTATAATTCAAGCTAGGATACTTATCGTCTCTGTCCTGCAAAAATAATTCGAGCATCAAATTCAAAGCAACAAGACCACTATTAACTATTTTTGGGCCTGGAACACTCTTAATGCTATATTTTCTCTCTAGCAGTTGCGTGTTTTAACTCCATTTCTCAGATTATGTAACCAATAATACCCAAAGATATATTTTCCATAATAAATTTGTTACCTCTCAGATCGAAATGGTTAAGGTAAGATGTTTCCTTCCGGTCCATAGTCATTTCATCGAATACTTTACCGATTTTCTTAATAATATTACTAAAATCTGGACTTTGGCGCAGCTCTTTAAGTGATCAAAATAATGGCATATCATTTGTATTTTATTAATCTTTTTGTAGATGGGAGTGGTGAGCCTATTCTCTTTTCTAGTTATTACATTTTCCTCCAAAATAACTTCTGAAACTAGAGTTGGACTGCTCATGCATTCCATCGAGCACCTGCTCTCCCTCAATCAAGGCTTGGTATGGTATAGTTGTCATGTTGGGATATTCTTGACATTCCATTTCCTCTTTCTCTTGAAGATTCTTACAGATTCTCCTAATAATAGCATGTGTTTTCTCGGCATGATCTGCAAAAATGGCGTCTTAACTTCTTTCTCTGAACATCAAATATCCGATACAATTTTTTTTTTGCTCAATCCTATTATATTGTGGAATGTTTGGAAGTGGTGGGTAAGCATCATTATCAGCCTTGTAGGGAGATTCTTGTGGCGGGGTTGAATATGAAGAAAATGAGTACTGAGTGATATTGGTTTGATGGGCAGTTGTGGCTGTGTGAGATGGTGGAAAGCTGGTTGTGGGATCATAGATTTGATGGTACTAGGGTGATGATCGTTGGTTCAGATAATGGTGAGATAGTATTAGGGTGTTGGAAGCTGGAGTTATATTGTGGTTCGAGTGCAGGTGTAAATGAGGGTTGCTGGTGGGTGTAATGATAAGAAAAATAGGGTGGTTGTGAGTTTGAAAATATGGGTAAAAGGGTTGAGAGTTTCAAGTTGAGCCAGCGATGGCGGTGAGTGTTGAGGGTTATGTTCATTGGAGGAGAACAATGGTTACACGTATGGGGCTATGTTAGTATAACTGAATGGGGTGGTTTATTGTAGGCCGTGGTGGTATGTGATATATAATTGGCTTGGTTGTTCTATGCAGGGTTGCGATATTTATAAAGAAAACTAGATCGGCGATGGTGACAAATAAGGCAAGGTAGGGTGAAAATTTAGAGGACTGTGTCGTCGTTGCCATGGTGGTTCATCTGGAGGGAGAGAGCAAACGAATGTACGTAAGAGTACGTGGAATAAGATGGTTGTTCAATTCTCGAAGGTACTTGATGTCAGTGCGGTTGAGGAATTTCATCAAACACTGTAAGGTCCAAGTTCTACCCGTAAAAGACACTCTTATTTTTAAATGATCTCCCCATGTTGCATACGGCATATCAGGTTTAAATAGAACGAAAGAGTGAATATAAGCAGAACTGATGCTCCGGTACCAGTTGTAACGAATCACACAAGTAATCAATTAACTCAAAGAAATTGCAGCAATGAAATTCAATCTTTTAAAAACAACGTTGTAAGTTATAAAATCTGAATTAAAACAACTGCAAAGAAATCGAAATGCAGAAATAAAAGCGAAAGCAAAACATAAAAGTAAATCAAGAAATTAAGATTCATCTTCTTCTTTCATGTATCTGATGAGCTCACAAAGGTTAATACTCATACTACTGCTCCTATAGTCCCATGAGCGTTTTTATGAGTTACAAAATACACCGTCATAGTTTTATAAATAACACTTTAGACCCGTGCATTCGTAATTCTCCATAACTTGACCCACACATATTTGTTCTTTGTTAACTTCCTCATCCCTCTCCTTTTCTCTCTTTTGTCCCTTGTACCGACTCATTACAGAGAGGCCTTTAGTTTGGAGACAAAAATTTTCTTTAAAAATGTTAAAATTAGATTAAGTATCGAACCTATTAGGCCTCTGTTGTTGTGCCGCGGAAAGTTGTAAGGGTAAAACACTCGAGACAAGGTGTCGTCCGGCACCAAGGAAATACAACGGTAACATACACAGACCCATATACAAATATTCCCTCATCAAAAACTAGCACTTACTGATCGTAAGGCATTACAAGGGTAACATACACAGACCCATATACAACCCCCAAGGTCAAGCAAAGACAGAATCGATTGCAAGACATGTTCTATACAATTCCATTTCAGTGACCAATAAGAATCGATTGCAAGACATGTTCTATACAATTCCATTTCAGTGACCAATACCTATCACAGCCTTGCATAAATACAGTGACTTGGAAAATATAATAAACATTAATATTTTGAAATGGAAAAGAAGCACCATAATGATAAAATTACGAGTTAAGCGCTAAGAACCAAGTTCGCTTGTAAGAGCAGATATTCTTCCTCAATGGTATCATTACCATCTGAAGTTACTCAGGACAGCTAGGTATGACGCTCTAGTCTTTACCATAATTTATAATCAGTCATGGGAAATAAAGGTTAACCTCAACAGTATTAATTCATGAGATTCACATACAATCTTTTCAAAACATATTCTTACATGATCTTTTTTTAAATCTACCTCAAAGGGAAAAATGGCAATTTCTTTCCTCATATTCGACACCGTCATAAGATAAAGGAGCTAAAAGCAGCCAGTTTATACAGAACAAATGATCTTAATGACAACCCAAAGTCGGTTTCCCAGCATACATATTCAAAAACTTCCAATCCTTTTTAACCTAATAACTTCCTAGTTTGCTTGAAATTCCAAGAAAAGGCGCAACTTTTGCAAGAGAAGCTCGCGGGTGCCGAACAATGGCTTACTACTAGCAATCCAGTCCTTATCAAGGATCCCGGATTTATCACCATTGACCATCTCATCATGGAAAGCAGAGACAATACAATATATTGAAGTCCTCAAAATGTCGGCCATGGAATAAGCTTTGGAATAGAGAGGGTTACCTCTCTTCTTCACAATCACACCAGTAGCTGCTACTTCTCTTCTGCCTGAACTCTGAGTGGCCCACTTAATATTAGCTGGGCCAGAAAGTTGATGTGGCGATTGCAGATTTGTCTTTTTTCCCATCAAAGCTTCGACGGCGAGTAAACAAGATAACAACGTTGACATGGCAGCAGCATTGCCACCAGAAAGCTGAGCAACTCCAAAGCGATCCTCTTTGTGTGAATGTACGGTCAGCGAGGCAACAATCCGAGCACACCATGTACATAGCTGCACGAAAAAATCAAATATGCCCTCAATCATCTTCTTTTGCTTTCTTTCAATAAAATATAAGCAAATGTGTGGAAAATGCCCTATTAAAATACAACTAATTTAAGCCACAAAAAGAGTACAGTTTCCTCACAAAGCCTGAGGAAAGGCTGGTTAGTGGTTATCAATGTGGCTCACCTAAATGTAGCTTATGATGATATAAAATCAGCACTGAACAGTCAATAACCACAAATCTACCCATAATAACTTATATAGAGGCGCTCTTTGTTATATACCTGTCCATGTTCATCTATATGTAAAGAAATAATTATCTACAAAGTCATAGAATCAAATTGAAATGACAGAAACTTGCTCTCTATTCTCACATCTATCCAGCCTTTCCGAGCACATCCAGTCTTCTCTCACTAAAAACACAGGGCAAAGAGAGAGAGAGATGGAGAGAGAGAGAGAGGAGGAGGAGAGGGGGGGAGGGGGGATCAACTGACCAGCTAGCTATGTTGTGGAATCTCACAGACCTGGATTGCTTAGACGATGGGTTTGGGAGATGAGAAAATTATACACTTTCCAAGTTATATCAGTTGGAAGTTTGGAACATGTAAATCTAAAAAGCATTCTGGAGAGATTGAAAAAAGACAACTACCATGTTTTTACTAAAAGATGCAAACCCATTCCCCAATTGTAATAATTGCAAAATACATGCTTATACTTGATTCCATGAAATCAGTTTGCTTTAGTCAAAGTACTTAATAAGTGATAATTTACGGGGGTCGTTGCAATCAACACGCAGGTAGAAACACGTGAAGGAGAGAAAATCTGAGACTTGTCTGTATCATGTAATCAAATGACTGAAGAATCTATAACCAAATAAGTTTGATAAAAATAAAGCCCATACTTTGTTAATAGAGAGAAACTTGAAAGATCATGAAAATATAAGTTCTGTTTTAAAAATACTCGCTCCAACATGTACAAGCGAAAAAAAATGTTTTACTGAAAAAGTCCAAAAACTTATGTGTTTTTTTACAAGTTAAAGAGCTGTTATTGCGCACCAGAACATAAAAATTACACGATTTAGTGCAGCTCTTGCAGAAAGGCTTTAGCTATACTTTTGCGTTTTAAAACATTACATACAAGTACATAGTATTTACATGGATGGAAATGATGACTATGCAAACAAAACTAATTTAAAAGAATCTAAAATCTAAATTGTCTGATCCATTAGAACAATACCCATTCCCCAATTGTAATAATTGCAAAATACATGCTTATACTTGATTCCATGAAATCAGTTTGCTTTAGTCAAAGTACTTAATAAGTGATAATTTACGGGGGTCGTTGCAATCAACACGCAGGTAGAAACACGTGAAGGAGAGAAAATCTGAGAGTTGTATGTATCATGTAATCAAATGACTGAAGAATCTATAACCAAATAAGTTTGATAAAAATAAGGCCCATACTTTGTTAATAGAGAGAAACTTGAAAGATCATGAAAATATAAGTTCTGTTTTAAAAATACTCGCTCCAACATGTACAAGCGAAAAAAAATGTTTTACTGAAAAAGTCCAAAAACTTGCGTGTTTTTTTACAAGTTAAAGAGCTGTTATTGCGCACCAGAACATAAAAATTACACGATTTAGTGCAGCTCTTGCAGAAAGGCTTTAGCTATACTTTTGTGTTTTAAAACATTACATACAAGTACATAGTATTTACATGGATGGAAATGATGACTATGCAAACAAAACTAATTTAAAAGAATCTAAAATCTAAATTGTCTGATCCATTAGAACAATACCTGAAACTCGTAAAAAGCTTCATAAATCCTTGATTCTGATAGCAAATTTGTCGGGGATTTTAGTTGGTTGCTTAGTTGAAACGACTTTTCCATTGCATTATGACCTTCCAAACCTGCAACTAGCTCTGAAACGAGCTGTTCAAGAGGCTTCAAACAAGCATTCATAACCCTTTTATATGTTTCGCCGGTTTCTTCAAAAAAGGCAGCTCGGCGCCATGTGTCAATATTATTCTCACAAACCATACAAAGATCTAGATACGCAAGATATTGTATCAGCGATCTCGGTGTGCTTTCTTCCAGTGCAGCTAGTAGAGGTTCACTTGGGTTTGTTTCTGCTGCCGCTGATCCTTTTGGAGGAGCAAATATAACTCGTTTTGTATGTAGCACCTGAATAAGATGACATGTGTTTGACAATCGGAACAAGTAGGTCAAAAGTTTGAGGGTTAATTCAATTTATACACCCTACTAACCCGAATTTTCAATTTCGTACACCAAATTAGCAACTTATCTAATTAGTACACGAGACTTCATTTTTTTTTCTTTTCACTAATTCCACTCCCGTCACGTTTTCTTTCAAGTTGGGGTGTACAAAACCCAAAAATCATGATGGGTGTAAACAACTGTAATTAATCCTACGGAAAACATCTAGGTGATGTCACATACCATTCCAATTTCACATGAAAAGTGACAGAAGTGTGATATATGAGGAAAACCTAGGTCTGGAATAATTACTCAACGAAACTATTAGTTAAGTGCACTAAATCGATAATTTGTAATGGTAGGGAATACAAAATGTAATCAGCCCAAAATCAGAGGTCAGAGCTTTCACATCCCCTAAAGCGGTTATTATGTAGCCTATAAAAGAGTTGTAAAATGAACTGGACCCAAATGTATATATAATTTGCAACATTAAACAGATACACTGCAATTAATAAGAAATACAGCATTGGAGACAGATACACTGTAATTAATAAGAAATACAGCATTGGAGGAAAAAACGTATGACTGGTTATTCATGGTTAATAGTAAATTCAAGTGCATAAAAGGAAATGACCACCCAGACAATACAAAATAGTGTCACTGAAAGGAGACAATCCAGTTAAAGAAGTGATGAAGGCAATCGAAGGTTCAAAATTTTAATCCAGTATAAGATGACCACTGACCTGATGTAAATGATGGTTTAGTTCCCAACAAAGAAAAAGCACAAAAATTCCTGTGAATAAAGCGATCTGCTCAGATATAAACTTCCCAATAGTGGAAACAGGATTTGATTCAAAAGGAATCAATATTGCCAGAATTGCTGAAAAGACACATGCTACAATCGATAATCGTAAAGCGTTATGAGCAGCGAAAGGGATGCCCATTTTGAAGCTGAAGAAAGAAGGGCGCTGTTACATTGAAAACAGAGAAAAAGATCAGGACAAACTAAAGGATAGTAGATCATAACAAAAGAATCTATACTAGGAATAGAAAAATACAAAATGAATGCAGAAAAGTAATGTAGATCAGAAAAGAATAAGGACAAAAGCAGAACTACGGCACAGTAGGGAACAAAATAGTTTTTTTATCCTCGTTAAAATTAAGAGTCAATTAAAAGAAGCTATTAATTCTGAAATATTAGACACGTATAAACAACTTGAGACAGAGGAAACAAAAAAAAATCATATCATTTCGCAATTTTGTGATACTGCCAATAGGGAGGACAGGAGAAAACAAAGACTAATCCTCCTAAGTCCTATTGCTGTGTACATATACACATTGTTACCAGTCAACAAATGTTTACATATCAAATACTTCTTTAGTGCGTCTTCCCGCCGAGATTAAGTCTTGGGGAGGATATATTAGTGAGTAACCGAGCAAACTGAGAAACTAGAACAAAGGTGTTTTAAGTACAAAACCTTCTATAGATGCCACTGAAATTGCATAGGGGTATGGTTTCTAAATGAACTATTTTAGTGAGGTTCCATAAGATAATTTGGAGAACTGCTAGTAACATATTAGACGCATTACCTTCTTTTTACTCTTAACTGCATTGTTATCAGTAAGGCTTATAGAGTACAAGCATCTGGGCCAAACTTACTTTCTCTTTCAGATAAAAAGGATTTTACGGATTGACATAAGATAGACAACAACTCAAACATCCCCCTAAAAGTTGAAGCAGAAGTTATAAAAACTACTATTTATTGTTTTCTTCTACCTACGAAGTATTAGCAAATGCTCTGTAGGAATCTGACTCTGACAGAAAATAGCAGTCCTTATATATACAAAAACTGTGTCATGAACATTTTCGAAAGAAGCATTACCTTTCAACTCTCATCCACAAGTAATTTATCAATACTCTAGACAATGGATGGTCAAACCTTTTAGGTCTAAACCCATAATCATTTTCCTTCAGAAGTCAAATTATTTTGGTTATGTTCAAAAAGGCATTGCCCCTAGAAATAAATACTACACTGTGAATTAAAGATTGTCTACATACTAAATTAATCAAAAACGATAGATATTACTACTATTCCACAAATACCAAACTAGCTGTCTATCAGCAGTAACATAACGTAACATCAACATATTTTTGGAAAGAAATTGGAAAAAGAAACACAAAAGACAGATTAAGTAAACCAACTCTAGCAAACTACTGTATTACAAATGCACAAGAACTCAAATTTACAAACCGCAAAAAAAGGGAAACCGAAAAAAACAGTAGCCACCTGAATAATTTGGAAAGTATAAAAGAACTAAACAAGCTGTATGTCAGCAGTAGCATAATATATCATCGACATAAAAAGTACTCCTTAGAAGCCAATTCAAACACAGAACACATTGTCCAAACAAGCTTCAACCCTAAACCCAAAAAAAGTAAATAAAAAAAAATAAAAAAAAATGTGCATAAACAATGGAAAGTTCTAAGATCAATCGCCTCTAGTAAACAAAGCAAAACTCACAAACCGACCCCACAGCAAACTCCTAGATCTTCACTTTCCAACCGAAAGAGTCCCACGTATACCAAAAAGGCATTCTTTTTCTAAAAAATATGACACAAGAGTTCCATATAGAACTAAGACATCAGCTTAAAGAAATTTCAAGTTTAAATGGACCATTTGTATCATATTACACCACAATTCATTTAACAATGAGTTTGGCAAGATTATTCAGCTTCTTATAAGCATTAAAGCCACTGATCAGAAAGCACTACAAAACGCAAATTTAACACAATACATTATTCTGTCACTTACTTCAGCAAAACTTTCCACTAAGATGCATAAAATACAGAATAAAGCAAACTCATAAACCCAAGACGGTTTGTAATAAATATTAGATGATATTTTTTCTACTGAAAATGATGAACTCTAAATTAATCCATCAAGAACTCAACACTGGGAAACATGTTTCAATGTTTACCATGTGAAAATGATGATGATGGTTGCCCTTATAAGAAGCATTTCTTAGGTCCTCTTAATGTTTTTCTTAGCCTAACATTATGAATCTTGGACACCGGAGATTTCTTATTTAAGGTTGGTCTAGTTAGAGTTTAGCTCCTCATGGGGCGAGACTTGTCTTAAGATCAATGCAAATGTAGAAATCTCAGTAATAATGTCACTGATATTGGCATGTGGGGAAATCAAGCATTATTAAGTGATATTATCATTGATTGTATATATAATTAGTATATATTTTTTCCTTATTTAGTTAAGCCCTGTACCTATATATAAAGCTGTCTATTTGTATGTAATAATTCATTCAGAAATAATAGACTTTATTTTCATATCACATTTCATATTCTCTGAACCAACATGGTGTCAGAGCTGAGTTTGAAACCCTAGCCCTCACTCAACACATAAACACACAAAAAGGGTAACCCGCTCAAAAAAGGGTAACCCTTTTATTTCTACAACCCACCAATTGACAAGTACTTGATTTCTGTCTATTAAGGGACTTGATTCGTCTCACAAAATCGATCATAAGGCCTGAAAAAGGGTCCAGGCACGTCCAAATCGCCGTCACGGGTCACTGCAGCAACGAAGCGTGAGTTGAACACGCCATCCTCTGTAGTGGTGTCGCAATCTTTCGATTGGCCTATCTTTGCCTCCATCATCTGATCATTTGGTTGACCTGTTCCTTCTTAATTTTTTCATTATTACGTTTATTGGTTATTCACCTATTTTACCAGTACTGTCTAGAAGTTTGGGATAATTGCAGAATTACCCAAACTTCACAGAAATTTTTACTTCAACTCTGATTCTCAAACTGTCACTGAAATATGACTGATCTTAGTTCCTCTACCTTGTTAGCATACAAAGAAAAAATTGTAAGTGCGCTAAATGCAGGATCTAAATCAAAAGTTTCTTGGATTATTGATTCTGGGGCGTCGGATCATATGACTGATGCTTATCAATTATTCTCTTCGTATTCTCTATGTGCTGGTAACCTCAAAGTAAAAAATTGCAGATGGCTCTTTTTTGTTGGTTGCAGGAAAAGGGAGTATTAAATTATCCGAATCGATAACTCTTGAATCTGTATTACATGTTCCCAAATTATCTTGTAACCTACTGTCCATTAGCAAATTAACAAAAGTGTCTAATTGTTATGCTAAATTCCTTCCATCATAGTGTTTTTCAGGATCTATCATCCGGAAAAATTTGGAAGTGCTATAGATGTGAGGGACTACTACTTTGAGGAGACCAATTTGTGTAAACAACATCAATTTTTAAATTACAATGTTACTTATCGTTGTCTAAACGATGAAATTATGTTATGGCCTTTTAGAATGGGGCATCCTAATTTTCAGTACCTAAAACGCTTATTCCCTTCTATATTTTTAAATAATGAAAGTCATAATTTCCGGTGTGAAATTTGTGAACTCGCCAAACACCATCTATTCTCATTTCCTAAATCCACTTTAAACCAACAAAACCATTTTCTATAATTCATAGTGATGCGTACGGTCCATCTCGCATCTCTAGCAAAACCCTTTCAAAATGGTTTGTGACATTTATCGATGACCACACTCGTCTTTCTTGGGTTTATTTGTTAAAAGATAAATCAGATGTTCGAAATCTGTTTATCAATTTTCACTCTATACTCTATGATTAGCACACAATTCCAAACCCAAATTCAAATTTTTCGGACTGATAATGGAAAATAATATTTTAATGAAATCTTGGGAGATTTTTTACAAAAACATGGGATTATTCATCAAAATTCTTGCGTTGACACTCCACAACAGAATGGGGTTGCCGAACGTAAAAATAAACATCTCCTTGAAGTTGCTCCAGGTTTATTATTCACTACAAATGCCAAAATCATTCTGGCCCGATGCCATTCTCACAGCCACATATCTTATCAATAGAATGCCAAGTGTTCTCAATTTTGAGACGCCACTCCATAAATTTCAAAAAACATTCCCAAACTCTCGTATTACTTCTGATCTGACCCTTAAAGTATTTGGTTGTACATCATTCGTCCATGTCCATTCATATAACCGAACTAAGTAAGATCCAAGGGCCGTTAAAACCGTTTTTATTGGTTATTCTCCTACTCAAAAAGGTTACAAATGTTATGATCCATCCACTAAAAAGATTTTTGTTAGCATGGATGTCACTTTTTTTTAAAATACTCTTTTTTATGAAAAGAACTCACTTCAGGGGGAGAATCCAAGTAAAGATCGCTCTTATAGCCGATTTTTACATATCGATCTTACTCCGCTCACTCTTGATCCCACTCCTGATCCTATTCAAATTACTCCAGAAATGCATAAATCTCTTGTTAGCAATATTGGTCCTCAAATTGTGGAAGTTGAACAGATAACTCCACCTCATTCTAATATGCCATATACGGAGGAAAACTTAACCTCATGGCGAGATACACAAAAACAAAATGTCAAAGTTTACTCAAGGAGGTCAAAATTAAAGAACATAGAGAACCCCATTGATGAAGCACCAAAAGAGTCGGAACCGGTGATAGATCAAAATGCTTCATTTTCGGAGCCTCTGCTCGATGCCGGTAATTCTGAATCTCTTAATTTACCTATTGCTCTTAGAAAACAACCTCGATCTTGTACTCTTCATCCCATTGCAAAGTTCGTAAGTTACAGTCATTTGTCAACTCGATTTCGTGCTTTTACTACTGACATTGACAGCATACATATACCAAACAATATCGAGGAAGCGTTCAGAATACCAAAATGGTGAGAAGCAGTTATGGAGGAGATGAATGCATTGGAAAAAAACGGAACCTGGAAAGTGGTAGATTTACCGAAAGGAAAAAAAACAGTCGGTTGCAAATGGATATTCACCCTGAAATACAAAGCTGATGGAACACTAGACCGTTATAAAGCCCGTCTAGTTGCCAAAGGGCATACACAAACCTATGGAATCGACTACTCAGAGACATTTGCTCCCGTGGCAAAGTTAAATAATGTTCGGATTCTCTAATCGCTTGCAGTTAATTTGGATTCTCTTCAACAACCGACATAAAGAACGCATTTTTTGAATGGAGATTTAGAAGAAGTATTCATGACGATTCCACCGGGATTTTGTAAAGATGGCGATAGTCAAGTCTGCAAATTAAGAAAGGCACTTTATGGCCTTAAACAGTCACCAAGAGCATGGTTTCGCAGATTCGCAAATGTCATCAAGGATATCAGCAAAGTCAAGCGAACCACACTAAGTTCTTTAAGATGTTTAAAGATGGTAAGAAAACTATCTTAATCGTTTATGTAGATGATATTATTTTAACTGGTGATAACTTATTGGAGATGGAAAGATTAAAAAAGGTTATGTCAGCAGAGTTCGAAGTTAAAGATCCCAGACAATTACGATATTTTTTAGGCAAGGAAATGGCGAGATCAAAAGAAGGAATTAGCGTCTCTCAACGAAAATATGTTTTGGATCTTCTAACAGAAACAGGTATGCTTGGTTGCAAACCGAGTGACACTCCAATGGAAGTCGGGAAAAGAACTGGTTTAGTTGGAAAACCAGTCGAAAGGAACAAATATCAAAGGTTAGTTGGGAAACTTATCTACCTTTCTCATACTAGACCTGATATTGCTTTTGTCATGAGCGTTGTAAGTCGGTATATACACTCGCCAAGAGAAGCTCATTTAGAAGCCGTTTACAAGATACTCAGGTACCTTAAAGGTGCTCTAGGAACAGGCCTATTTTTCAAAAAGGGTGAAGCCAGGGAAATAGAAATATTCACAGATGCGGATTGGGCCGGTTCACCAGATGATAGAAGGTCAACAACCGGGTATTGTACCTTTGTTTGGAGCAATCTAGTAACTTGGAGGAGCAAAAAACAAGACGTCGTTGCATTAAGCAGTGCCGAAGCAGAATTTTGTGCGATTAGACAAGGGATATGTGAAGGAATCTGGTTAAAGAGACTTATAAATGAGTTACAGGTTACAATAAGATCTCCAATGAAACTATATTGTGATAACAAATCAACTATTAGTATGTCTCTCAATCCAGTTCAACATGATCGTACAAAGCATATAGAAGTGGAGAGAAATTTCATAATAGAAAAGGTTGAAGACGGGATTTTATATATAACTATTTTGAAAAATAGAAATTTCAACTATTTCATTCGCAACTTGGATCTAGTCAACATTAACGATCCAACTTGAGGGGGAGTGTAGAAATCTTAGTAATAATGTCACTGATATTGATATGTGGGAAAATCAGGCATTATTAAGTGATATAATTATCACTGATTGTATATATAATTAGTATATATTTTTTCTTTATTTAGTTAAGCCTTGTGCCTATATATAAAGCTGTCTATTTGTATGTAATAATTCATTCAGAAATAATAGACTTTATTTTCATATCACATTTCATATTCTCTGAATCAACAGCAAATTTTTGCAATAAAACAGAACCCTGCAGCAAAAAATTCATTAAACCCCATTTTCAACCAAAAGATGTACCGATAAAATTAATTCGGAAACATTTTATTCTTGTCTAAATATCAAACCCCAGTATACAGAAAAGGGGTGCTAGTTTTTAAGGTAACAAAATTAAATCAAGTAGAACCATTGGATCAGATGTTGCGGTCAAAAGAAAAGTGAAAAAAGAAGTGGACCCCACACCTAGGAAACAGTATCTCTCTATCTCGCCTCCCACTCGTCATTTTTTCCCAATTACTCCATAAGACTTCCTCTTGTACGACAAAATCAAACCAAATAAAATCCCTTAAACCGCGATAGCAAAAAGTAAACCCTAACCTAAAAAAACAGGCATTACAAAACACAAATGGCACAGTCTATACTCGATCCAACACAAACAGATAAAACTGAAAGTAGATAAAATAGTAACAAAAAAAGACAAAAAGAGAGAAAAGGATAACCTGAACAGTAGGGAAGTGGAGAACAGATCTTTTCTTATACCAATAAAAAACCCCGATGGCAAAAACCTTAACAACAAACCCAATTGACCGCAGACCGAACCCAACCCTACACAGCCTAAAACCCCCGCAACAAAAACAAATTCAACGTACGATACGGAAACCCAAACCCTTGTTAAACCCTGCTGCCCCTGCCCGGATACAAACAATACACAGGCAGCAAGGTCAAAGGGGGAAAACAGCACGTATATACAAAAAAACATATAAAAACGACAGGTAATCAGACCCAAAAATCATAAAAGGAAAAACATAATACTCTAACAAAAGAGTAAATAATCAAAGTACCTAAATAATGGGAAAATAACCTAAACCCTAAGCCACAACAAAGGCATCACAAAACACAAATGGCACAGTCAAAGTATACTTCATCCAACACATAAAACCGACATTCAATAATAGTAACAAAAAAAGACAAAAAATGTGAAAATAAAACTACCTGGAGAATCGGGAAGTGGAGAACAGATCTTTTGTTATACAAATAAACAGCCCCATAAAAAACCCCGATCGCAAAACCCTTAACAACAAAACCCTTGAAGAGACCGCAGACGGAACCCAGCCCAATACACCCAGAAACCCCAGAAATCATAACAAACCCAACATACGATATCGAAACCCAGACCCTCGACACTGATTTCCTTTACTCCTGTCCAGTTCCAGAAACAAGGACAGAGTGGGCAGCTCGGGCAGGGAACTCAAAAGGGGAAGCGGAGGGAAGTAGGCACCGGGAGGAGAGGAGGGACAGAAAAAGAAAGGGAGAGGGAAAGGAGACCAGAACACATTTCCACTTATAGAAATACCAAAAACACATTTACACAAAACATATAAAATCAACAGGCAATAAAACCCTAAACCCTAACTCACAAAAAAGATATAACAAAACACAAATGGCACAGTCAAAGTATACTTGATCCAACACCTATATAACAAAACCAATAAACAGCAACAGAAAGTAAAGAATACGACTTGATAAAATTACCTGAATAATAGGGAAGTGGAGAACAGATCTTTTGTAATACAAATAGAAAACCCCTTAAAAAAACCCCAATTGCTAAAAAAAATGATAATGTAACAAAAGGGTAGATAACCAAATTACGCAAATAGTGGGAAGATACCCTAGACCCTACCCCACAAAAAAAAGCATAACAAAACACAAATGGCACAGTCAAAGTATACTTAATCCAACACCTATATAACAAAACCAACAAACAGTAACAGAAAGTAAAGAATACGACTTGATAAAATTACCTGAATAATAGGTAAGTGGAGAACAGATCTTTTGCAATACAAATAGAAGACCACTTAAAAAACCACAATTGCTAAAAAAAATGATTATGTAACAAAAGAGTAGATAACCAAATTACCCAAATAATGGGAAAATACCCTAAACCCTACTCCACAAAAAAGGCATAACGAAAACACAAATGGCAGTATGGCACAGTAAAATTACACTTAATCCAACACTTTTATACACATAAAATCAACAGTCAATGAAAACCCACAAATGATAACAAAAAGAAAGAAAAGAGAGAATAAGAATACCTGAAGAATAGGGAAGAGGAGAACATTTCTTTTGTAATACAAATAGAAACCCCCATAAAAAAATCCCAATTGCAAAACCCTTAACAAACCCAAAACTACCCCATCTGCAGACCGAACCCAGCCCAACACAACCCGAAACCCCAGCAACCAAAACAAACCCAAAACACGATACCCAAACCCTTCCCCCTCTTAAACCCTCATTTCCAGATACAAAGACAAAGCGGGCAGCGAGCTCAAAATGGGAGGTGGGCAGAACGGGGCACCGGGAGGAGAGGAGGGAGAGGGAAAGACATATCCTCTTATAGAAGTAGAAATGCCAACAGCATGTATATACAGAAAACGTATAAAATCGACAGTCAATATAACCCACAAATCATAAAAGAAAAAAACTGATACTATAACAAAAGAATAGATAATCAAATTACCTAAATAATGGGAAAATACAGTACCCACCTATCTCCTCCTATTCAAATACCAAAACCCCAATAGCAAAAACTAAACCCTAACCAAAAAAAAAAGAAAGAATAAAACTAAACCCTAACACAAAACACAAATAAAACAGACTACAGTCAAAAATGTACTTAATTCAACACAAACAGTACCAGAAAATAAAGAATAAGACTTGCCTGAATAATAGGGAAGTTGAGAACATTTATCTTCTTATACAAATAAAAAGGCCCATAAAAAGCCCCGATCGCAAAACTCTTCACAACAAAACCTTTGGAAAAACCGCAGACAGAACCCAACCCAACACAGCCCAAAACAAACCCAACATACGACACCGAAACAAAAACCTTTCCCCCTCTAGACTCCTCCCCGGACCCTGATACAAACACTACACGGGCAACTTGGGCAACTAATTCAAGGGGGAAGCGGCGGGAACGGGGAATGGAGAGGAGAAGAGAGAGAGGGAGATAATTAAATTACCTAAACAAGGGGAAAATACAGAACCCATCTATCTCCTCCTATTCAAATACCAAAACCCCAATAGCAAAAACTAAACCCTAAACCCAAAAAAAAGGCATAACAAACACAAATGGCACAGTCAAAAGTATACTTAATCCTAAACCTACATACACATAAAACCGACAGTCGCTAAAGAAACAATTTTTTTTTTTTTAAAAGTGAGAGAAAAAGATAACAAAAAGAGGAGATAGAATACCTGAATAATAGGGAAGGGAAGAAGATTTCTTTTCTTACACAAACAGAACAACCCATAAAAAAACCCGATCGCAAAACCCTTCACAATAAGCCCAAAACCACATACCGAACCCAACCCAGCACAACCAGAAACCCCGGCGATTATAACAAAACCCAACATTCGAAACCGAAACCCAAACCCTAGATACTAATTTCCTTGACTCCTGTCTCTGCCCGGAAACAAGGACAAAGAGGGTAGCTTGAGCAGCTAGCTCAAAAGGGGAAGCAGCAGGAACGGGGCACAGAGAGGAGAGGAAGGAGAGGGAGAGGGAGAAAGAGAGGAGACCAGAACACATCCTCTTATAGAAATACCAAAAACACATATTTACCGAAAAACATATAAAATCAACAGGCAATGAAAACCCTAACTCACAAAAAAGGCATAACAAAACACAAATGGCACAGTCAAAAGTAAACTTAATCCAACACTTAAATACTCATAAAGAGTAGATAATCAAATTTCCTAAATAATGGGACAATAAAGAACCCACAAAAAGGATAGTACAACAAAAAAGACAATCAAAACAAACCTCAAAAATAGCAAAAAAAATAAAGAGAAAAAGAGAGAGATAATACCTGAATAATAGGGAAGTGGAGGACATATCTTTTCTTATACAAACAGAAAAGCCCATAAAACACCCCGATTACAAAACCGTTAACAATTAAACCAAAACCCTTAAATCCGGAAACTGAACCCAACCCTACAAAACCAGAAACACCAGAAACTAAAACAAAGAGAAAATAGGAAATTGAAACAAAAACCGTCCTTAAACCGAGAGGGGATGTTGAGAAAAACAGTAGACGAGTAGTATAGGAAGGGAGATGGAAGGGAAAGGGGAAAGGAAAGGAGAGGAAGGAAAGGGAGAGGGAGAAAGAGAGGAGAGAGAAGTGAAAGGAAAGGAAAGAAGAGAGAGAAGAGATG